>JARFXV010000003.1:42500-285000 GCA_031761425.1 Cosmopolites sordidus
CCCCCCTCGCGATCTTAATTGGTCTGGTGACCTCTTTACCCACCTTGATACTGGTGGTGCAGCCAGTCAAGGTGTTCATCAGGTAGCTTACCATGCCCTCTTCAATGCCATGCATTATTAGAGCCCTCCTGATGGAGTGGTGCGAGACCGAGTCGAAGGCCTTCCTGAGATCCAGCGACACAACGTTATAAACGCTGCCGCGGTTAAGTCGTGATCGAATGTAATGATCTAGTATCAAAGTATTGGCGAGTGTGCCATCTATCTCAGTAAAGCCCCGTTGGTTGATGTTCATTGATGTCTCAATCCTCAGTCTCGCTTGGAGAACTCTATGCATCAGCCTCTGCACTGCCGACCCGATGGTAATGGGTCGCCAGTTGGTTGCAAGGCGTCTATCCCCGTCTTTAGGGACCAGTACTGTCCTCAGTTCCAACCATCTTGGAATCGTGATGTTGCGACCCAAGATGGCAGTAAAGACAACACTCAGGTGCAATGGGGGTACGTTTTTAACGTCCTGGACTCTGATGCCGTCGACGCCGGGAGCAGAGTTCTGCCACCCTTTGGCAGCATCGTGGACGTCTTTCGCCAGTATTGGCCGGAAAGTCTGAAGGAGCCCCCTAGGCTCCCCGATTTCATCGTCATCGAGAGGAGAAGGGGTTTCGAATATCCCCCCGTACAGACCACACACGCTCTCCAAGCTGGGGAGCGTCTGGTGCCTCATTTATACCCTTGCCAATTATGATCGAGTTCGCCAGACCCGATCGGTCCTTAATGTAGAGCTCTTGCGCTTTCTTGTATGTGGCGGCTCGCTCGTCACGGCCGCCATTGCGCTGGTTGTAATTGCGCTTATTATTCTGGCTTCTACCCCCCGTTTTGCAGCCTTGCCAGCCTTTCCCGTGCACAGGGTCTCCAGCCAACATCCTATAGTGGATGCGAGATCATCGCTGGAGCCTAGTAGGGCTAGATCCGCGATCTTGCGGACTAGCACACAGTCTTTTGGCAAGGATGGTCTTACCTCCCGAATGTATTCCGCAAAATGCGGCGGGATTTGAGGTTCCCTCCATTCGGGCGGAGACATATAAGCCCGGGAATTACTCCGGGGAGTGTGTGCACAAGGGACCAAAGGGCCTGTGGGGGTGGTTTCGGCGCAGTCTCGCGGTTTCACAAAGCGCGGTAGAGCCTGATCAACTTGATCGCACATGATCACCTTCGGATCTGGCGTTATCTGACGTTTCCTCTTAGGTGGACACCTACCTAATGGAGTAATCTGGTGTGTTGGTGAGTGAGTGGAGGAACCCGGGGGTGGATTGGGTTTTGTACGCTTAAGTTCTGCAGATGATTCGGGCGTATCAGAGCTGCATGTGCGTTTGCCGATAGTAGGCAGGTCGACGGGCCTCACGGCCCGCTCCTGCTCGGGAGTCCCGCGCGCGGTCATGCCGCCAGCGCGACGCGCAGCGTTGGGCACACCATCCGCAGACCGCTCTGCCGGCGAATCAGCGCGGTGTACTCGCAAAGGCGAAGGGGTGCCGTTCACGGAACTGGTCGGCCGCACTCCAGGCGAGATACTAGTCGAAGTCGGAGAGGGCCTAGGTGCCTTTGGCCCTATTGAGAATGCCTTTAATTTGGCTTTTCGTTCCTCGCTAGCCCTAAGGGTTTTCGCCTGCGCGAGGAACTGTGCATACTCAGGCTTCCTACGGCGGTACCTCACCTGGTCCACCGTTAATCCGGTGGCTGCGGTCATTTCTTTTATGACGACGCCCGATGTACTGGCGGCTTCGAGCTTGGCCAAGATCTGAAAGACCTCGACGTCCGGCCTTGGTCGAAGCGCTTCGATTTCTGCCGCATACTCAGCGGTGTGAACCGACTTCTCGTGCCCCCTTACTCCTTTAAAAATCGCACAGCTAAATGAGCAGTATTTGCATCTGGTGCGCTCACCGCATGCGTGTGATCTTACATGTCTGTGCAGGGATGCAACTGAAGCGAAGCCCTCGCCGCAGTCCTTGCACTTGGTGGTGGGAGAGGAGCCGGAATTAGATTTCTCGGCTCCGGTGACGGGCATAGCCTTTATTACGTTAGCCCCACCGTTTGCGGACACTCTCGTATTGGGCGGAGAGATGCCGCTCCGCCTTGGATTCGGAGCGGCCTTTGATCGGGTTATTCGGCCTACAAGGCCTTTGTTACTGGCACCTTGGATGGTAAGAGGCACCCGGTCGCTCAACATTGGTCGCCTGGAAGCAGGCTCCAGGACGTCCGACTCTCGGGTTGACATCTCTGCCAGGACCCTGTTGAGCTAGTACAAAAGAAACGCTCTCCACAGGTGGAAAGAAGCTGAATGCAAAAAGGCCGCAAAAGCGGCCTAGCACACGAAATATACAATAAAATAAATAAAAACCTCTCGACTGCACACTGCGCTTGCCAAATTGCCTACGGGGTACACACTCCCGGTATCGGTATAATTACCTTAGGGCGCTTCTCCCACTTGACTCATCAAACGTCTTTGACTTAAGACAGTCCTCATTTTAAGAGGGACCTCATTTTATTTCAGTGTAAAAAATTTCACATAAGCCATAAATGTTTCTAATTGACATCTCAATGCAACCATTTAGGAGACATATTAAAATAAAATACATAAAGGGTAATTCTATCTACACAAATTGAACCATTAGAGCATGAACTAGTAATTGAAATTATAAGAAAGGTAAATATATATTTAGTTTTATTAGACTGAAGACGATGTAACTATTCTGTTTTCTTGAAATCCATGAAAATGACACTTCTGCGGTATCTTTTAAGTATTTTGTGAAAAAGTTTTTATTGTGCGTAACCAATGACATTGTTTATAATACTAATTTGATCAGTACCAAGCAACTCAGACAATTCGTCAGAACTGACAAATTTTATATCAATTATTCGTTCGCTGGAAATGATAAAACTTAGATTAATGGGTTAGTTCTTCAAGGATTGATGAAATTTGACGTTTAAAAATTGAAATGATCTGTACATTTCAACAATTTACATATAACAAAGGGCTATCTTAAGACAGCTACAAGAAAAGCCAAAATGAACAAATTTATTTGAACAGGGTATTTCTGGTTGTTACAGACTTCATCCCTTAACAAAGAACTGCAACTTTTAACGAAGATGATTTGTCCTAATGAACAGCCAGATGGAAAGGGTTTAGGTGCAAGTGCTATCATATATTTGTGGAAAACCACGAACCCAAAGGTACATTATTATTTAGCCATAACAGATTTTCTAGTCTCAAACTGTACACTTATCTAAAAGAACCATTCGAAATCCTTAGTTGGGGACAATAAAAACAGAATTGGTGGCTACCTAGTTGAAGCTGACGAGATTTTAAACAATATGCTCGACATTGAAAAGGGTATTATAGTGGCAAAATGGATAGACAACAAATGTGTTTTACTAGTATATTTTGGGGTATTCATGCTCAAAAATCGATAAAAAAGTAGTACTCCATTATAAAATATACTAAGCATTTGAATTGCATAGACTAGAAAAATTCCCTACTTGAACTGCCGTACCACCCAATTTTTACTTAGGTGGACTTACACGTATCAATAATATCAGGCTTTAGAATAGCTTCAAATCAATCACAAAAGATGAGTTTGAATCAGCTAGCATAAAAGGTAGATCTTTTGCTTCTTCCGAACGGATATATTTGGTTACAGGCCAATTTATGATACCAAAGCTGGATTTATAGCCGTCTTGTACTAAATGCAAATTACGCCTCATATCACCTGTTTTTTTTAATGCTTGATAATCATGACAAACTGTAGGCAAGCATTGTAATCAAAACAAATTTTTATGACAATTTAGTTTTTAAACGGTCAGTTCATCGCCAGCGCTCTGAAAGGACGGCTGTTTCGGAATACTCAGATTGTGCACATTTAGCACAAATTGATTTGTTCTGACAAGCATAGAAAATATGCATATCATTCATTTAGCTCTCTTGATGAGCTCAATGTTTGCGTTTTGTTCAGATGCATCCTTGAATCTATCTTAATCAGGGAACACTGAAATCCATATCCATGTGCGGAGATGGAAAACCAAGGAAGGTCATGCCTTGATCATAGTTCAGATAATTGTTCCTCGCAAGTAGAGGAAAATCTTCAATATAAAGAAATTCTTAGACCAGCCTCCGCATCTACCTTCGTGTGGGAGTCACAAAGGAAATCTACTCTTCAAAAAATGTTCCTGTAGCCCAACAAGCGAATATTTCGCAATAAGTGGATCAAATTTCCACACAATTTCTGTCTTTTCAGCTCATTTTCCTATATGTTTGAAAGGTTTATTGTCCAAGCTCCACTAATAGCAAAGCTATCATCCCGATCGAACAATTCGGGTTTCGAGAAGGGCATTCGTCCTTTCACCAAGCCGCCAGAATTCATCGAGTTTTCGGGAGAAGACATCATCTCGGTACTGTTTTTCTTGAAATATGGAGGGCAATCGATAAAGTGTAGCACGACGGTCTTAATTACAAGATCGTATAATTAAGCTTTCCAGTTACCAATTTTTTTCTGAAAGACCGATTCTTTCAGGTTATGATAAAGTCCTCGTTTTCAACTGAATAGGAAACCTGCGAGTCAATCCAAAACACATACAGGGGATAATCTGTGCCATAAGACGCCCTCCATGTAAAGCCAGACTACTGGTTGACAAAATGACAATTCCACGGGTGCAAAAAGCAACAAATCTGGGTCTCCATTTCGACCGACCACGTTCCCGTTCAAGTCAGATTCAGCAAACTCTCTGCAAATGGTACGGTATTCACAAATTATTGTATCTACTAGTATGTAAAAAGAGCAAATTTCACTTCAACTGAAAATCGTCGCCATACCCGCAAAAGCCGATTTTTTTTCCAATAATATCCTGGACCAGCAAGGCGTCAAATTAAACAAAAAAAAAATCCAATCCACTTTCGGGAAACAATCTCAAGTAAAATAAATAAGAGCCCAAGGGCTAGCTAGAAAACCTAGTTAAAAGCTATGTCTATTAAACAGTCGTTAAAAATTTGAATTGGTGTTAATATTTATACCATCTTTTCCCAAATAAAATTTATTGAAAATGTATGTTTTTCCTGCATTCATTATGTATAATTTCTTAAAATTTTAAAGGGACAATATTGCTCTGATAAAACACTGAATCCCCTAACTTCTCATCTCATATATATGAAAGGATCAATATTTCTGTTCTAAAAATGCATAATACAAAGAGAACATCAAACCATAAAAACAGCTCTCAAAACTATATAGTATATACGAACATAATTCAAATGCAACAAAATTCTGATATCCTTAGAGAATGATACAGTTTGGCAACCAAAGCCTTTTACGTATCCAAAATTCTAAACATATTTTGCAGAAAACTAGCAAACAAACGTTATCAATGAAAATGACCTTTAAAATTTAAGGTCATTTATAGCATAGTAATGTTATAACACCAATTCCAGTAGGTCATATAAAGTTTTGTGAATTATAGAAATGTTACCGTGAAACCATTCGCTAGAGAGTAGCATAACTTATACACAGCTGAACATCTCAAATCTTAATTTGACGAGAACAAGCTTATTACTGACATTCTAGACCAGTACAGTGATTTGGAAGATACAACTTTAGATTAACGATTAATAAATAATATCAATTTTACACCTTAAAACGGTAACAATAGTGTAAACAAGAATGATTGCGCCACTAGACGGCAAAATATCCAATAAACAAATGTTTTTATAAAAAAAAAACTTTGAAGAAATGCGTAATAGAAACCAAACACTAATATCCATCATATATGCATTGATTGCTTAATACACCACAGTTAAAAGTTATTATAGATCAACTGCTAACATAACCCCCATAATTTTGCTGGAGCCTCTTCTTTAATCTGCAATGAAGTTTTACTAATGTTGTCCTCATATTAAAAATCAGCAAGCAAAGCATCACCAACTCCCAGCTAAAACCTGTAAAGGAAAGGAAATGGCATCAAAAGACAAAAAGGGGTAAAAAAGAAACACATAGACTATTCAAAGATGTTGGTCGACTTGTTTCTATGTGTTTCTTTTTTTTGATTTATTAATTTCACTTTTAAACTAATAATAAACGAGCAAAATATACAATCTGTACAGAATATGCAATCTTAACAGAAAACAAAAATTGTTATTAACATCATACAAGCTTCAACCTAAATTAAGAAATACTTGGTAAAATAGCTTAGTGACATTCTTCAGGGACTTGTTCAAAATGCAGCTGGCAATTGAAGATCTGAAAAAAAAAGTACTAAATATATTGTAAAAAAAGATTGGATTATGATGTTTTTTCAAGTTGTACGAATATAAATCATAAATAGGAAATATACTCGCATGATGCAGTCACAATCGTTTAAATACTAATATATATCAAACTAGTCAACTAATATCACACCCAATTAAAATTCCACAAGGAAATTGTCAGTTGAAATGTGAATTGAAATTTAATGTTGATTTGCAAATCAATATTGAATAAATGACATAATTAAATTTATATCTATCGAACTAGCTAACTAATAACAAATCGATCTAAAGTTCTATAAAAACAAATAGCTAATTGTCAACTGAAATGTCAACCAGCATATCGATATCTATAATGCGGATTTCTATATCGACATAAAACAAATGACAGATTTAAGAATGTAATACTGGAAATATACTGACATGTTGTAGACATGATAATTTAAATACTAATAAATATCCAACCAGTTAACTAATACTGCAACTAATTAAAATTCCACAAGAACAAGAAATATATTATCAATTGAAAAAATATATTATCAATTGAATGTGATCTGTATAGCGATTGTTTTAATGTCGATTTGCATATCGTCTTTTAGGAAATTAAACTATTTATAAGGTAGCATATAAGGTAGCTAACATAATTAAGGATATATAGAATACAGGGATGATTCCAGAAGATTGAAAAAGAAACTTTTTATATCCATATATAAGAAAGGGAAGAGTGAGATTGCAAAAACTATAGATCAATCTGCTTGTATAAATATAAATGAGTATATTAGAGCAATGACTAAGAAGACTTAAACTAAACTAGAACAGCAAGCAGCATTCAGAAAAGAACGACAAACAACATACAACATATTTATAATAAATATAATCATATAAATAATGAAAACTGGAGATAATAAGAAAAGCAAATTCATAAGAGCCGTTTAAAGCCTCTACGCTCCTTCAAGTAAATTTCGATTAATATTGATATACACAGTGCGTCCATTAAGTATCAGTACTTAAGATATATCTCAGCAACCAGTCACGCCATTGACGAGTGGCGTCGTTTCAAAGCTTGAATATTCCTACACTTAACGAAATCTACTTTACCACGATCGGTTGACATTTGTTGATTTTATGACGCATTGTTTACAATCTAAAAAAGTTTGATGAACAAATAAAATCATGGAACAAAGGACTGCGTCGGAAACATTGCGGTTGATGCAGCAAGTGTACAGCGATGTGTTTAAGCAGAACAAATGTTTTTCTGTGGCATAAACGTTTTTTGGACGGTAGAGTGTCGCTAGAGGATGACAAACTCGCCGGGATACTAATTTCAGCTCGCACTCCCGAGATGATCGAAAAAGTTCGCAATTTTGTTGCAAATGTCCGCAATGCTTCACTAAAAACGATGGAAGAGGCTTTGAATATCGACAAAGAAACGATTCGACTCATTCTTCATAAATATTTGGGTAAAACAAAGGTGTGTGCAAAGTGTGTTCCACACACGTTGACGGAAGAGCAGAAATCACTTCGTGTCAATCATTTCAGAGAGGTCGTCGCAGCCGCCAGATTTGATCAAAACTTCCTGAAATCAAGTCTGTGTAACCAACCACCCACCGTATTCACCAGATTTATCCCCTTGTGACTTCTCCTTGTACCCAAAGTTAAAATTAATGTTGAAAGGGTGTTCTTTTTTTAAAACATTGAGGCCATCCAAACAGCTTCAACGCGTGCTTTGGAGGCTATTCCACAAAATGAGCTGGAGCACGCATTTGAATCACTATAGAATCGATGTAAGAAATGTATCGAAGCGAGAGGAAAGTACTTCGAATAATAATTCATAAAAAAACCATATATTTCGTTTTAATCAACATTGAAAATGAATTAATTATTTTTGATCGAATTTGATTTTAAAATGATATTAGTTAAATGATTAATAATTATATACATTTAATACTGAATTTGTGATTTTGTACTAAAAACATTTAGTATCAATTTCAATTGATTTATATAAAATTTAATAATAAATGAATTATTTTTATTTGATTAGCATAGTTAAGATTTAATAAGTGAATATATTGATTACGTTGTTATTATTGTATTCATTTATAATATATTATATATTGTGATATAAAATTATATAGAAACATATATGATTACGTAATGATTACGTATTTTCGTAAATCTGGAAAGCAAACTTTTCATATAAAAGACTGATATCGCAAGGTTTGTTGCTTAACACTGAGGTTTAGATTTTTCGAAAATAAAAGAAAGAATATTGTACAGGGAAGTTTTTCGTTTTCAACTGAGAAAATTCCTTATTAAGGAGGTAGGAATTAGGTTACTGAAAATAGCTTATCAGTTATAAAAACATGTAATATAGTAAAAGGGGATTCTTCAATTATCCTTAGAATGCGACCGAAATGCAGCATTATCAGCAGTTCGAGTATAAATAAGATGGGCATGAGGAGCCCGCTGGACTTAGGAGATAGATATTAAATTAAAAGTCAGATTAAGAGTCGACCTATTGAGAACCCGGGAAAAAATAAAATACATCTACACAGATCTACTGAAATCTACTGAGATGTATTTTTTGACGCAATTACATCTACTTTGATCATCATTGATCTTCGTACATCTTCGTCGATAAATTGATTTTTTTTAGATGAAATGAGATGTATCAAGATCTGTATCAAGATGTAACAAGATGTATCTAGATACACGCAGATCACAAAAGATGTACAGAGATCTCCGCATAATCGGAAACAAAGAAATTAAATTTACCGACGGAGAAAAAGCAAATTAACTTTTTCAAGTACATGAGAGCGTCAGCAACAACATGATTCATATATCAATAGGTATATACAGATACCAGTATATTTACGTACAGCTGCAAAGATCTACTTAACAATTAGCGCCAAAATTTAGATGTATGGTCTACTGAACGTAAATAACGTACACCTATTTTATTTTTTCCCGGGAAATCAATACGAATCTTGACTGCTAGTCTCCTTTCGTTTCATAAGTAAATTATTCATTTATACTATTTAGTTTAGTTAAAAGGAACTGAATTAATATTAAAATAAAAGTTCATTTTAAAAACGCAAAAGTAAGTCTCACTCATATAACTGCTGAACATTTTTTTCTATCTCATTAAACGCTCTTAAGGCATCAAAAAAAATTGCATGATTTATAAATTTGATCATATATATCAACATATAACATAGATCAAGTTATGATAGATAGTAGATCATACTAAATTGTACTCCACGTAAGAAGCTAGCGAGGGGAATCATCAGAGTCAGACCACTACCTGGCCGTAACAAAAGAAACATCAACTAAGACAAAAAAAGTCATGAAAAGACTAGCAACATATGAAACCGCCAAGAAGTACCACTATAGAATGAAATAGGAGTTAAAGAAACCAGGGAAACTAGTAGCAGAGTCGGTAGACTATGGATGGGCAATAATAAAATAGGTAACAGAAAATGTTATGGAGGAGAAAATTGGGATAAGAAATGAAACGAAAAACAAAGGAAGCAAACGGTATAACAATGAAAGCAAAAATGCGGTGGAGAATAGAAACTCCCCCAACTGAAGTACGTACAAAAACCCTGAGATGAAACGTGTATGCGAGAAGGAAAAAGGAAGCTTCTTAAAACTCAAATAAAGTAAATACAAAAAACATACGACAAACAGGGGAGAAAATGTTACTGAAACATTAACATACTAACGGCTTTCACCCTAGAAAGACTTTGATCAAAGACATAAATGGTGAAATATTAACCACTTAGGCACTAGTTTTGAAAGCACAAGAGATCACAATGGTCGGCTAGAATCTATGAATACAGCCACTGTACAGTGAGTTGGCTAGTACAAGCTTGGTGGACAAAACTCAATTCAAAAAATCGATTAACTGATGATCCCATGACAATGACAACCCCCCATAGATCACAATTCGAGATAATATTTATGTAAACAATTTTGCAGTGCTTTCAATAACATCTAACAAAATTTGAAGTGAAGGCTATTAGTGTTGCTGGGGTGGATTTTACTTTGGAGAATAAGTATTTTTTTTATTTCATTTAAAATTTGATTTAAATGAGAGACAGTATATGTTATAATATTTTAGGTTTTGAAAAAACTATGTAAAAATTGTAATATTTTTTCATTTATAATTTTTAAACATATATAGATTTTTCTTGTCCACATGTAGCCAGGCTAATTTTTAAATATTGCATGGCGACAATCTTAAGCTGTACAATGATATATAATTGAATACCACATCAATCCCTGATCTTTTGTGATTCTTTTTTTTTTTAGATTGAGTATGCTCTCTTTCAAAAATGGAATTATTTGAAGAATGGCGAAAACATAAGAAAGAAGAACGAAATTCTCGTCTAATGGATTTTATTATGCAAAAATTTAGTATTACAGATGTGACTCCTGATTCACTGAGGTATTTACAGTTAAAATTTTCAAGTTTTTCGTCAAAATTTTCTGAAAAGTAGACTGCAGTTATAGAATTTCACATAACTATGCATCAGCCCTGTGCTTCCTTATCATCTGGACAAAGTCGACCTCAAGGTCGACCCAAAATAAACTTTGAAAACTTTTATTTCAAAACCAAAAAACCAAAACCAAGATCAGTTGACCACAGCTGCTGAAGTAGCAAACTGTTTGTCAGGTCACAAAAACGTAGCTACTTTGATTATAAAAAGTTTGGAATCTTCAGAAAAAAATGAAATCTGGTGATGTTATTTGTGGTGGCAGGCAGTTGAACATTGACGAGGCATTAGCTTATTGCGTAGAAGCGAAACGCGAAAGTGGTCATTGGAGGCGGGACTCAAGTGTTTTCATCTTATCATAGTATATGTAAGGCCAAAAAGGTGTGTTACCGTTCAGATGAACTGGAATTGAAATGGCAACTAAATATTTCTGTAACAGAAACAAGCCTGGAAATTAAACTTCAGGCCATACTGGATAAAACTACTGAATCTTTACTTGAAGCTCAAAGTGAAGTTCTAAAAGATATAGCGCTAGGCCTTTGGAAGAAATCAAGCAAACGTTTAAAAACCAGATGACACTTATAGATAAACCAAAACCTGGTTATGAGAACACAGCTTGCAAGGAATACTTTTATATAGTATATCAGATACTTTTTCACTAATTGATATTTGTGGATATTAAAACTATTTTGTTTCTTTTGTGTCGATATTCAATTGATTCAGTTTATTGAATCAGTTGATGATAATTTTTATAGATAAATAATTTAATGAAAATTAAGACATAATATAAATTATTTATCAATTTAATACAATTTTATTTGTACATATACAAAATATTTATTATATTTAATGCAATTTGCAATTATCTAATAATGATATGAATTACTTTTGTGATAGGTAAATTTGCATATTATATTGCTTTGTTTCTCAAATATTGATTTAACTTACTATATTTGACATTTTACTCCCTTCTTGATTCTCTGCATTAACAATCTCCTTCTAAACATTGTTCAACTCATTGTAAAAATACTTTAAACCAATGAAGGCATCCCAGTTGCTTTTGTAATTAATTCTGATCATTTTGTATGATTGAACTAGAACAATGAAAATCATTAATTAAAATGTTTTCAAACTATATACCTATATATAACTGTTTTCAAAAGTATATTTATTAAAACTTAACCAAACTCACAGTATCTAATGGAAATGATTTAGGCAGGTGGTATCCACTAAACATTTTGCAAAATCTCAATCAAATAAAACTGGCACATTAATATAACGTAAAAGTCTAGATAGATTGGATACATTGAAATTACTATCCACTGAATACAGTGGAAATAGAAAAATCCAACTAGACTTGTGTTTAAAATTGTATATTTTTAAGAAACAATAGAAAATCGGATAACTGGATTATAATTGGGTTTCATTAAAAAAAAAATTGGTGGCAGACTGGTGGAAAATTGGTGGTGGACAGATCATATGCAAACTTGAATACCTCAAATAATTCTTGCACCATTATCTCATAGCACTTGGGTAGAAAATAGAATGAAATTCATGTAATTGATTGCCTCATCTCATAAACACTTGTCGCAAAATGGCGGCATGGATTTCTAACTCACCAAATGTTTTTAAATAACTCTTCAATCCCATTTGAACGGACAAATTGTTACTGGATTAAATATGCTTTAAATTGTTAACAATTTGCCCACATTAGAAAGATATAAATTAAATTTATATTAAGAATTTAACAGAAAATGGTCATGGTCATGTTGGATTACCATCGGGAGCAAGTATTCTACGGACGGAATACAGAAATATTACTTCACTGGCTCGTACCACTGCTTCTTGTTGATAATTCTTGTCCGAACAAATCAAAAATATTAAAGGGTTTCAGGATGAACGTGGATATTTCTTGGCGATTGGCAATCACCTCGACTCGAACAGTGTGAAGAACATTAGAAACACAACGGAAGTATAAATATTAACTGGTATTCCGGTAGGTTCACACACTAATGATATGACAATGCTTTGTTGCCGAGTGCGCTGTTGCAATAAAATAATTCTTTAACTTGTAAGAATTTACAATTTATTAAAAAATAACACTATAAAAATATTTTAAATTCAGAACAGTAGTTTTCTGACTATCATCCTAAATAAATTTTAGGCAGTTTACCCAGTCCTAAAATAAATACGCAATCATAGCAATGAATAGATTAACAGTAAGCGGCGAAACCTGACAGTGAAATGTTATTTATCAGAGGTGACTCACAAAAGAAAAGAGAGACGTATCGAGGATAATAATTAGACGATTTTTGATGAGAGCATAGTGTCGAGTTTTAGACGAAATACAGTGACCCTATGCGAAGATCTGAATATATATATATATATATATATATATATATATATATATATATATATATATATATATATATATATATACAGGGCCTGATATTCCCGTATTCCAAAATGCGTCCGGTTTGCGCATGACGTCACTAGTTGAGTAAAATTCAAATATCTTCTTTGAAATACAATTCAAATGCATTGTAATTGGAATTAAGGCTTTATATTGAGGACAAATACTTTATCAGTGTGGGCAACAGACTACAAAATTAAATATAACAGACACGTACATAATTTTATTTGAATTTAAGCATTATTTACACAACAAAACGATACTTCGAATAGTTTTTATTTATCGACAAAAACATTTCGTTTTATAGATTAATATTATTTATTACGAGTATTTGAAATGTATATAAACAAATCATTTTGTTTCTTAGTTTAAAAATGTATGTAAAAAGTAATATACATTTGTTATATAAAATTGCAATAAACAAATTGAAAGTTTTGTAAATATTAGTTTTTAAATGTAATATCCAACTAAATTCGATATTTTTTGTCACAAATAAAATATCAACACACATCTAGCCATATTTTATATTGGTATTAAAAATGACAACATTTTGTTTCCTAAATTGAAAATTGTACATATTTCTTAAGCTTATGTCCATTGTGAATTTGCTATAAGTGTAATTATGTAATAGTTTTAATCATCTTTCTTTTATCTAATTTTACACTTATATTCGCGATCAAAAAAATTGTTTTATTTGCTTTTTCTGGGCATTCAATGTGGTTACTTCTGAGCATCAAATTATTCAAATAACTTTTGGTCAAGGATTCCCTATTAACAGACTTAAAAATTAGTTCAAGCTGTTTCATTTGTGAAAGAAAATCTTCAGAAGGTTTGCGTAAACCTGCTTCACATAAATGATCAGTCCAGGTATATTTGGACGTGCTGGGTCTTTCTAAACTGGAATCGTTTAACTTTAAACATATATATCCAGCTAAATGTTCGAGCTCATTATATTCAAGTTCATGAAGATCCTCGTCAATATCTCCTTCATGAGCACTGTTCAACATAAGTGCATCATTTTTGGAGTCGAATTTCTTAATCATTGAACCACTTATTAGCAAATCTGGGGCATAAACATAGAATATTAGAAATATTACTACCATCACCATCATTACTATTTCTACCACCATCCCAACATCTAATCAAACATAAATAAATAAAACACCATACTTTTTAAAGAAACAAATTTATAAAAATGATTCAATGTTTTTGGGGTGTAATTTCTATTTCAATTATTTTTTTCTTGTGAGAATGACCTGGTCAACAACTCGGCGACGACTTGTTTTCTCTCCCCTTTTTTCAATTCTTGCAGATTGTTCATTCGATACTGGTTTTTTAGAACTAAATGCTAGATTTTGAGTCAGTACAACATCATCCTTCAATCCTCGGTAACTTTTTGGTGTGTAATTTAACAATTTATGTTGAAGATTTTTCTTGAAATCGCTTTTTAAGAAGTGTTTCGAACAAATACAAGCCCTTTTCAGGTTAAACTTATCATGTCTTTTTGTGGCATGGATCCACTTCTTATACGCAACTTCATTCTTGGGAAAATGAAAAAACTTCACATCACAAGAGATCTTTTTCGACTGATTGTCGGAGTTACACCCAAACACAGCACAACGCATTACTATTATTGAATATTTTAGATTAACTCCACACACACACACACACACACACATATATATATATATATATATATATATATATATATATATATATATATATATATATATATATATAAATATACATATCTTTGTTTCTCAATAACTCACGTTGAAATTGACAACAGCTGCAGTAGGTTTTTTCCACTTCAATTATATCAATAATGTTTAATGTTTCACTAATACCAGGTATTTCATGTCTTTTTTTAAATTTCGATGCCACTTTAAAATATTTTACAACTTAAATGTCCCTAAACAAAAACATAATGACCAACAACCTCTATTTAATTCTTGAGAATGCTGACAAAGCGATATATTCTCATTTTCTGCAATAATAATGGAGAGACACATTTCTCATACTGCGATACAGAGACCAGCAATATTCTCTTGTAATTCGATGAAGTGTTGGTGGTTTAGTACCATGAATAACAAAACTCTTGTCAAACCTTTGAAAAAATCGCCGAAAAACAAACGCAATAGGTGGATTATTTGGAGCAAAATCTTCATGAATCGCACGTTGAGTGTAAACATTTCTGATGTTGACATTTGTGCATGTGACATTTATGACATTACAATATGGTCACCATGGTATTAGAATATCATATCGTTACTATTGATAAACTCATTCTATGCTACAAGGGAAATGTTTTTTATTAACAAAACTTCAGAGTGTCCTTATTGTAAAAATTGATTAGTGGCAACAATGTAATGTTGGCAATAGAGAGATGCTGGAAAGTTTTGTTAATCATAAAAGATATCCACAATTATTTAAGAATTTAATAAAGAAAATACGATATGATGAGGGCGGAAATTCAAAAGGAGCATCATTACATATATCTGGAAAGGAAAAAGAATTTGCTAGAGGAAGTACAGGTAGTCTAGCTGATAGATTTAGAGTCTTAGTCGGGCTAAGATGGCTATTGGTATAGCAAAAAAATCGATTTCGAAAAAAATCAAGATCAAATTATAAGTTTATTAAACCATACCTGTAACTTGTTTAAAGCTAATGCCATATCAGTTGCTTAAGAGGCTAAAAGTTAAAACAACAATTTCTATTGCTAAAACTAATTTACTATCTAATAGTTATAATATACCCGTAAGTATTAGAGAAAAATTATTTCAAAAATATTTTTCGCAAAATGTATTATGATATTGCTTTGAAATAAAGGAAATATTACTGATAGTAAATCTATAACTATTTTAACTCAAAATGCAGAATTATGAGAGCCAGGTCAGATTGATAAACCAACAAGTAATCCTCCTAGGCAGTACTATACGAGATAGTTCTGGAATAATGTATTTTTACACTACATGTTGTGTCCTAGTTCCATATTGAAAGTATAAGTGACCAGTGGGACCGAAAGTAAAAAGGGGTCGGCTGTATGGATCTTTCAAAATGAGCCAAACCCAACAAAAGTTGTTCGCGCAAGAAACACTTCGAAGCAAATGTTCGTCTATTTTTTTTTCTGGGATAAATGGGCATGTGGCTACAGTGCTACTAGAGTCGTAGAACGGTCAATTCTGGATGGTACACAATCATTTATTTGCCAGCTATCTTTGAAGAAATAAGAAACCTCCACACATAGGACCGAACAACTGTATATTTGACCGGTCAAAGCATCGAATCGATAGGTCATCCGCTGTACAGTCTTGATTTGGCATCCAAAAACTTATTTTTGTTCCCGTCCGTGAAGAATAAACTATATGGTCAACGATTTTCGACGCCAGGAGAAGCCGTTGATGTGTTCAAAATGCGTGTTTTGGAGATACCTCATTCGGAATGGAAAAAGTGCTATGAAAATTAATTAAAGTGTATCGATCATCGCGGAGAATATTTTGAAAAATAATAAATCCTCTTTCAATAATAACTATTTGTTTTTATTTACTATTCCGGATACATAAATAACAATCCTCATATTACCTCTCAGAAGAAAGAAATGACTTAAAAAACTGGATGCGTAATCAATAATCTCAAAAAGATTCAATTGAGATGAGATTCTTTACTTCAATATTGAATGATACTGATACTCAATACTGATATTAACAGTGAAAGGATCAACTTGCCTATAGATAACCACAAACTCGTAAATTCTCATTTGAAGTTTAACTAAGGCTAAAAACACGGACTTGTTAATACAATTATTGATGCCAAACAACTCACGGATATTATGTAGAAATATTTTCGTAATAACAAAATGTTTACATACGATTATAATAATAATAATAAGTACTATAACAAGTTTTTCAACGTTTTTTAACATAAACATATTATTGATAGTAATAGATTGATCCTTAAGAAAATTATACTTATTTATTTATAGATAAATGTAATAAACTCTAGAGATATATATAAAAAAAACTCAAGATTATACATATTTTGATATCCTATTATATGGTTTCAAGCACTAAATATTAACTGTTAATGAAAGCACTAAATATTAACTCTTATGAAAATAAAAACATAAATATTAGAATCTTGATCCTTGATCATAAATATATAAAATTATATTGATGCAACAATGGTGATGTTTTTCAGAAAAAAACTTGACGTCATATACAATATGAAAACTACCCGAACTAATAATTTGTTAAGTACTTGCATACATGCAAATTCATATTTTTACTTTCATTAATTGTTATCAAATAAATCATTTTCTAAAATGTTTTTGTAACAAGAATATGTGATGGTAAATAAATCGATCCCTTATTTGATCACATAAGCTTTACCATACCTAGAATGAAGTGTTGTCAGGTACCCCGTTTGTCTTTCGTCTTCAGGCGTAGCATCATACGGAATATCTATCTTGCGATGAAACCACTCCCCCACGAGGCTTACACCAATAGAGGGGCACTAGCTAATGCTAGTGGGATACCTTCACCCGTGGTACCCATGTTAGATGAGCTTCCTCATGCTTAATTCTAAAATGTCCCTCTTGCTAATCTCCCTCTTGCTTAATTCTAAAATGTCTTTTTGAGATGTAGGATGCCAAAATATCAGAAAACTGCTTAGGCAAATACATCTTGATTTTATGTTTTAGACCTTTATGTCAAACTTTGCACCACATTAAGCCTGTACCACATTAAGGAAGATTGTAGAACAGACTTTGTTTTCTTCTAATGACTTTTCTATTATATTTGTAATTCTGGGAATCTGATGTGTAGTGAAATAACTTTCTCTTAACCCAAATTTATATGACAGGATCAGAATACATTCATCTATGATTGATCTTAGTGGCTTTGATAGAAGTTTTTCGAATAATTTCGATAATACAGGCAGGATAGAAATTGACATATAGGAGAAAACGTCATTGGCCGTTTGCCAGGTTTCAGGAGATCATTATGATATCTACTAGTTTCCACATCAAAGGTACATACCTTAGTCAAAACGCTGCAATTACTAGATGTGTCAGTTTTAACTATTGCTTTTCTGGGGAGCTATTTTAGGATTTCTCAAATAATGAGATCAAATCTAGGATCTTTCTTTGGATATATGTTGTCATTAATCTCTTTAACCGGTTCTTTGGGGATGGTTTGATTGTGGTAGTTGAACCTCTTCCTGGTTAATTTCTTGGTCCAAGATTGTAATTTAAATATATTTTCAAAATTAATTGCAAATCTGTCAGATTTTTCTTGATTATTTCTCGCCTATTGCATCAATTACATTAAAGTTGTTTTCAAGAAACTTTCTGAATCACTTGCAGTATATGCAAGTCAACGGCGCCGTCATGTTCTTTTGCGTCTGCAAATCATTCTTGCCTTTTTGGACACAAAAAAGCATAATATGTCAAAAATGCTCGTTGTTTTTGGCCATTGTTGTTGGCCACAACTAAATAATATAGTTTTTTTTCGCAAATAGTCACTGAAATTCTTTCTGTCAAACAACATCAGCACTTGTGAATCAAATAAAACTACAATATCATCTAGTGCTAAAAACCTGATGAACTTTTATATCTATTTCACACACATTTATATTTATTTCATACACATCATAAAGGTATTATTTTTATGACATTGCACAAATTAAATTTGACTTACATATAGTACAAAATGAGAAAATATGGTAACGAAAATACAATTGTTAATAAAATCTTAGCATTTGAAATCATAACAATTCATTAGACATGATCAACTGAAGTCAAATGACGATCTTAATTTTTGTTCCGAGTATTTGACAGTTGTTTGACTTAGAAGCAACCAACAAAAACGAATGAGCGTCGTCGATAGTAAAGTTGACTTTTTCAAAAAATATTGTTATTGTCATTTATTTTGGCTTTAAATTTCACTAAACAGATTTTGCAAAGGTCCAAAGTATTAAAATCTTGAATCAAAATCTATTATACTACAGTGTAACTAATATATATTGCGTTTTTGAGGTACTTACTTCGCTGTTTAAAAAAAAATATATCTGTAGTAATTTTTCGAAATTAAGGCCGTTCTTTGCGATGGCAAACCATTTTTGAGCTTTCTAGAGCTTGTAATAGTATCTGTAACCACCCACGCCTGCTTTTAAAATATCGACATCGAAAGACCTTGGTGTCGACATCGTAGGACCAATCAAGCTCTTGAATCAGAGCTGAGCGGTACCTTCCCTCTCTGTTTGGCAAATCTCACGAGCGGCATCAGTCGCTTTGAAGTCTTTCGTAAATTAATGTCTTAAAATTCCGCGACTTATTTCACGTAATGGCCATTGTGTGGATTTAAAAATGCTAAATTTTTTACTTGGTCAGCAAAGTGGATACACAAATGCCCTTGCTTAATTTGTCTCTCGGACAGTCGAGCAAAACAAAAGTTGTGGCCTTTGAGATAATATAACTGTAGGTAAAGCTAATGTGGTAAATAAGCCATTACTGAGTAGGGGCAAAATTATATTTCCGCAACTCCACATAAGCTGGGTATCATGAAATAGTTTGCCAAAGCATTGGATAAGAACGCAAAATGTTTTGAATACATATGCAGAATATTTCCTAAGTATGGAAAAGCTAAAAGCTGGAATTTTTGACAGTCCTCAAACTCGAATATTAGTTAGAGATGCGAACTTTATAAAAGTCATGACTACTATAGAAGCTGAAGCCTAGAAAAGTTTCGTATCTGTTTGTAAAAGTATTTTTCATGGTAACAATGGAGCGTGAAATTATGAAAATATTGTCAAAACGATATCAGAAAGCTTAAGAGTTTTAGAAATAAATATGAGCATAAAAATGCATTATCTCCAGTCACCTAGACAGATTTCCCGATAACCTGAAAGATTTTAGCGAGGAGCCTTTCACCAGGATATAAAAGTCATGGAGGAAAGATGTCAGGGCAAATAGGATCAACATATGATGACAGATTACTGTTGGTCTCTACTAAGAAATTGTTCTCAAGAATTCTATAAGACGAAGTCTTAGAAAAAACTTTTATATTTTTATTATCTTTTTTTACTTTTATATAATTAAAATAAATACTTTAATAGAATAATTAAGTGATTTTCAATAAACTATGCATATTAAAAACATTAATTTAAAAATATTTCTTACATACCTACTGCCTTATTTTAGTGTAATACAAAAATAGCGATTTTTTAAAAAATTAGAGCCAATTTCGGAAAACCATTTGTAGTTCCGTAATTGTCAGAATAAAATCATCCTAGAACCACTTCCATGTCAAGGACAACAAAGTCACTGTTGACCAGTGTAATCCTTTATTTATAAACAAATACGCAAATACTCTTGTTACACCCTAGTATAATCCTTTCATGGTTAGACCGACCTTTCATGGTTGTTCGTCTATGTAGTTATTTCATTATTGTTTTGTCTATCGTTAAATCATTAATTATCTATAATTCTTTAGCCCACTGTATTATCATTGTTAGCTGTTATTTAATATTAGATGCGTTTTATGAATTACAAATGGCGTGGCTGAATTCGTTTCAATCCGTTCATTTTTCAGTTGATAAATATAATTGCAGCAACAATTGTGAACGACTTCCAGCATCCAATCACTAAATCAGAGGATTCATCAATCATTGTACGAATCCTTTTGATAAATGTGCCGACCAAGTGAGGTGGTGAACGTAGTAGAAGGTAAAATAACTACATTTTCTTTTTGTGTAACTAGTGACACACGATATCCAGGGGCGCTGCCTATTATCAGCAAACCTTTGAATGGTAATTATTCCTTCTCCAGATAATTTTTCACTTCTGGAATAAAATACTGTAAAACTATTCCGCAAGTGAAACTGTAACCCACTCTTTACGATTTTATTATCAAAAACAGACAGAAAACTTATATTTTTACTTTTGGGAGTAAGTGGATTCTGTGCTCAAAAAAACAGGTCCAGGGTTAATCATATCAAAAACAATATTTGCAGAAAGTACGATGCTCAGTTTACCTTTAAATTTTGTAAATACCGGTGCTTGCTTCCTAGTGTTATGATTATAGATAAGTTGGGGCATTTTTCCAAATAAGGACGATTTAATTACAACTAAACCTTTCTAGGCATGATAATTTTTTTTCGCAGCAACTATATATGTATCTATATATATATATATATATATATATATATATATATATATATATATATATATATATATATATATATATATATATATACATATATATAACACACAACAACCTGCGTCTCCGCCTAAATGAACACTTTTGTTGGTTGCTTGACCGGTAGTGTTAAATCTAACACTACATATATACGCCATCCGACCGTAGGTCGGCGAAAACATGGGTTGTTGGCTGTGGATAGGGCCTCCCTATTCTTCATGGTATGGTATATGTCGGCGCCCTGAAAAGTGTGAACCTCGAGAGACGAAACATATGTCATCCAGTTGAAGGGATAGGTGGGGCTTCTTCCAGGTCAAGCAACAACCAAAAATTTTCATATATATATATATATATATATATATATATATATATATATATATATATATATATATATATATATATATATATACACATATACTAATATTCTAGTGAAGTAACGGCGTGTGTGTTAGTTTGTTGTTAGAGAGGCTTAGATTGTTTGGGACTGAAAAATGTATATTGAAAATATATTATAGGTGACATTTTATACGTTTAGTGGTGTCATTTAAACCCCTAGACATTTGGAGAAGGAAACATCAAATAGAAAAAAGCCTACGTTTTGGGGGCTCGCCCTGGATATTCAGAGTTTATCTTTCCGAAATAGTGGGTGATGAAATTGTTGGGCTATAAGCCTACATATTTGTGACGCAGTAGTGAAACGTCATTTTAAGGAGCAGATTCGAACATTGTTTGCAGAAGTAGTTATGGTTACGATCTTTTCTGCATATGCTAGTAAAATCATTTGACAACAAATTTTAGTTTAGATTATATATATATTTATGGACACTTCGAGGTAGGATATAAACATTTTTAGTAAAATTTTATTTTTACTTAAAAATTACCAAAGTTTAGTTTTAATTTATAACTGGTTTAATATCCTATTATTTAGACTTGTTTAACTTGTTTAAGAGTGAAAGTAAAGTTTTGGGGTTAGAGGCGCATCAGCAACTGAGAAGGCTATTTAGCGACTGGACCTACAGCTTAACCTGAGTTCCGAACCCCAGTCATCAGCTACCGAAAACCCCGGTCAGCACTCCCCTCGGGCTATCAACCCTTGGTTTTGTGCTTAACCGAAAGTATCTCCAGGAGCCTACCGACTGGCGAGTAACCAACGTAGAAAACCTCTCAGAAGGCATCCGGCCTTACCCAGCCTCGAACTGGCGTGACTGAGGGGTGATTCCTTGTCAGATTTTACACTCTTACCTAGAAACATTCACAAGAATTTTAGAAAAACTTTTTTGTCTAGTAGAGGATTCGAACCCGGTCCACATTAACTGCCGTAACGTAAGGCTAACGCCTTAGACACCACACAAAAAAATGTGGCTCCTAAAATGGAGTGGAACTCATATATATATATATATATATATATATATATATATATATATATATATATATATATATATATACATATATATATATATATATATATATATATATATATATATATATATATATATATATATATATATTATATTATTATGTGTTTAGTATATATAATACTAATACATACAATTTAAAATTAGTCGTTATTTAGTTGATTTCTGCTTTATTGCTGTGAAGTAACGTTTTAATGTTATCTTTATAATTTTGTATTTTATATTTTGCAGTATTACATAGGTTTAGTTAATTTTTCTAAAGGTAGGTCGTTTCTTCATTGGCGTTTGATATTTTGAAAACAGTCTATAATAAATATATTTTATTTTCATATAACAAATGGGTATATTAGGTGATATCGATAAAGTAAAATACAATATAATGAATAGTGGCTTACGGGCTGTCAAGGTATTGCATTTCATAGCTTTTGGAGAAGAAGCTGAGCAGACTAAAGTGATCTACAAACGACTGCTCGAATTTTCTGGTTTTAAACTAAAAATTGAATCTGAAGAGTATATAGAAAAATGTTGAGGAATAATACAGTGAGCAGGAAAGTGAAACGTCCGATAAGGAACAAATTCAAGCGCAATTAGAAGTTGAAAGCAAGGAAGATATCTCAATTGTATTAACATTTCGTGATATTGAGGACATTATTCGGCCATTTGAAGGAAAATCCGATTATCTTGTAAGAAAGTAGGTTGAAGATTTTTAACAGGTTGCATATATTACTCGATGGAATGATTTGCAAAAACGGATTTTCGACAAGAAGTCCTTAAGAGGTTTGGAAAATTATTCGCACAATCCGAAAAGGGAATACATTTATGGAACTTTTTAAAAAGCAAGCTGATCGAAGAATTTGATGTTAAAATTAGCAGTGCGCAAGTACACAAAATGCTAATGGCTAGATTTAAGAAATAGGAAGGGTCCATACTTGAATATATGTTGATCGTGCGCGAAATAGGCAGTCCAGTAAATATTGATCCTGAAGTAATTACACAGTATATAATTGAAGGAACTCCAGACGAGTCATCAAACCAATTATTTCTTTATGTAGTAAGAAATTTTCCAGAATTTAAAGAAAAGATTAAAATCTATGATCAGTTGAAATCTGAAAGACAGACTTTTGGGCAGAGAATGCTTAACGATAGAAAATATATTAAAGGTTTTAATGAAAGTGATGAAACATATAGAAAACCTGATGATGATCGAAAACCCATAGGATTTTGTTATAATTGTAGCGGCCGAGGTCAAAAGATTGTCCAGATAAAGATAAATCATCACAGTGTGGCGGTGAAGTTACAAGTCCTAAGAGAAGTACTACGCGCTTGTCGACTATAGATGTTGTACCAAAAAACTCTATAACTTTAAAATTTAATAAAGCTATAACTTCTGCTCTGTTTGGTACAGGAAGTGACATCTGCCTACTCAGAAAAGATATTTATCACAAGTATTTTAAGGATGTTGTACTAACTAGAGAGACAATAGTAATAAGAGGATTAGGGTCAAGTCAAATAAGAACTCTAGGTTCATTTAAAAAAACAGCCCAGATAAGTGGTAAGGACTTTGATCTTATATTCCATGTAATACCAATAGGCGCAACAAATTTCCAAGTGATAGTTGGAAATGACCTGCTAGAGCAAGCCAAAGTTCACTTACGGAAGGACGGAATAGTCGTATATTGAAAAGAAAAAGATAATTGTTTAATGAACATCACCATAGAAGAAAATGATCAAGATAAAACTTATTTATACATATAAATATGATGATAAAACACATAAGAATATTGTTTCATAAATGATTGATGGTTACAAATCGGAAAGTTCCAAAACGACTGATATAACGACGAAGATCTTATTTAAGAATGAAGAACCAATTTCAGGAGAAGCTTATGATGATCACATTGTTAAACATGACATAGTGTATAAATATTAAGATAGACAAGAATTATCAGTAATATCGAAAGCCATGCAAACTGAAATTATTAAAAGAGCGCATGACGACGGTCATTTTGAAGTAAAGAAGACACAATAATTAATTAGAAGCCTTTATACCAAACTTAAAAGAAAAGGTCGAGACAATTCAACTTTTACTGGAAGTGAATTCATAGAATATTCCACTGAAGAAGGAATCAACACGTAACTATTATTTAACTTATGTTATGGTCTTTTCGAAAAACTAACCACTTAACATACACCTTATCTTGGCAATGTTTTAATGCCTTTTCAGACAAATAATATATATTGCATTTAGGAGTTGGTTCTCCGGAGAAACCAACAAATATATTTTAATTTTGGTCCTTCAAATAAATACGACGTAGGATTTGTTTAACTTTTCAAACAATAAATAATTTAGTTGACCAGAATAATACCTACTACATAATTACCTAATAGGTATGTAAATATGAAACCCGAATTTTTATATATAAATGTTTATGTCATGTTTATTGTATGAAAATGATAAAACATATTTTATTCGAAGTATTGCCCATCGCTAGTTATACATCTTTCCCACCTGTCTGACAATGTGTAGATGTCACGCCAGAAACTGTTGTTCTTTTGAGGCAAACCAGTTATCGAGCCATTTTAGTAAATTTCCGTAAGAAGTGAAGTATACACAACGCTGCACAGCAAGTGCGTGTCCCATCGCTGCAAATAAGTAGTAATCGGATGCAGCCTAGAGTGGTGAGTAAGCCACATGCAAAATTATTTCCCAACTAAAAGCCTCCATCGTTTCCTTGACTAGTTTTGCTGCGTGTGCGCGAAATCACTTTGTGTTGCCTTTTTTGATATTCTGATCGTTTTTCACGCAAGCTTGATTCAAATCGATCATTTATTGTCAGTAGTTTTCAATATTAACAGTTTCACCAGGTTTTAGCAGCTCATAATAGATTACACCTTTCTGATCCCCCCAAAAACAGAGCGCTGTCTTCGTCCATAGCGATTTAGCCTTGCAGTCCATGTCGATATTTCGCCTTTAGTTACCCATGATCTTTTACGCTTAGGATTCTACAAACTTATCCACTTTTCATCGCCAGCCACAATTCGATGGAGATATGACTTTCTTTTGTACCAGGCGGGCAGCATTTCGCAAATGGTTTTTCGGTTTTCCTGGTGTCTTTCATTCAGTTCATGTGGAATTCATTTTCCCATCTTCTGGATCTTTCCCATGGCTTTCAAACGTATAGAGACGGCTTCTCGTATCACATTTAATTAATCCTGGAGTTGTTTTTGCGTTTGAACGTCATCCTCATCCAAAAATGCTTGCAAATCGCTGTCTTCAAACTTTTTCGATGATTTATCAATAGCATGCACACCGTAGTTTTTTTCAAATGGTAACAGAAAATCAATGTAGTCCACAAATCGTTCCTGGCACAAAATTTGACATGTTCAACGAGAGCAACAAACAATGCTCGTGTATGAAACTTGCATTGTTGTTAGTTGAAAATCTTTGTCAGATATGAATAAGGAAATGGCACCAATGGCGCGGTTTAACGGCAACTGCATTAACAGCTAGGGCCATCTGCGGGCAAATTCCGGCTTCATATTTACAGACCTGGTAACTAAAATTTATTTTGTATGTTAGCTCTTTTAATTGTACTGTAAATGATATTGTGTAACAACTTTTCATTTTTATAGCTGGTGTTAACAGATTTTATTTTTATAATCTAATGTTTTGTATTGTTGTGTCGCTCAACAATTATTAACAAATCAGTCTATTTACAAGAGCCTTGTATATTAAAGTCTTAATAATGTCGGAATGATTGTGGCGTTTTCATATATTTTCCTTTTTTTTTAGGTTTTTCGCCACGATCTAAAACTCAACAAAAAAAAATATCAACAAGATATCTGTTCTTATTTATATAAAGAATTACTGGGAAAAACAAAAAATAAATAAACAGTATAAATAAGAATGGATATTTTTTGAGTTTTAGATCGTGGCGAAAACCTAAAAAAAAGGAAAAACATATATTAAATTCTTGCCACGCCTAATTTCCAATCCCCTATTGACTCAATAAGTGCAATAATTGATACACATTTTTCACTAACATTATACATTTACAAGATATGTTTAGTCATTTTTTGTAACTATGGATTGAAAAACTCTTCCCATGTCAGTTTGCAGATTTGTTGGGAGTTATTGATGAAACACTTTTTCGATATTTTGGTTTACTTCTTGACCTGTCTTAGTATTCAACGGGAACATCCAACATATTTTGAAAAATAAATAATAAAAATTCTGCTAGATCAGTTCGAAAAAGATCTTTTAATAATATCACAATTATTACGTCATTTAATATTGATACGTGCAGGTTTATCAATTTCATTCAGAATTACACACTTAGAATCATCACTCCTCTTTATTTTACTGGATAATTGCAGATTCTCTTAACTCTTCAATTATAGAAGTGTTGATGTGAGCTATATGACCAGCTTATTATGATGTTAACAATAACCGTAACCGACCTAGTAATTCATTGGGATTGTCCTAATGCATATAATCACTTTTATTATCATTTGCTTCCACATTCAATCGTTTTTCTTTTGCTATAAATGAAGCAAAAATAGTTTTAAACTTTAACAAATTACTACTGCCATTTATCCAATTAGACTTATAATTTCGATGATGTACATTTGTTTTAAATATAATGTTTGTGTACGCTTAAATTAAGTGAGGCCAAGGTTGTTTTTTAAACAATTCATATAACCTTTGTACCCCTTTGTTACATATATGTTTAACAATATTATTTCATCTTAATCTTCCGGAGCTTTTTTCGAACAATTTTCGTTTCCTAGAAAATTTTTGAATTTTGGATGTAAGGTATATACCCATCTTTTGTATCATGTGGTGTTATTAACGAAGATGGTTCGCGTTTGATCTTCTCCATACTGCTTTCTGATTTTCTAGATGTTAAGTTATCGGTGAAGATATTTGTTCTTGAGTAATTTTACCCGGTTTTCAAACTGATACGGTCTTTTTCATTCTTACGTGTTTTAGTCAGACTTGATTAAGCGTAGTGTTGAAATGCACAAAACAGATTTAGTAAAGTGATAAAGTGATATATAATGATGGAAACCCATACGATAACGAATCCAATTATTAATACATTGTTACGATTGTCATTTTTGGAGATTTTTAAAAATCGATTCAACACAGTAGACATTTATATTTAAAGTTTGTTATAAACATATTAGACGCTAGTGTTATTAAAAGAACATGATCACCCCAAATAGTTATATAATATATATTCGCCATACGTATATATCCACATTGTTAGTAATATTAGTATTAATTTTTTTATTGTTTTGTTTACGTTTCAGTTTAGTAACAAACCATCTTCAGAACAACTCACTATATCTAGTTGAACAATTAATTTCCCAAACTTTTTTACAAGAAATATGACATTTTTTCTAATTTGGCTTGAAATTAAATCTGAAATTGAAATTAATTAAATTAATTGAAAATTGAAAGAAAAATATATATATTATATCTTTTAAAAAAGATTGAGAAATTAATTTTTCAATTAGATATAATGAGTTGTGCTGCAGATAGTTTTCTCAAAAGAATCCCGCCACATTTTTGGTAGACTGGATACGGTTTCCGTGACTGACGGTTTCCGCTGCTTGACCGCCGACGGGGTGGGCCAAGCCCTTCACACCCCTCCCCCACCGCTAGAAAAACACGAGAGGGGGCTATTATTTTAAGGTATTATTCTATTTATCGCATTTGCCGATCAGACTTAAGGGTTTCGGCTTTCTAATAATATAAATACTTACAGTACTTCCTGTTGCACAACTAATTCACATTTCTCTTCTTGGTCGTCTTTCTTCGCCTATATATATATATATATATATATATATATATATATATATATATATATATATATATATATATATATATATATATATATATATAGATTATTGATAAACGTCAAAAAAAATACTTCTAAGAAAGGGTCCGCAGGAAGAATCAATGATAGAACGGTAACAGAAAACTGAACGAGAAAATCAGGATAAAAATAAGGAATTAAACATTAAAAGTTGTCTATGAAACATTAGGAAATGGAACGATTGATAAAATTAAAAACAAAACTGAAGACAACAATCACTGAAGAATTCACTCCTAGCAGAAAAGAAAATAAAAAAAAAATAGATAGGATAGAAACTGAAGTAAAGAAATTTTATGGAAAGGGCCATTCAAGGAGCGATAGGTTTGGTAAAGGGGAACTATACGGGGAAAAGCAACGTTGTACAAAATGTTGGAATGGGAGGTAGAATAAGAAAGGGAACATGGAATGCAAGAGGAACGTATGAGACGATTAACCGAATACAGCTGATTAGAGCAATAAAATTATACAATATTCAGATTATTGTCAGAAACAAAACAAAAAGGATCAGAAACCACCGAGATAGAGAATATGATCATTTTAAAAGCCAAGAGGATGATAGAAGATGGGGAACTAGTTTTATAGTAGATAGTTTTAAAGAAAATGTAATGGCTATCGGAGCAATATCTAAGAGATAAATTTTTGGTAGACTGGACACGGTTTCCGTATAAGGATAAAGGAAATAAAAATAAATCTACATTCACCTACAGAGGAAAAATAAGTAAAATAAAAAGACATGCTGTGAATAACTGACAGAAGAATATGAACGAATACATAAACATTATATAAAAATTGAGGATTTATCCTATGTATTACAATGCAAAAGTAAGAGAAACAAAGAAATAGAGGAATGATCAAATAAAGACAAATAAAAAAAATTGGAGGATCCGATTAACAAATAGAGAAATATGGTGATAATGAAAAAAAGAGATGAAAGAAAAGTGATAGTTTTAGTCGAAAGTATATAGTTTTAGATGAAAACTTTTCAAAGGAGGTACCTTAGGAAAGTTTCCGCAAACCAAAAGATAGTCAATATCTATGAAAAAAATAAAGGAATGAACAAATAGAGAAAGACAAGAAAAACTGGAGTATCAGATTAACAAATAGAGAAATATGGAGAGGTTGAAAGAAAATGAATAATATATATATTTATATATATATATATATATATATATATATATATATATATATATATATATATATATATATATATATATATATATATATATCACAATCATCATCATCATCAGCCCGTATCGATCCACTACAGGATGAAGGCCTCTTCAGCATGCTTCCAACCTTCACGGTCCTGGGCTTTCCTCTGTCACTCGGGCCCAATATACTTAACGATGTCATCAATCCATTGTGCTTTCGGTCTTCTTCGCGGACGTTTGCGATCAAGCGGTATCCACTCCAGGATTGCCTTGGTCTATCTGTCGTCCCATCGCCTCGCTATATGGCCTGTCCATCTCCATTTCAATTGTTTTACTCTTTCAATGATGTCACAGACTTTTGTTTGTTCCCTGATCCATGCGCAGGACTTTCTGTCTCGTCTTGTAATGCCAAGCATACATCTTTCCATTCCCCTCTGTGCCACCCGAAGTTTTTGACTTCGACTATATATATATATATATATATATATATATATATATATATATATATATATATATATATATATATATATATATATATATATATATATATATATATGTATATCAGCCAAGTACCTCCCAGGGCCGGTTTCTGGCCTAACAGCCATCGTCAGCTGGGCTCGAGCCTGACGCAAGGAGACAACCAATGAGAAACGATTAGAGCCAGACCAAGTCAACTGGCCATGTTGATGGCGGCTCACAATCTCAATGCAACTCGCGCCATCCTACGGTGAATGTTCGTAGCAATCGAAACTACTCGATACATTCTTCCCACAACCTTGGATGTAGGTATCCAGTATGCTCAAAAGGTAGCGTAACGGGGCCCTGGAGAGAGATATTAAACCAAAAGAAAACTTCCATCCGTATTCCCAGTGTACGATCATTTCAAATTAATTACATGCATAAATAAAATTATAAAAATAAATAAAGAAACATCAAAACAAAAAACTAGAAGCTAAAAAAAATCCCGGAGGAGGAATCAATCTGTAACAGAGAATACTGAACGAGAAAGTCATGAACAGCATGAATAAGGAATTAAGCATGTAAAGTTGCCTATGAAGCATTAGAAAATGGAATTCACAGCTATAAAATACTTTGAATATAAGACAAAACACATTTTAATCATTAAATTTCGAATTAAGTTAAAAAATGTGGAACGTTCGAGTAAGCCCAACTGGAAGCTGAATAGAAATCAATTTTAATTTAAATGGTGATATTGGAAACCAAATATATATTATAAATGTATAAGAAGATAGATATATTATGAAATTTATTTTCTTAAAATAAAATAACTGCCTTCTCACTATTGTGATTAAAAAAAAATATATTACTCACTTACTACTTTTTTCCCCATATAGTTGTATCGTTTAACCGGTACTGTGGTGGATTAACATTCACTGTAACCAAACCAAACTAATTAAAACACTCGTAGACCTGTTATAGTTCTTTAATCTCTCAAAAACACGTTCACGATCTTATCCCTTAAATGTCTCAGGGATAACTAAACAGAAATGATTTTGGATAACCACCCGTCGCTAGTATTCTTTTTTGCATAAATTTGGAAATTTCCAAAAAAAAAGGAGAACCTTTCATTAGAGTGGTTATAAAGGGCCTTGTTTGCATTCATCTATTTTTCGCGCGAAATGTTTAATATAAACAGAAAAAATTATTCTTTTATATTTCCCGTTAGTGAAATTTTTTGTTCGAATATTTTATTTACTGCCTTACTCAAATAATTTCCCATGAATTAAACTTCGAATGTTCAGAATCGATTTTTTTATAAACTTTTATTTCAAATAAAAATATAATTATATATGGTAAATGACGTCGTTTCTACTACGATTGTTAATTTACAAAACTGAGGAAAAATGTTACAATTTTCAAAGAGGAAAAATAAAATAAAAATGCTGATCAGCGAGGTTTTGCTGGTTTCTATGAATCCTGAATCGACTATCGATGGCTGGTGTTACTGCTACCATATTTCATGCGTTACAGCCCCTCTCTTACTAGAAAATGTTGAATATCAGTGCTCACAAATGCATCCGCATATTGCCCAATCAGACAAAATCTCTATTTTCAGAATCGAATAGTTACTGCAAGGGAAAAGGGTTTCATTCTTTTAAAAATTCGAACAAGCCGATTTTTTCCTTTTTTAAAATCTTTACTGCATGGATTTTATAACGTTATATTAACACAAACTCCAATTATTTTCAAGAAGACTATACCATTATTAACGTAGAATATAAAGCTTTTTAAAAAGTAGTTAATAAAGTAACGATTGTTCGTTTTAAAATAGTATTTAAACAGTTTGTTTTGGTGATTTGATGCACTTTAAATAATATTGGTAAAAATTTGAATTTTAATTTATCTTCTGTATATTATGTATATAGTACATAGTGAAGAGGCATGAGATATATGCCCAGTTTGAAAAAGGAAAGAGGAAAGGACGACCAAAAGCACTCGCTAGAATACAGATTAAAATATCAAATTATGTTATAAAATATGGCAATGATTTTGCTTCTTCTATTGGAGTAGACTTCACACCTAGGATTGTAAGAAAGTATTTATGTAACTTCGGATATAGAGGTAGAAGTTCCTAGTGGAAATTCTTCATCAATCAGAAAAACAAGGAAAATTGACTGCAGTTGTATGTGAAAATATTATGAGAAAATTTGTTCGAAAGCACTTCGAAAAATCACGGGATATTAATCCTATTGTGAGCTTCGAAATTAGGTACCAGGGGTGTGTTGAGTTTCTGGTGAGACAACGCTCTGAACTACATGGCTAGGGTTATGAAAATATGTCTGCTCTAAAATGCCAGAAGAATGTTGGTTACACCTACCTAGTTACCGGATATAAATCGAATTGAAAACATACCAGGTGTGTCGTTAATTTCTTTCTGGTTTTTTCGCTAAAGAAAACACGTTATTTACAATGGATAGTTAAAAATGTATTTATTCAACGTATTGGCCATTTGATTCTATAAATTGTGCCCATCTTTCAGGCAATTGATGGATGCCATTCCAAAAGAACAGTTTCTCCTTTGAGCTAAACCATTCATCGAGCCATTTTTTAACTTTTTCGAAATCGGCGAAGTGCTGCTCTGCAAGCGCGTGCCCCATCGATGCGAAAAGGTGGGAGTCGGATGGAGCCAGGTCCAGGATAAAACTTCCCATATAAGTGATTTCAACCCTTCTTAGACTGGTTTTGCTCTTGTCGTGCTGCAAAATCACCTTATAATGTCTTTGAGCGTATTGTGGACGTTTTTCGATGAATACACAGTTCAAATTGATCGTTTGTTGTCGGTAGCGATCAGTATTCAATGTTTGTTCAGGTTTCAACAGTTCATAATATACGACACCAACCTGGTCCCACGAGACAAGAGCATGGCCTTGCAACCAAAGCGATTTGGCCTTGCAGTCGATGGTCCGGCTTCGCCAAGTGATAACCATGATTTTTTTCGCTTGGTATTTTCGAAATAAAGCCATTTTTTATCACCCGTTACTATTCGATGCAGAAACGACTTCCTTTCATACCTTTGAAGCAGCATTTCCCTGACGATTTTTCGATTTTCTAATTGCCTGTCATTAAATTCATGTGGCGCTCATCTTCCCATCTTTGGGATCTTTTCCATCGCTTGTAATCGTTCATAAATTGCGACTCGGCTCACATTCATATTTTCTACCAATTGTTTTTGAGTTTGTATTGGGTCTTCATTCAATAACTTCTGGAATTCGGCATCTTTAAACGTTTTCGGCCTACCAGAACTTTCTTTGTCTTGAAGGTTGAAATCGTCACATTTGAATTAGCGAAACCACGTTTCACATGTTCTTATGGTTGGAGCATGCTCACCGTATGTCTCTACCAGCAAAAGATGACTTTCAGCGGCTTTTTTCGTTTGATGAAACAAGAAAAGTAACGCGTGCCGCAAATGCACGTTTTCAGACACAATACTCGACATTTTCAAAAAAATTATAAATCTATAACGCTGTTATTTTGGCGGAACGTAACTTGTGTAGTTTTGAGGTTAATGTCAATAGAATAAAATGACATATGTATCAAATCATAACATTGCATACTTATGGCTAGTGAAATCTGTTACAAAAACCGGAAAGTAATTACCGACACACCTGGTATAGTACTAGGCTAATTGAAAAATTCGCGGAACGACATCTATAGAGCAGTAAATGAACTATATAATCTACTACATTCTGAATGAACATATGTGAAGTTTCAAGTCGATTTGTCAATTCATTCGTACAACAGCAACTTAAAGTAAACGTGTCAGTGTTATTTTTTACAACGGAAAAGATTGAAAATCGTGCAGTGATTAAATTCTTTGTAAAAAAAGGTTTAAAGGCAAATAGGGAAAGGGTAAATGTATAAGGGGAATCTGCTCCTTCAAAAACAATCGTTTGTAAGTGGATAGGTGAGTTTCAACGTGGTGGTACACGCTTGGATGATAATCTTTGTTCTGAACGTCCAATAAGTGTAACTACTGAACAAATAATTAATTCTATACATTATGATTAGGGATGACAGACTTTTGACTTTGAGTGAAATTTCTGAGGCTATGGACATCTCAACAGAATGGGTGTTTTATATTTTGAAAAGGAAATTGGGCTTCACAGAGCTATGTGTAAGACGGGTGCCGCATTTGTTAAATTCCGAACCACGGGCGTAGCCAGGATTTAGTTTGGGGGGGGGGGGTTAGTTTGAAGTAAATAAAACAACAAAAATATACTTACATGAAATGAAATGACAAGAGATGGCGTTACTGTGCGCAACGTCCACTAGTTCGGATATATATTCAATTCAAATGTAATAATTTAACTGTCTTCACTCCTCGTATTTTTTCGGTATAATATTAGGTAATATTTGGCTTATTTCGAGAAATGAACCCCCCCCCCCCTGGCTACGCCCGTGTTCCGAACAAAAACGACTTCGAGTCAAACTTTTTAACCAAGATTTGGATCTTTTTCGAAAGAATAAAATGGATTTTAAACGTCGTTTTGTAACTATGGATGAGACTTGAGCTTACCACTATGATTCTGAACTGCGACAATAAACCGCAGAGTGAAGTGAGCCCGGTTGTTCAGCTCCAAAGCAACCAAAGTGGTCAAAATGGATCAAAATGGTTATGGCATCAATTTTTTGGATTTTTTTGGGAATGCAAAAGACATTTTGTTAATTGATTACCTTCAAACCGGTAAAACAATAACAGGACAGTATTACTCAAACCTTTTAAATCGATTGGATGCAAAAATTCGTTAGAAAAGACCTGATTTAGCGAAGAAAAAAGCATTTTTTACCAAGGCAGTGCATCGGCTCACAGATGTGTTCTTGCAATAGCCAAATTCAAGTCTACACTACGAATTGTTGGAGCATTCACCATATTCACCAGATCTGGCTCCCTCTGACTTTCCTCTGTTCACAAACCTCAAAAAAATTCTACGTGGCAAGTGTTTTTTATTAAGTGAAGAAATTATAGCAGCCGTATTTTAGGAGTATTTTGAAGGATTTCCAGAAAAACACATCAGAGATGGAATAAATGAATTGAAGAAGCGCTGGAAAAAATGTATTGTACTTAGGGAGAATGTACGGAAGATTAAAGTAATTTTTTCAACTATAAACCTGTTTTATCATTTCCGCTCCGCGGATTTTTCAATTAGATTTGTATTTTATAGATCAAAAAGTGATACAAATATAAATTCATTAAAAATTACTATCAGAATGGACATTATATCAAGTGATATAACAAAAAAAAAATAGAATCAATGCCAAGACGACTGCAAGATGTCAGATAACACTGATAAACTCTGTTTTTGTCACACAAATGTTGTAAATATATTTGATTGTACTAACCTATCATTACAAAAACCATGTTATTTTTTCCAGTCACCCTCAGTTCTTTTGTGACAGCTAGATATGCAATTTCACCTCTTATAGTGTTTATGTTTGAATAACGTCATTTCTGAAGTCAGATAGCTATCATATTGACCTTTTACCTCTCAGCACGGGCGTAGCCAGGGGGGGGGGTTCAAACCCCCCCGAAATAAGTCAAATATTACCTAATATTATACCGAAAAAATACGAGGAGTGAAGAGAGTTAAATTATTACATTTGAATCGAATATATATCCGAACTAGTGGACGTTGCGCACAGTAACGCCATCTCTTGTTGAGTAGTCGAACTATTTTGTATCGTATGGAAACTTTGCGTTGTTTCTCGATTATTCGCCACGCCCCTCGGTCGGAATGAGCGGAGCTTTGTGAAAATTTGTGGTAGGTTCTGGACGGCTACTACTAGGCTGCTATATAAACGGCGCTTGACCGCGCTTACGGCAGTATTGTTCCATGCGAACTCGAAGCAAATATAAGTGAAAAGTGGTGAACGAATAGTGAAGAGAATTAAGTGTACCGTGTAAGTGAGTAATTTTAGTGCAATGTTATTCAGTAGCCTTGTTAAGGCTATATACGTGAATCAATATTACTGTCGAAAAATGGAGGGGAAAAAAAGGAAGGGTGATAAACTTAAAGGTATGGACTACTGGAAAAAGTGGTGTAGTCAAGGGATTTCTAATAAAGAAACAAATTTGGATTTAGCTATCAAAGCTTCAGCTACCTTGCATGCTGATAAGAAGACTGTGATGACAAGCGGGCCCTCGACCTCGACCTCAATCACAATACCGAATGTCGAAATCGATGCCATGTCGCTGGTGCCCTCTTCGATACCTTCAACTGCCGAATCTACATCTAGTCTGCAAAAGGCCAGCTTGCCTGTTACCTCATCTTTTACAACTGTAGCTAAGTTGGATGTTGGTTTTTACGCGAATCAAGAAAAAATCTTGGATGAATATTTTAAAGTCCAAATTTTAAAAACGCCATGGAACCCACCCAGAGATTATAAGTTTCCTATTTCCACAAAATGAAACTTGCGCTTTCAATTGAAATGATTGGAGAGATTCCCCTGGTTGTCATATTCGGAATATAAAAGTGGAGTATACTGCAGAGTTTGCGAGATAATGGGACGTTCGCTTGATGAAGGTAAAGGCGATCTTCAAAGGATCGGCCAGTTGGTAACCGAACCTTTTTGTAATTGGAAAAATGCCCCAGAAATATTTGAAGCGCATGCGAAATCAGGCTACCACAATCGAAATTTAGAACTGGCAGATAACTTTCTAAAAGTAATGTCTTCGCAGGCTTTTTCGGTCACTGAACAGCTGTCTTCTGAAAGAAAGAGACAACAAGAGGAGAATCGAAAGAAACTAATCCCTATCGTAAAAGCAATAATTTTTTGTGGCAAACAAGGCATCTCCTTGAGAGGTAAAATCGATTCGGGGCGCATACAAATTACACCAGAATCACCAGAACCTAAACAACCACTACAGAATAATGGTAGAGCCCTGTTGCGGTTTGCGGCTGAGTCTGGAGATAAAGATCTGGCTGAGCATTTGAATGCTTGACAGAAGAATGCCCTGTACACAAGCCCTTAGATCCAAAACGAAATAATTGACATTTGTGGTGAATTAATTCAACATAAAATAATTGAAGAAGTAAAGAAAGCCAAACTATTTGCGATTCTGGCTGACGAAACCGCCGACATCGGACGTGTAGAGCAAGTCTCGTGATGTCTTCGATATGTTGATTTTACAGATAATAAACACCATATACTTAAAGAGATGTTCCTTGAGTACATTCCAACGGTCGATGTTTCAGGATCCGGTCTCGCAAATCTTATTATTACAGCTCTGAAAAAGCATGGACTTGAATGTTCTCATGTGGTTGGTCAAGGTTACAATGGGGCTGCAGCTATGAGTGGGTATTTGCACGGTGCCCAAGCTTATGTGCGCCAAGAATGTCCTCTTGCTCTTTATGTACACTGTAGTGCACACTCTCTCAACCTTGCTATTGCTGATTCATGTTCATTAGCAAATGTCGGAAATTGCATCGGGATTGTGCAGTCTGTTGGTTCCCACTTTCGACATTCTGCTCAACGCACTGCTTTGTTGAAAGAAAAAATTCAAGAGCTACTAGCCGTCGGTAACCAAAAAAGCTTTCTCTCAATGTGTGAAATACGGTGGGTCCACAAACATGAAGCTATTATAAGATTCAGGGAAATTTATTCAGCGATTGTGAATGCTCTCGAAGAACTCCAATGTAATCACAATAAGGAAACATCACAACAAGCCGCTCAATTGCTAAGTACGCTTCGACCTTCGGATTTTGTGATGTATTTAGTGATTCTTCAAAAAGTTATGAGCTATACATTGTCGCTATCAAAACCATTACAGACAATTGACATCGATCTTATCACGATATCTTCATCTCTATGATGACGCAAAGGTTTTACTGGAAGAAAATGGTGGTATACTGCGAATGCCACGCATCGTCGGAACACAATTAAACAGATCGAACACTCCTGCATTGGATGTATACACGTATTACAAAATTAATTTGTTCATTCCATTTATTGATCATACAATTCAACAATTGGTTGAAAGGTTTACCAAACATCGTAAAGTAGTATCAGCATTATCTGGTGTGCTACCTTCAAATTTTACTGCCAGTTCTGGAATTGAAGAAGCAATTTCCATGTACTCGTTATTGCTTCCCGAAAGCAACATATCAGTGGTTAAAGCAGAACTTGAAGTATGGAAAACAGTGATGACAAGTATCTCGCCTACCCCGAAATCTAGTTTGGAATGCCTAGATATGTGCGATAAAAACCTTTATCCTAATATTTACACATTACTACAAATCTTGGCTACCATTCCTGTATCCACTGCTACCCCAGAAAGGTCTTTCTCGAGCCTAAGGAGACTGAAAAACTATTTACGAAACACTACAAGTGAAAACAGACTTAATGGTTTGGCTCTCATTAACATTCACTATGGAACAGAAATTCATGCAGATGAAGTAGCGGATATATTTAAAAGAAAAAGCCGAAGATTTCTTCTTTAATGGTTTTAGATTTAGCGCAGAGGAACGAAATTAATTTAACCATTTCATTTAAAGTTAAGAACATTATAAATATGTCGTAATTTTTCCGATGAATATATAGATATTAAATTTCATATAAATATATTTTTGTTGTTTTATTTACTTCAAACTAACCATAAAATTATATATTTACCTTATAGAGATAGGGGATGATAGGCGATTACTGCTGAGAATTGAAAAGGGGCCTACCGGAAGCTAAGTACTCGCGAAAATAATAAATATTGTGTATAAGTGGATAATTTTATAAGCGTAACTGTGTTTTCGTACATTTTTTTATAAAAATACATATTTGAATGTCACAAAGAAACCGGGCGTGATAATTTTTTTAATTAATATATTCTTGTTAGCTCGCCATAGTACTATTTGAATTAGACAGACATTTTCGTGCGACATAACAAAGTTTGAATTTTGTAAACCACCGTAATAAAGGATGCAGTATAAAACAGGCAGTTTTTTGTAATTTATAGAATTTTTTTAGGTGTTCTAATACTTTCTTTCCGTTCAAAATTGTTATTTCAGGTACATTGATTTTCATATTATTCAATGAACTTTATATTTTATTTTAATCAAATTATTATTATTTTATTGATAATCAGCTGTAGTTTGAATTGATATTGATATTATAAATTTAAATGTGCTAAAATAAAAGAAATTGAGAAAAAATAATTTGTTGAAATCTTTGGTTGTAAAAGGTGATTTTTTAATATGTCGGAATTTCCGATAGGTGTCGCTGTCAAACGAACTGTGAGTTTGCACACCTACTCGTCAATATTATTCAGTATAGCCTGGAAAATCATAGAACGTTCAACATCAGAGTAAAGTTTGCAGTGTTCTGTGGGACAAACTTATAGACCACACCACTAGTGAATTTTATGGTGCACATAATCGCCCAATCGAGCGATGTATTCGCCGAATTATCGATAAATTCCGAACGCATGTCACGCTGCTCGGTATTAAAACAAAAACAAGATAAAAAACTGGGCGTTCCGAAGAAAACTGCTATTGGTGGCAGTGTTGATGAAAATCCAAGGATTAAAATTTTCTCCGAATTATGTCAAAAAATGGTCATTATTATGACCCCATGACAAGGGTACTCGGACCTTCAGTCGGAGTACTGCAATTGAATATTGATGGAATCTCTGTTCCCAAATCTGAGTACCTTGCAAGACTCGCCAGAGAAAACAACTTCGACGCTATATGCCCCCAGGAAGTTCATATAGACTCAGAAAACCAATTTTTGAGCTGAGACAGAATAATAGGCTTCAATGTTGCTGCAGTTACTATTTCAAGAACATTCGGCTCTGTAGTGCACCTGAAACAAGGTCTCAACAACTACACTGCCGAAGCTCTGACTGAATTACCAGGAAGTGCGGCGAAGCTACTAAACTTAAACATCTGCAGCACAAACATTATCAGTGTGTATAAACCACCGAATCAGATTGGCGGGATCCGGTATTGCCCGACCGTGTACCTTGGAGACTACAATAGTCCCCATAATAACTGAGGATATCGTGCAAATGACTCCAGCGCTGAGCCTCTTTCTGCTTGAATAGAAAATAATTTCCATCTATTATATGACGAATAGATAGTAAATCCTTCCTCTCAGCAAGGTGGCAAACATCGTCTAGTCCGGACCTCTGTTTTGCATCCCTCGATCATACGAAAAGGCCTATACAACGATGAGTCTCTTTCTACTTGAATGGAAAACAACTTCCATCTATTATATGACGCAAAAGATAATAAATCCTTCCTCTCAGCAAGGTGGCAAACATCGTCTAGTCCGGATCTCTGTTTTGTATCCCTCGATCATACGAAAAGGCCTATACCAGCCACTCAAATAGTTTTGGGAAACTTCCCACACAGACAACATAGACCTTTTCTAATCACACTAGTGATATAAATTTCCATCTTAAGAACTGTAAAGGTCCCACGATGGAATTTTGAAAGGCCAACTGGGATGCCTTCCGAAATAAAATGGAAAAGAACATTGCCACCATAGAGCCGGTAGTAAAAAACCATAGAGAATTTGTCAACACCATGTACAACGCTGCAAAAAAAATAGCATTCGAAAAGATTATCGAAAAACATATACACCGTGTTGGTCAGGAAATCTAGAACAACAGTTTAAAGAATATCAAGAAACTGGCAACACAGAATTGGGCAGCGAAATCCTCGACAACCTAGATGGCCAGAAAGAAACGATGGGAAGAAACATCCGAGAGTATGGACACATTGAAGCCAACAGGTCTGGTTACTTCTCAGACGCCTAGGAGTGGCTGTACGTCCACCATCAAATACCATTGATGTCAACATAGATCAAGTCGCTGAAAGACTCCAATATATTACAAAGGACGTACCCGTTACAGTACAAGTCAACTTCCACCAGTTACCGACTAATTCACGATTTTCCCACCTGTTTACAATAGAAGAGCTCCAAATCGCTCTAAACAAAATGAAATAATGCACAGTCCTTGGCTATAATAACGTATTCCCTGAATTCCTAAAAATCTTCGTGATAAAGCAAAAATTTGTCAAATTCTACACCAATATCCTTAATACCTGCTGTGTAACATGTGTGAGACTTCTGCTGGGTTGGGGTAAGGGATCTAGACATATGCCCTTTGCTGTGCCAATGATTTGGACGGAACCAACAGATCACGCAAGTGATTGTTATTTTTGTCTGACTGCTATAAAGGATATCAAACTAAGTCGAAACACACCATAAATAAAGATGTACTTTTACCACCCTTGCATATAAAACTCGGCCTCATAAAAAAAATTGTAAAAGCGATGGACAAAAATGGTAGTGGATTTTTATATCTGAAAGAGACATTCCTCAAAATTAGCGACGCAAAAATTAAAGAGGGGATATTTGTGGGTCCTCAAAAATAAGGGAACTAATGAAGGAGCTTTCAGCAAACACTGAAAGATCTTGAAAAACCCGCCTGGAAATGTTTTGTTAATGTCGTAAAAAACTTTTTGGGTAACAATAGGGCAGAAAATTACAAACAAAGCTTTGGGCTGCAAGATGTCTTTGAAGATACATATCCTGGACTCACATTTAGATTTGTTCCCTGAAAACCAGGGTGTTGTGAGTGAAGAACAGGGCGAGAGATTCCATTCCATCCTTATAGAGATGGGATATCAAAGGAGATGGAGCCCTGGGATGTAATCCCCGATTACTGCTGGGGATTGAAAAGGGATCTACCAGAAGCTAAGTGCTCGCAAAAATAATAAATATTGTGTATAGGTGGATAATTGTATAAGTGTAACTGTGTTTTCGTACATTTTTTATAAAAATATATATTTGAATCTCACAAAGAAATCGCGACTTATTTTTTTTTATTAATATATTCTTGCTAGGTGGTCATAGTACTATCTAAATTAGACAGACGTTTTCGTGTGACATAAAAAAAGTTTGAATATTGTAGACCCGTGTAATAACGGATACTGTACAAAGCAGGCAATTTTTTGGTAATTTATAGAAACTTTTTGGGTGCTCTAATATTCTTTTTTCTGTTCAAAATTGTTATTTCAGGTACTATTATTCATTGAATTTAATATTATTCCTTGAACTTCATATTTTATTTTAATCATATTATTTTGTTGACAATCAGATGTAGTTTGAATTGACATAACATTATAAATTTAAATGTGTTAAAATAAAAGAAATTGAGAAAAACAATTTGTTGAAATCTGTTTTACCATGATTGTAAATGGTGATTTTTAAATGTGTAGAAGCTTCCGATAGGAGTCGCTGTTAAATGAACTGTTAGTTTGCGCGCCTGTTTAGTATAGTCGAGAAAATCATAAAACGTTTAACATCAAAGCAAAGTTTGCAAATTGTTAAAATTTATTATCAAAATTAGTGTTCTGTGAGACAAAGTTATAGACCGCACCACTATAGTGAATTTTATGGTGCAGATAATCGCCCAACCAAGCGATATACTCGCCGAATTATCGACAAATTCCGAACGATCTTCAGGTTATTCAGTTTTAAAATAAAAACAAAACAAAAAAACTGTGCGTTCCGAAGAAAACTGCTGTTGCTGGCAGTATTGACGAAGATCCAAATTAATCAATCCGTAAATGGAGATCGTTACGTTTAATTATGAATTTGAATGGTATTGATCTGGAGGATATGTAGTTCCAACAGAACGGCTTCAGATGTTACATAGCCAACGCAACATTATCGATTATTGAGGAAACAATTCGGTGAGAAAATCATTTCGAGAAACGGACCTGTTAATTGGCCACCAAGGCCATGTGTTTTAGCGCCTTGAGTTTATTTTCATTGGGGTTATGTTAAATCTTTGGTTTATGCCGATAAATTGTCAACTATCGGCGCCTTGGAAGCCAACATAACTCGGACAGTTGCGGATATAAGACCCCAAGGGCTTGAAAAAGTGGTGAGAAATTAGATTGATAGAATTCGCTTTGTCAGAAATAGTCGCAGAGGACATTTGTCCGAAATTGTTTTCAAACATTAATTGAATATTATTTACATAAAATAAATATTTTCAAGCCATCCAATTTGGTTATGGTTTTATTTGAATTTAAAGTTCAGACGCACTATAAAATCACCCTATATATCCAGTAACGGTAAGTTAACTTCCAAATTTTGTTAAATAACTTTTTGAAAAGAGCCAAGTATTCATTTCTTTACGCCATGTGTGATTTTCTTAAGAAGGCTGTAATTTCGATTACTTGTAATTTCAAATATTTTTGAATTGAAATAAAAATGAAAAAAAAACTAAATTTTTATGAGTGCTTACAATTGTTATAAAATACCTTGTTTACAAAACAGACACTCTTTTTTAATGTATATATATAATCATCATTTTACCCTCGGAATATATTATATACTATTTGCCAGATGTATTTTATTCATTAATAGTTGGGTTTATATTTAATGCAAAGTAGTAAATAAAATAATAAATAAAATAAATATATAAAACAATTTCTTAATTTAAACAATTTAAAGCAAAACTGTTTATGTAAGATTTAATTTCGGGGAACTGTCCTCTTCTGAATGCAATAAAATAAGAAACCTTTCGGTAACACTGTTCGCATTTTCAATGTCTTTACCTGTTTTAATAATTCTATTTCTGGAATGGCTTCCCGAATATTAATCTCTTAACTATACAATTGTGTCATATAAAATAGAGCATAAAAAAAGCCAGGGATAGTCAAATCGGGTTTTCTTGGTGACGAGATTTTATCGGCAAATTGAGAAATTAACTTTTAATTTAACATGCTTTTCAAAATATTTACTGCATATTAAGACTTCGACTTCGACTTATTCAGCCAGGTTTTTTAGTTAGCCCGGAGGCTCTTACTAGTTTTCAATGAAATTCAAACCCTAAGATGGGCGCTTTTTAAAGTTTTGAGGTCTCTAGCTGACCTTTGATCTGCCGGAATTTAAGATTCCGGCTGTCATTTAAGTTAATAGAAAGACAGGAAAGATAGTATTTCAATTATTAGAAGTCCTGGCGAACTTCTTGAGGTTAACAAGAAAGGAAAAGGAGCATATAAAAAAAAAACAACGCTAGATTTCTATCTATTTTTATTTTTACTTCCGTCGGAAAATTCGACGGAGTTTTTTTCGCCGAATGGGGGGTCCGATCGATCGAGAGATCGATCGGCCGCCATCCGACGACGCCGGGGAGTGTGCATCATTCTGTTATTTATAGTCGAAGCGGCCTTACGCAAGCCAGGAACCGATGATTCGATTCCCTTCTGCTCGCCGCCCGTACAATGACATTGGGGATTTTTTTGCGGCTCGATTTACCCGGGAGGTCCGGGTAAATTTTCCGGTATTTTCCGGACGAGCGGGTTTTCGCTTAGAGAAGCTTTTAGAACAAACTTCTCGTAAGCTTTTTCAAAGAATTGCGAAACCGTGGGTACTCCGGTTTCCGCGTGAATTTGGGTGTTCCGAACAAACCATGGAGCGTTGAGCGCCAAACGCAAGGTTTTGTTCTGAAGAACTTGTAACCTGTGCACCGAATACGGTGACAGGAAGCGAAAATACACTATTAGACCGTATAGATATACGGATCTAATTAAAGTGTTATAAATATTTACTTTGATGCAAGGGTTTAGCTTGCTCGACCTGGAAATTAAGGGGTACGCGAGTTTGAAGATACCGTACCCCTTGCTTAGAGTTAGCTGGATTTGACTAGACCACTGAAGAGAGCGGTCGAAATGTAAGCCTAGATAGGTTGCTTTTTGCAACCACGGAATAGGCACTTTGTCAACCAGCAGTCTGGCCGCGCATTTTGGGCGCTTTCTGGTGAAGATGATCGCCTGGGTCTTTTTTCGATTGACCTGCAGGCGCCAGAATTTAAGCCAGGAAACAGCAACGTTAAGTTGCTTTTGCAGTCGGTTATGAATAGCCGACGCGTGACGTGACGTGACAAAGAAGGCAGTGTCGTCTGCGAAAAATGCAGATCTAACGTCACTGAAGCAGGGAATTTTGGCTATGTACAGGTTGTACAAAGCCGGAGAAAGGGGTGAACCTTGCGGGACGCCCGACTCTATGGGCTTTCTCGTTGAAAGAGACGAATTAATCTTTACCTGAAAGGATCTGCCTGACAGGAAAGAGCGGATCAGTATGGTAAGGTCTTTAGGAAAACCTAATTCCATGGTCTTATATATAAGACCACGGTGCCATACTTTGTCAAAGGCTTTGGAAATATCGAGAAACACAGCGCCAACGCACTTTGTTAATCGAAAAGCCTGATGAATGTCGCCAGCAAGCCTTGCGCATTGCTGCAGGGACGAATGTCCCTTTCGGAACCCGAATTGCTCGTTAGGTATGATACCTTTGCTGTCGGTGAAGTCATTTAGTGCGGAAAGAATGACCTTTTCGGCTATCTTGGAGAGATTATTCAGAAGGCTTATGGGCCTGAAATCAGAAGAGAGGTTCGCACCTCTCTTCTTCGGAATTACCGCTAAATTAGCGTGCTTCCAGGAAGCGGGAAAGTATTGCAAACGCAGAATGGAATTCACGATATTCGTGATTTCTGCGATTTGCTTACTGTGGAGCTTCCGGAGCTGCTTGACGGTGATACCGTCGCAGCCCGGAGCTTTATTTGGGGCGAAACTGCGAATGATAGCCACTACTGACTTTGGAGAAATCAGGTAATCCTGCAGATACGAAAGTTCAGGCTTGTCGGAAAGCCGCGCGTAAGCGCGGTCGACTGCCTGTTCTTCCGCCTGCGCCTCGGTCAGCCTCGGACTGGTCATCTGAAGTCTGAAAGACTCCGCCAGCATTTCAGCTTTTTCCAAGTCGGAGACGGCGAAAGAAACGCCATCATCCGACTTCAAGGGGGGAATGTCCCGTCGGGACTTCCCCGCCAAGGACCTTGCCAGACGCCAGATCTGCCTCGGATTTGACGTGTCGACAGAGAAAAGAAGTGAATCCCACTTTTCCTCTCTGTACGACGCCATCGCCTCTCTGGCTTCTCTGATCGCCCGGTTTGCCCGACGTTTATCCTCGGGATCGAGGGTGGATCTGATCTGGCGATTTTTCGCCCGGAGCTGGTTTTTCAGATCCGTCGGGAGGTCGGAAGTTCGCTGAAGCTGGTCGACCGTCCGATGCTTCGTGGCAAGGCTGAAAGCCTCTTGGATATCCCTTGTCAGTTTACCGACAGCGAGATCGAGCTGCTTCGGGGAAGCAATGGTCGGGATCGGCTCCGTGGAGCGGAGATGGGCTCGGAAAACGTTCCAATCCGTGACTTTGGAAGTCAACTTGAACGGAGCGCCCGAGAGCCGGCCGTCCCCCAGTTCGAGGAGGACAGGAAGGTGGTCGGAGTCGAGCTCGTGCAGGACCGACGTGGCAATCGCTCTGGAGGAATTCTTCGTGATGAAGAAGTCTATAACCGATCCCGCGTGTTGCGGGTGGTTATAGGCGTAGTGGGTGGGCTCATCAGGAAAGGCGATGAGGCACCCGAGCGATTCGCACACGGTGCTTAGGGTGCTACCACGATCGTTCGTGGTTCTGCAACCCCAGCTGGTGTTGTGTGCGTTGAAATCGCCGCCGATGATGATGGCGGCGTCTGTATCAAAGATTTTGGTGTAATCAGCCGGAACCAAAGGTTCACCGAAACGCTGATACACGGAATATAAGATGATAGGTCGGTCCTTGAGCTCGACAGAAATGACAGTGGCTTCCAGAGTGGCAAGCTCTGGTTTAGGAAGTCTGAAATGCCGGATGTTTCTTTTCACAAGAATCTTCTTTTCACAAGACGTGCCGCCACCACGGCCGTCGATTCTGTCATCCCTGTGAACTTTATAGTTCGGGATGCTGAAGCGGATAGAGGGTTTAAGAAATGTCTCCTGAATCAGGATGACATCGATGTTGTGCGCCGAAATGCGTCACATGGCAAATGCGTGCCGTGTGACCAAATTGTTGGCAGTTGAAACACTGACCAACTTGGTTGGAGGGCTTTTGGGTCTGGACTCGGATGGTCTGGTCCAGAAAATATTTGGTATTGATGATGCCTTTTTCGGTCTTAGGCACCGTGATTTGGATAATGGCCAGAGGGCCTTTTTTATTTGACCAACGTTGGACGTTGGTAGGGTGGTATCCCAAAGACTCGAGTTCGGCTTTGACGTCCTCGATGGGGATACTCTCGAGGACGCCACGGAACAGAACGCGGAGATTGCGCTCATCGGGGGTCGTATAAGAATGATACGGGTACTTCCGATCATCAAGGAATTTGGTGAAATCCCGATGATCATTCGAAGTGGGTGGCTGGAACGAAACCCCCTTGGGTTTCGTCGTGGAGATGCCGTGGTTTATATTCAGCTGCTTGCACAGCCGAACGACTTGCTGGTACGCCGCTTTGTCGTGTAGCACGACCGGCGGTACCCGGTATTTCTTGGCTGGCTGGTCAGAATTTCCGACGGAAGATGTCGGTTTCTGACTGGCCGCCGCGACAGGGACTTGAGTGGGTGGGGCTTGGGTCGGAGACCCAGATGCCCCGTCGGAACGGGTACCCGCTGCCTGTGTCTTCGACAGTGCGGGAAAATGCACGTCGTCAACTGGCGGCGGGTAGGTCTTTCGCTTGCGCTTGGTCGCAGCGCGAAAACCCTCGGAATCGGAGGCCGAAGGTTGACCTCCGAGTTCTGGTTGGGGAATATTCGCCTGGTTTCCCAGGTTTTCTTCCTCCATCGCGGATTCCTCTTCGTCGGAATCCTCCTTGTGAGGCAGCGATGCTGACCGCTTCTTCCTCTGTCGCCTCTTTTTCTTCTCCGGCGCCGCCACGGGGGCTCCGGATGTCCCTGGGTCGGTCGGGACTTCCTTTTTCTGCTGGAGGCTCAGCATCTGCCTCAACAGCTCTTCGTTCCTTCTTGCCGACGCCGCAATTTCCTTTTGCATCCTGGCGTTCTCTTCTCGAAGCTGTGAAAAGAGCTTCTCGGAGGCCAAACGGGCCTCCTTCTCCTCCTGGAGCAACGCCAGGGTTCTATCCAGTTGTCTCCTTATCTTCACAATCTCCATGTTGGCCAGTTCTTCTCTGGCCACCTCTTCAAAGAACTCGGATTCACTACCCGAGCTCTCCATCGTCCCTATTCCGCGTTTTCTCCCGTTCGCGAAACTAAACGATTATACAACGTAATCGAACGCACCACTAACGCGGCACACTTGTGCGCATGCAGAGAGCTCCGTGAAACACGTCCGCTCTCTTCGACACTCGACACAAGACTGTGCATATAAGAGTACCATTTCGTTTTTTAACCACATTTTTTTCAAGAATACCGTAGCTGCGATTTTGCTTCATAAATCTTTAAAGAGGGTCTTACTCGATATTAACTTCAATATCGTGTTGTTGTATGTAGTTAAATTGTGTAGAGATCTGTAATTAAATAATAATATTACACCTATAAAATTCCATAACAAATATGTCGATTATTTTTCGCCCACCCTATATGCAGACATACGAGGTTCGTTCGACAAGTACTCGAATCAACTACAAATACCTGATACTAAGTAAAATACTCGAACCCAGTTCAATTTGTATAGAGAATCTTGAGAGCAAAAAGGTTTTTCAAGGTTTTTCTTACTAAGGACGTTCGAAAAATGCTCGACCTGACACAAAGATAGCCCAAGCACGATCAAATAACTCTGATATTTGTCAATTATACTTCATTAGATGAGGTGCTGTGAAGTTTCAGATGCGTGTGTTTTTGTGCTGTTTGTGGCCAGCGATAAGTTTTGACATTTCCTGAAAAATTGAAAACATTGAAATACGAGTTATAATATGCACGTTGATTTGAAGGGTTCAACTCCGAAGGACATACAAAAAGTTACATATTTTACTTTTAACAGCAGATTCGTCATCGAAGCCGAACAGTAAAGAGTTGGTGAGGGAAGAGGTGGTTCGAAAAAAACGAAAACAATTTTACCTGCAGGTAAACTTATGGCTACGTTTCTTTGTGATTCTCATAGTGTAGTGCTCGTAGAGTACCTGACGAAAGACAGGATCATTACCGGAAAGTATTACGCTTCACTACTAAACCAATTGAAAGGCGCTATTCAGGTTGAACACTTACATCTGGGCAAAAAAAAAATTCTACGATACTTTTCTACGATAATCGCCTGGACAAATGCCTAGAGGTGTGTGTGCTTTTACATGCTTCATATTTGCCGGATTTAGTTCCAAGCGACTATCTCCTCTTTTAAAACTTAAAGAAATAACTGGACGAAGATTAACCTCAGAAAATGAGGTCAAATCTGAGACACCTGCAAATTTTACCGGGTTGGACAAACCGCATTATACTGAGGATATTAAAAAAGTTGTATCGTCGTTGATCTAAATGTATTGATTTGCAACGTAACTATGGAGAAAAATTAAATAGCATCTTAAAAGATTTGTGTTATCTTTGCCAGGACGGGAATTTTTCGAATGACATTCGTAAAACAGAAAATCTTGTTTTTGATGTCCTATGTTTGAATTGAATCTATGTTTCGCTAGCCATGTTGGTATTATCAGGAAATAATCAAATCTAGTTAGCATGTTTGTTACTAAACTTTTTCTTATATCTAAACTCAAGGAGATTTGCCACAACCTAACAAATCATTTGTTTTACATTTCTTACATTCATCCTTCACCTAATTTACGAAAATCATTTTCAAATAATCGACCAGTTTTTTTTTTATTTTGGTGACTTTCGTAAACATTTACTTGTTCTACGATCTTTTGCCTTTAATTATTTTTAACTATTTTATCAAAATGCTCTTGATAGTTACCATGACTGAATGAGAGGCATTTTTCTGACACATGGATCCACCACTAAATTGCACGGATAAAATGGCAGTTGATACAGTGACGTTATCCGATGAGACGTAATTCATCAAAACGTTTTCATCAAAATTTTATCGTGGTTCATCAAAACTCCTCATATACTGATTTCACAACGGAAAAGATAACAAATTTTTATTACGATTTGAATGAACTAAACTTCTTTTATGAATTCTGCTATTTATGACTTTAGCTATAACATTATATTATCGCTAGAATAAGTTCGCAAAACATCAATATTTTACTTTCATATAAATTCAATGTCATGCTGCTCTGAACATGTATAGGCCTATTCAACCTTGTACGACCTAAAGCCAAATCAGAAACAAAGGAGGTTAACATTGTAGAGCTGCCCGTTTAGTGCGACGGCATTGCAAACGGGGCTGGACTTACATAGTGGAGCCTATGGTGAGTTCGAACTTAAAATTAATGAAGAAAAAACGAAAATATTGCAACAAGCTGCTCCTCATAAGGAAAGAGAGAGACAGCTAATATTATTCTAAATAGCCAACCATTAAAAAAAGTAGTATGCTTCCCGTATTTGGGAATTGAAATTTCTTGCTCTGCCGACCTGCAAGAATATGTTCTATGTAGAATTAAGGAACACACTAAAATCAGTAATACAGTGGCATCATAATTCCTACTCATCTGTATAGAGCTGAATCCTGGGTTCTGTTTCGGAAGCAAACAAAAATAACTCGAGGGACTTTATTAATGCTGCCTCCAGAAAATCTTGAGAATAAAATGGCAATGAGAATAAAAATAATCAGAGATAGTCATCAGACCAATGTGGATGTACTTGAAGGAGCCAATACTTTGAGTATATAATTCCGTCATAATAGCTTAACATATAATTATAATAGCTGAACTGAGATAGTTAAGTCCCTTGTCAAGGGATGCAGAACTCTATGGTGCCGAAGCAAATTCTCTATGGCGAATTAAAGAACAAGAAATGAAATATGGGAGATTCAAAAAGGAAAACGAAAATATCATAGAATCGTCTTTAAAGAACTATGTGTCAATATTTTCTGAATGAGGAGGAACGGCAAACGACCGACCTAAATAGCTTGTGGAGTCGTACAGAGCTATGCAGTTCCATGAGTCTTCAAACAGGCTAGACCGCCTGTACCAGTTGTGTATTCTCAACTGCAAATCGAAGTGTGTTAAATTTACACACAAGTGATTTGTCTTGCAGTCGTTTTATACACACAAAAAGTGTTACAATGTTTCTCATAATTTACTACACGTGTAGCTTGTAGAAATAAATATTACTAAACATTTAAAATAAAAATATTTTTTTATTTATATTCTTCTAACATTTTTCATTGTATTTGAGAAAAAACATAAAAAAAAGTATAAATATAAAATACTTTTCCATATACATATGAATTTTTATATTATAGAAGTATATATTTTTTATTTTGACAAAGTATTAACATTCCTAATTAATTTAACTAGTATAACTTTGTTACTGACAACAGTTTGAATTACCTCATACTTAATATACTGGAGTGTATTAGAATAATTAGTTGAATATTCACAGTGCCAAACGAAATAAGTGGCTATCAGTCCATAAGTAATTTTTTGTAGTTGTTGGATTGTTGATATCCAATCTGATTTCCTCATCGACCACTATATAAACACATGCAATTGAATTTTCAATATTATTAACCACCGCTAGTCAATCAATATTAACCACCGCTAGTGGTGCATCTCCTGGTTTGGTAGTTACAATTGCTGTCGAACTCGTAACCTATCATAAGATACACATAAAAATTGTTATTGTTGCTAAAAAATTACTACTTCTATTAGTCTACTAAATTTCCTCTTTCATAATAAATAGTGACATGTTGTTATTTTTAACATCTTTCCTACTTGTCAATCGCTCATTTAATCTTATAATTGTTGACATTCTAGAAATTTCACCATTTTCTTCTGTAGTAAATAGTTTCATTCATTTACTTATCCTACGATCAACTTTGTAAAACATTAACTGTTCGCCAATTTTCTTAAGATTTAAAAAATCAAAAAGTTCCTATTCATAAAACAAAATAAAAAATTTAGTCATTAGACATGTACACTTATAACTTATGAGTAGTAAATAATGTTAACATACTGTCAAAAATTGATGTGCGATACAAAACTACCCGTCTCATCCAACACTCGAATCGTGCAAAATAAAAGTCGGTAACAATTAAATAGCCTCTATTTTCAACGCTTTTGACTACTAATTACTTATTTTTACACCGCACTTGACTTTTCCCCGAAGACTTCTTCCTTTTTTTAACAAGGCAACAATATCCGCCTTCGGAGAATTTCAACGTAAAGCCAGATTTGACTAAGAAGAATATAATTATTCTAAACTAAATGGGTTCTAACACTAACATTTGTTTATAATTACAGAAAAAATATAGACGAGAATCACATACCATATCACAATATTTTAATAGTGGATATTTCATCACAACGTCCGTAATTCTATCAGCATCATTTTCAGTCCACATTCTACGATCAGTCATAGTAATCTTTAATAATTGTTATACATGTAAAACGTTCGTTTCCTCATTATCCTGACTTTAAATGCCCAGCATGCAGAAGACTATGCTGCTCTAAGTAGACTTATTTGTGCCACTATAAACCCATAATACTTCAACAATGGCATCATTGTTTCAATGATTCTCACTTTTTAATGATGTCATTTTATTGCATCACATGATGAATATGATATATAAGTGATTACATGCCAGACTAAGTAGCAGTTTAGAATTGGGGAGAACAGGTCAAAGTGCCCCGAAGAAAGCGAAAACAAACAATACAATTCTCGTAGTGTGGCGCTCATATAATATCTGACAAAAGACAGGAGCGATACCGGAAAGTATTATGTTTCACTGTTGGCTTAGCTAAACGGTGATATTCAAGTCGAACGCCTACCATGTATACATCTGTTTAAAGAATATACAGTATACATTTGTATATGGTATATACTGTTCTTTTTTCAAAGTGGACATGCTACGTCGTTGATCATAACGTATTGATTTGCAAGGTGACTAATTTGGGTGAAAGATGAAAAATTTTAAAAATCTAATGTTTTCTCCGTAGGTACGTGACTTTTTCGAAGGGCTCTCGTAAAATAGCGAATCTAGTTTTTGCATTCCCTCAATCTATATTTGGCTAGTCGGGTTAGCATCAACAGGATATGGTGAAATCTAATTTCGTGAAGTCTCTTAAACGTTATTAAATAACTAAATTCAAATAGATTTACCGCAAAACAACAAGTCACGCCAACGATTTCAACATAACAATCGATTTAACACACAATCATGTATTCAATATATATATATATATATATATATATATATATATATATATATATATATATATATATATATATATATATATATATATATATATATATATATATATAATATATTTTAATTTATAGTTATATTAAACCACAAAATAATTCTCATTATGCTAAACACTTAATGTTAGAAAAGCATATATTCAATGATAATTTTATAACGTTACATAATGAATAAATCCAAAAAACAACATAACATATATAACATAATAAATCCAAAAAATTAAATCTTTTAGAGAGCCTGGAAGTCAACAAAAGAAAAAATTTGGATATTTTGTTACATGACCAGCTGGACTTTAATGGTTCACCGTTATTAAAATTATATTGTCCTAGACGTTGACAAAAAATGGTTTTTCCCACTATCATGTTTTATGGTACTAGTAGGTCGATGGACACTTTAAGTTGTGGTTACTTTTCTCACTGTTAGTTTAGTATAGTTTGTATTTGAAAAAGACTCTATGTGTCGAAACAATTGTCATAAATACAATTTTAAATATAGTGGAAATTTTTAGATATTAATCTTTGTTTATTTCAAAATACATGTTGTTTTATTTAAAAAATCCTACTTACTTAATTACTGTTTATCTATATCATTTCCATTCTGTTCTAAGTCTATTTTCATTTTTTAGTGCTTTCGACATATTTTACTTTAAACTTTTTGATATGGAGTTGTTTGTGTGACCAATATTCTATTTTTGATAGTGGTCGTTACTTTTGTTTGGAGAGTTCGGAATTCTAAGTCTAAGATATATGTTTGTTATATAATAATTTATAACTGATTAACTGATGGTAATATAACTGATGATATGTACATTGATATCTAAGAACGTTTTTAACATTAATTTAATTTTGAGTTACGTTACATAGAACTTGGTTGAGGGTTGAGGTCACCTTATATTAAAAGTTTTCCTTAATTTTTCTTTTCTAATTGTATCCGTGACCTATTGCAAATACCTTTTTCTCAGTTTTACAGGTTTCAGAAAGCCGAGATTAGATTGAAGGTAAACCTCGGAGCGCAAATCATTCAACTGTAAGAAGTGATGAAAACGTTCTGATCGTCGTATATAGGTCAGATTGATCGGGAAAGAGTGGAATTTAACTAACACAATCTATCCTTGGCATTTGTCCAATGAATCGGGGATGCAGAAAATCTGGATAACCGATGCCTGAACTTTTTGCCAAAGTGCCCAAGTCTGAATTAAAACTTGATATCTTGATAAAGCTTGATTAAATACTCAACATTGTTGTCACTCTTATTTAAAATGCATTAAAAAAATCTAGTACACGAAAATAATTGCTACGAACCACCAACCAAGTGTACTAGAGATGTATCAGATGTTGGCCTGCACACCATCCAAAGGTAAACCCAACACTGTTGCCATATCTAATGCGACACCACCAGTCTCTTTACTTTATATACATACTTCGTATCATAATCTAGACGACTATTTCTATTTTTTCATTAACTTGTTTCTAGCTTAACTGAGAGTGCATATGTCGATATTATGTTGTTTTAGCTCGTTAATCAATGCCTGGTTCCGTTCCATTAATGATGTTATGTTACAATTTCCTGCTCTCAATGCACCGCTGTTTGTGTCGCTTTCCAGTCAGAGTCGTTAACGTCGTATAAGTCTATTCCAAGGCATAGCCTATTTATGACGATTTGAAATTTAATCCTTGGGTACGATGTTGTACGACATGGTTCAAAGATTCCGATCTCTTTTGTCAACCGGCTATAATGAAACTCGCGACATTATGGTATGTTAATAATGGCAGCGTTCCTAACCTCATATTCGAAAGATTATGTTCTAATGATTCCTACCTACCATAAACTTAACAAATTCTACCTTTTTTGAGGTAACATTGATGAAAATAGCTGTATATGAAATATTTTATAGTCTTAAATCCGAAAATGAGAAGCTAATTAGTGTACACAGTTTTTTTGTTACAGATTGTCAGCGGTGGAAGAAAAAGGAGACGACATATTTTTACAATATAATATTTATTTAATATAAACATGTAAAACGTGTTAAATCTATGCAAATACATTACTGAAGATTATGTGAATAAAAAATATATTACATGAAATGTCATACACCGACAAAAATTTTCACTTCTTCCTCTTGTGTTACCTAAAAACCAGCAGTAGTCGCCCGACATAGATGAGTTCCAGAGTCCGTGGTATCTTGCTTCCATCGTTCTGATGTCCTGGTGAAACCTCTCTCCTTGTTCGTCGGTTTCTGCACCCAATATTTCCATAAAGAAATCCAAATGGGAGTGTAAAAAATGCATTTTTAAGGACAATCGATACCCTAGTATTTCATTGGCTTTCAATACTTCATCTATGAGGTTTTTAGACTTTTTAGTTTACTTGTTGCCCAGAAATCTATTCACTACACATACAAAATACTTCCATCTACCACTTCCTTTTCATTTAATTTTTCTTGAAAACGGAAATCACCTAGAAGCTTCCTTATTTGAGGTCCAATAAATATTCCTTCTTTTAGTTTTGCATCACTTAATTGAGAAAATATTTCTTTTAGGTACGTGAAATCATTGTCTTCTTTGTCCAATGCTTTGACAAAGTTCCTCATTAGTCCAAGCTTAATATGGAGAGGCGGAAAAAGCACCTTTTTTGGGTTAACAAGGGAGTCATATCTTATGTTTGAAGTAGCAAGTAGTTTTTAGTACCCTACTGTCCTATAGACACAAAAATAGCAATACTTTGTAAAACCTCCTTGAAGTTCTGGCAATATACCTATCACTTTTAAATAATTTCAATGACTCCATGATATAAAGGAGAAGCAGTTACTTGAAAATGGGACCATTTCTAGGCCATTTCTGTGAAAATTTATATACATATATATATATATATATATATATATATATATATATATATATATATATATATATATATATATATATATATATATATATATATATGAAAAGATAAAACAAAAATGTTTAACACCCAATACTAAGGATGTATAGGATATCAAACGTATAGGGAATGTCTTTACATATGCATAGACAAAAATAAAGTAAAAAACTCGTGTTTTATTATATCGTGGAATATATACATACATTGTGTATTAAATTAATAAATGACAGGAAAATTTTTTTGTAAAAAATTACTTGTATTTTTGGTTTCTTTCTGTTTATTTATATTAAATTTAGAAAAACTTAAAACCCGTAATATATTTTTAATATGTTTAAATACGTTAAGGAATTCCTAATTATTTGTTTATTAATTAGACAAACAATATTGTCTACGATATTATATTAGTATAAAACACTGGCCATTAGTTTTGTAAGGTTTTCTCCTGTTCCTTATTAAGACTTCTAGTTAAATATTATCGTGTACAGATCACATAAAACATGTAAAAATTTTATATTCCGTGAAATATGTAAGTGCAACATACATTTAATTTACACTGAACACATATTCACAGTATAGCTTATCTCTAGCACAATCACGAAGGCATTGTCTATTGCTTTACTTTTATGCTTCTGTAATGTGTATGATGATTAGAGATGTAGCGAAGGAAACAGTTTAAACAAACATACCAAAATGGACGATTTCTATTTTTTTAAATTGGTCGTTTGTATTACGTTGTTTACGTTATATTGTTTTTAAACGGTTTTGTTCTAAAACTAGTAATTTTATCGAAGCTTGCTGGCTATGGACTTAATGAATGCGTTTCGGAATACCAAATTTTTCCAAAATGAGCAATTTCTACTTTTTTTGTAAATGTTTTCGAAATATTCAAACATTCCAATATTTGAAAAATCATATCTCGAAAACAAAAAGAATAATTCGGCTAATTTTTGAAACTTTGCATTTCTGGTATAAAATATTTTCTAGAGATAGACCAAATCGAATAGGAACAAGCTCAGCCGCTTATCTTCAACACTTTTCGATATTAAACTCGAAGAGATTTATCACTAAATGCCAAATCACTTTAATCAATTAAGTTCTCGACCCACGTTTTGCTAACTATGTTAGCATGATCAGGAAATGATTCAGTTTAGAATCATGAATTAATCTAGAATGAACCTGATGATGCTAAGAATGTTAGCGAAACGCGAGGAGTTAAATAAAGTGATTTGGTATTTAGTGGTAAATCTCTTCATGTTTAGTGTGTTCGAGATATTTACAAAAAGCCAATCGAGAATTTTAATTTACGAAAAATTTTCAATTTGCAAAAATCAATTAAAATCAAAAAATTGTATCTTGAAATTTAAAAGAGATAACACAAAAAGGTGCCAGGATATTAATGCGCTTGGTTTGGGATGCCAAATATCCGAATACGAGGCAACTCTATTTTTTCAAATGTTGTACTTTTTGTGGGAATTTCCCAGGGTGAACCCTATAATAGCTCTCAAAAATCGGGAAATTCTTGAGATATATACATCGATGAATATATATTATCTGATGGAGAAAATAACGGGGAATTGAATGGCTACAGTGACAGATGAATATCTCCAACGGTTTTCGCAAAAAACCTCGATAGCATGCACTTTTAGCAATTTTTCCAATTTTCACTTTTTTAAAACATCTGGTCGCGCGGATCGCTAACCCTGTTAGCATCTCAGGAGATGATTTAATCTAATTCTAAAACTAAGCTATATTCTACTTATATGACAGCCGTACTTAATGAAGCTTTTAAAAATCATGAAACGTAAAGGTGACAAAATAATTTGGGCACGGCTTTAATTAAGGAATTTGGTTATCGAATCGAAACAATTTATTTTTTCGCCTACATTTTTTCAAAAACTATTAGAGATACCGATGCGCGCTTCGACCGATCGAGTCGATCCTACGTAAAATTCTTTATCAAATAGGTGAGTTTCATCCCGATAGGATCACTTCATTTTCTGCAAATTTTCACAATAGGGCGGCGTAAAATTTTTCGACAAATTGATAAAAATAATAAAAGAGAGATAGCGAAACGCGCTTTTCGTCAGTTGATTCTACGTAAAATGCTTTATCAGATAGGTGAAGTTTCATCTATATAGAAGCATTTTGCAAACTTTCACGGAAGGAGGGTCATAATTTTTTTGACAAATTGACAAAAAATAAATGTCGCTGATTTCAAAATGTTAAGTGCCCCGAAATGTTCCGTTTCCGTTGTTTCCGAATCTAGCTGCAAAACTTCGATAAAACGTCTATTTTCCGAGATATGAGCATTTGAAAATTCGAATAATATAAAAAAAATCCAAAAGGGAAAAGGTTTTCGTGAATAGTTCAAAAACTATTAGACATTGCGATGCGCGCTTTTCGCCAGTCGATTCTACGTAAGATTCTTTACCGGATAGGTGAGTTTCGAAGCCATATGATTTCAGGATATTAGGTGCTCCGAAACGCGTACTTCCCGAATCTGATTTCAAAACTTCGATAAAAAGGTCTAGTTTCCGAGATATGAGCATTTGAAAATTCGAAAAATGTAAAAAAAATAGGAAACGCTACAAGTTTTTTGCGTATATTTCAAAAACTCTCAAAAACTATTAGAAATAGTGATGCGCTTTTCGCCGATCGATTCTACGTAAAATTCTCTATCAGATAGATAAGTGATAAGTTTCATCACTATAGGACTCTTCATTTTTTTCAAACTTTCATATTAGAGGTTGTCCAAAGATTTTATTCAATGATATGAAGACTGAAGAACAAATGCCGACTTGAAGAACAAATGCCGGATATACTGAGGATTATCTGGAGGAAGTGACAGGCTCGATGAAAAATGACAAGGCTCCAGGAAAGAATAGTATAACTGTTGATATGTTAAATGTTGGTGGTCAGGCTTCACATAAAATACTAGCAAAATTATACTCAAAATGAATCAAAGAACAAAGAGTACCCAACTCCTTGGAAAAATATACCATTTAAAGAACTACCATCCAATAAGCCTCCATCATTGGTGTACAAAGTTTTCACCGAGATAATTTCTAAAAAAATATTAAGAAAACTCATTGACGCACAACCAAGAAATCAAGTAGGATTCATAAGTGGATTCAGTACAATGGATCACATCCAGGGGAACCCTTTCAGTTCTTTACTGGTGAAAATTTTTATGGACAACTTAGAAAATAAGAAAAATTAACATCAGCTGTTTAAATCATCAGTGAACATAAAATAAGTTGAACTAAACAACAAAATTATTCTCATTATGCTAACCACTTAATGTTAGAAAATCATACTTTCAATTACAATTTTAAAATGTTACATAATGAAAATAAATTTATAAAAACTTAATTTTTTAGAGAGCCTAGGAAAAAAAAGGAGAAACAAGGAAAAGAAAAGGACGAAAAGCAACATAGGCCCCTGAGGTAAACCAGCCACAGGAAACACCGACTGCTCCTTCCTCCTCCACGGTTACGACCGAACAGCTTCAAGCACCGTCCACTACGGAAAAACCTTCAATAAAAAAAGCCTGAAGAAAGCCCTGGCAAAAATCCAAAACCAACAGCTTTTATCCTGCGGGATAAAGCGGTATTCCAGGAGGTGATGAACCTCCCAAAGAAGAACAAAGTGGCTGTCGGGCCAGCCACAACAAAACCAGACGGGGTATTAATTCCCCCTAAGACCGATCAAGATAGAATAGCAGTTGAAAAGCTAGTCAAAGAGAGAGGCTATACCTACAACTCCACAAATCCAAATTAAAAATTTCTACGCGTCTTAATTAAAGGCGCACTAGAAGGTTCAAAATCTCATACAAGCCAAGACTTTGTCGGAACTTGCCAGTAAACTTCAGAGGGCTTTGGGTCTGATTTAATCGAATCTAGACCCAATTCATATCAACGCCTAGTAACTACTAGACGCAAAATCCAGCATCGATGAGAACGTACATCAAAACTCAAACACCTTTTCCTCATGAACAGAACCAACGGAAATTGCGATTTTTGTCAGCTCGCCAGATTGGCATTGCGGCCTGGGTCTGGAAAATTTCTTCTTAACTTCCCGAAATCATTTTGATTTCTATCTCAGCTGAAATTCAACACCGTGGGGCTAGATAGAAGCCTCCAGACAAACCACGTGTCAGCGTAGGCAGACACAAGAACATCAATAGAAACTGGTAAGAGTCAAAAGACTAACCAAAAAACCTGGCAAATAAATAAAAAAAATAGATGCCGGCAAAGCAAAATTGAAACCTTTATTTAAAAGATCTAGTTCTCAATTGCCGAACGTCTGTGTTGAAAGTTTTTCTACTATGTTGATGCTCTTTTCAGAAATATGGTTTTTCGACTGCTGAATTTTGAGTTTTTTGTATTTTTTATTTATTATGATATTTTTTGCATAAATTTACTATTTACTACTGTGAACATATTCCTTTGGAAAGTGCACCAACATTCATGTTCTACATTAGTTAATTTAAAAGTTAATTTCTTGTAAAGATTGTGCACCTGAATTTCAAGCACACTCCTTTTCCTGTATAAATGTTTGATTTCTAAGTCAAGCCATTTCTATTTTGCAAAATTAGTTATTTTGTCACATATTTTTGAAGATTTTGAAACATTAACTTTAATAAAATTGGGAAATATTTTTTTAGGCTGGCATAGTTATAAAAGAACTGGAATAAAAAAACTATATCATTCAGCTAACTTTTAGAATTATTATTGTAACGCTTGGATAATTTTATGGTTCATGATTTTAACACGCTTTATTAGATAGTCTTGTGCAAAATTTCTTATTAGTCTGGCATGACTTAATAATAATAAAAGAACTGGAATAAAAGAACAATATCATTCAGCTAACTTTTAGAATTATTACTGCAACGGTTGAATAATTTCATGGTTTATGATTTTAACGCGTTTTATTAGATACTGTTGCCATATAAAACTTAACATAGTTTTCGTTTTAGAATTACATTGAATCATCTCTTAATAATTTGAACATGGTTAGTAAAATGCGCATCAGGAAGTTAAAAAAGAATGATTGGGTGTCTAGTGGTAATTCTATTCGAGTTTTGTTATTTCATATTTGTAGGAGTAATCAGCATGCTGGAAACTGAATCGCTGAATTGCCGAAATTACCCGAACTGCTTTACGGACGTAACCAAAAATTATTGAATTAGTTTACATCGCACGATCTCACGGTTCACGGAATATAGCATCACGCTGTAAATAATGAAAAATTAAAATCAACTGTTTCTGCTATGTAATAAAATATAAAAAAGACCCCGTAGAAAATATTTCGGGGATAAAATAACATTATTGTATCTGCTCAAATATGATCAAAAAATTACATATTCTCTCCATCCCTACATATTCTTCTCCGTCATTTTGTAATTATCTTTTGAACATATAAATATAATACATATTTTATTCACTTTACAGTTTTAAAATAATATAAGGAACTGTCCAGAAATACAACTACTAAATATTATGAAATATACAAGCACTTATCTACAGTTCTTTTGTATAACTAATATGGTTTATGTTCCTAAAATTATTGCTTCAGTTATCAGTTTCATAGATTCTCTTACAAAAATCTTTCTAGAACAAATATTTAAATTGTTACTTTATTTTAGAACTATAATTAGGAAAATCCTATCTTTTGTGATGAATAGAAATTAAAAATAAGGTTCTTGTTTGTTTTGAAACATATGGAGATGATTTTTTTAATATTACACTTTAAATATTTTATTAATTGGTAAGGTGGACAGGCTACCAGATTTATGTTAAGAATTCAATATTAATTGGAAAACATTATTTCGAAATCACTTTCTGTTAATGATAGTTAATAAAAATTAATAGAATTGGTTTACCACAGATTTCTGGATTTTTGGTTTACTGTACGTACATTGGTATTGTCTACATCTACAAATTATATGAATTGCTCCTTTCAATACACTTAAATAAATATACTGCTGTATTATTAATAAGAATCAATAAACATTAGAAAACAATACACAATATAAGTATACTTACCCTACATACACCCTATTAAGTATAGTTACCTACACTCGAACATATATGGATCAATTAATACGATGTAAACTAAGTCCATCAAATATCTTGTTTGCAGTAACAGTAATAAGTGCAACAATAACAAGTGCCTGAGGAGACCAGAAAATCAGATAAAATGATAGATGATAACAATCAATACAGTAAAAATTTACATTTTTCAAGTACTTCGATCACGATGAAAGATTGAAAAATATTTAAAACACTATAAAACATATCTTATCTCAGACAATATTAAAAAAATGTAAAGTGTTAGGGTTAGAGGCGCATCAGCAACTAGGCTATTTAGCGACTGGACCTACAGCTTAACGTGGGTTCCGAACCACGGTCATCAGCTTCCGACAAACCCAGGCCAGCACCCCCCCTCGGGCTATAAACCCTTGGTTATGTGCCTACCCAAAAGTCTATCAGGAAACCTACCGACTGGCGGGTGACCAACATAGAACACTTCTCAGAAGGCATCCGGCCTTACCCAGCCTTTAACTGGCGTGACTGAGGGGTAATTCATAGTCGGATTTTACACTCTTGCCTAGAAACAATCACAAACATTTAGGAAGTAAATAGACAGAAGAAAGAAAGAAAAACAACCATCCGAGCGCTGGAATCGAACCAACTACCGGTCCAGTGCGGTTTCAGCACAGTAGCGGCAGGCCACTGCTCTTACCATCCGCACCAGCAGACAATATTACAGTCACAAATGAGTAGAGTAGTAAATGTAATAGCATAGTAACTTCAATTCAATTCGCGGTTTCCTTAGCCACGTTTAGTGGGTAGGCCCTCGGGAGAGTTCCACACTCAGGCTATAAAAGCTTCGACAAAAAAAGTTTGGTTAGGTTAGGTTCTTTATTTTTTTTTATAAAAACCGAAATCAACGGTTCGGTTCCGTTCGATTTGGTTCGGTTCGGTTCGGTTCGGTTCGGTTGGGTTGGGTTCGATGGGGTTGGTATTGGTTAGGATTGGTTTGTGCTTAACCCTCTATTGCATAATGTTCCCAATTGGGCACACAAACTTTAAATTCTAAATGCGGCCTACTGTGTAAAACTTTGTAACCGTTATGCATACTGTTCCCCTTTGGGAACACGTTGCAAAAATATCATACGCTAGATGTGTAAGTTTGGTTGCAAACCTTTTTGTCAGTTCATGAAATTTTACCAGTCGGTCGAATTACAGCGCAGTAAATTGGTTATGTTCGTAAGATACACGTGTACGTTGGTATGTTTTCGGTTTTTCACATGTAATAAAGGTAAGTTTTAATTTGAAAAAAAATATAGTAGTTTGCTCTAAGCTTGTAGAAATAAGATTACATCGTTGGGATATATGATTCTAGTAAGACAACCTGAGTTTTGCCGTAAATAGAATATGTTCCCGCTTGGGGACACCATGTACACCGAGAACAAAATTTTTACATAGATCGTTTTTTTACAGGTAATGGATTCTAAGAAATTTTATGGGTTATCTAAAGCTGCCAATGTCAAATTGCGAGCCATACCTTCTGATAGCGAGGACAGTGAACTCTCAGACGATGAATCTCCTAATGAAGAGGTACTAGTGGACAGAGATCAACTTCCTGACGTTGAAATTGCTGCCAGTGAGAGTGATGAAGAAGACAATATTCCTCTTAGATAAGACAACTCTTAGACAACTTGTGCCGCAAACAAATGTACAAAATAAAAGACAGAAAAAAAACCAATTCAAAAATAGAAGAAATCTGTAACAGAAAAAAATGACGATAGTGTAAAATTTTAAGGAAACGAACTACTTCCAGATGAAATTTTGAAACAAAATTCTCCATACAAACTTTTTAGACATTTTTTTACTGAAGATTTTGTTACACGAATTGTAAAACAAACTTGTATTTATAGAGTCCAAAAAAAACCAAGCAAACCACTTACTACAAGTGTACAAGAAATTCAACGTTTTTTTGGTGTCATACTCTGGATGTCACTTATCAAGCTCCTAAAACAAGAATTCCACAAGTTGCTGATGTCATGACAGTGAACCGTTTTGAACTGCTCAAAAGTTTGTTGCACTTCAATGACAACACTGAATCCACAAATAGTTTAGATAAAATAATGCCTGTCATGGAACAAATCCGAAAAACCTGTATATCTGTTCCTTTGGAAGAAAATTTCTCGTGTGATGAGCAGATAATCCCCTTCAAAGGTAGAATAAGCATAAAAACGTACAATCCTAAGAAACCCCACAAATGGGGATATAAAATGTGGGTTATCTCTGGAGTGTCCGGCTTTTCCTATAATTTTGAGCTCTTCGCTGGAAAACGAGGTTTTACAGTGGATGATAATGATGATAATGAGACTTTGGATCTGCCAGTAATGTTGTATTTCGTTTGTGATAATCCATACCATCAGGCATCCATCATAAAATATTTTATGATAATTATTTTTCTTCGTTGCCTTTGGTATCGTATTTATCGAAACGCAAAATTCATTCAGTGGCAACAATACGTACAAATCACCTGTCAAACTGTAAAGGTCTGTCAGAAAAAGGAGATGAAACAGTTGGGAAGAGGTTCGATTCATGAGGAGACAACTAGTTTTGACGGAATAGATATTCATTCTGTACAATGGTATGATAACAAAATTGTGACACTTACTTCGGACTATTATGGAACCAGGCCCATTTTGAACGTAAACAGATTTTTCAAGTCAGAGAATACCAAAAAAGAAATCGATTGTCCTGACATAGTGAAGCAGTACAACCATCACATGGGCGGTGTTGACCTGCAGGACTCCCTAATAGGGCTTTACCCAATAAAACTAAAAAGCAGGAAATGGTATCACAGGATATTTTACCATTTATTGGACTGTGTTACCATAAATTGCTGGCTTTTGGATCGAAGGATAAAAACACAACTTGGCGAAAAAGAAAAAAATTTCCCTCTCTTGCAGTTCAAAACCGTTCTGGCTGAGCAGCTATGTAACATTGGGATTCGCGGGTCCAACAAGAGAGGTCGGCCATCTTTTGGTTCTGTAGAGTTACCTAGGAAGAGAAGATGCTTGGACAAAACGACCAAATAAATATATACAGAATGATAGCGTTGGCCACTGGCCGAAATGGACCAAAGAACGTGAACGATGCAAGCTATTGGGCTGCAAAAGCAAGTCGCGGGTGAGTTGCAAGAAGTGCGGCATCCACTTGTGTTGTACTTCATCCAAAAACTGTTTCGTGCAGTTTCATACACAAGAAATACTGAATGAGTAAATATTGTTAACGTTTTTTTTTATACAAAATATATATTTGATTGCATAGTATGCCCATTTGGGAACACAAAATAAAATGTCAAAAATCTGTCAATTTGTTAAGTTTTTTTCTAGGGTATCCTATAATATGTGATTTTTAGGTCGAAAATATAGCCTTTTAATTTTTTTTAGCAATTTTAAAAACTTTTAATAATTCATGCAATAGAGGGTTAATAAAAACCATGCAATTTTTAAAGGCAAAAAATAATAAATTTACATAAAATTAGCATATATTGTATTGAATTGATTTTTAGTCATTTCAAACTAGGTAGTAAGCCTACTTCTCTACATTTAAAACATTTATAAGTCAAATATAGGTATCGAAATGAAACTAAATATCTAAATGTTAAATACAACTTAAAATCGACCTACTATACAAGGTAGGTATATACATCTACAAAATAACAACTTAACTAAAAATGTAGAAATAAAATTATTTAAAAATAAACTCATTTCACAGCTAAAATATTTTTATTATTACATAACAGCAAACATTTAATATTAAGTTTCAATTATATTGAGAGAGGTGATGTATGTCGTAAAATAATTGAAAGGACTTCATCGGAAGGTTGAAGTGCAACTGCTGAGGAGACTAGAAAACCAAATAAAATGATAGACGATAACAATCGATACAGTAAAGATTTTCATTTTTCAAGTACTTGGATCACGATGAGGGATTGAAAAATATTTAAAACACGATAAAATATACCTTACATAATTAAGACATATTAAATTCACAAATGAGTAAATGTAATAGAGTAGTAATCTAAATTTATTTCAATTCGCGGTTTCTTCAACCACGTTTAGTGGATTTGCGCTCTGGAGGGTCCCACATTTAGGCTATTAAAACTTTTTCGACAAAAAATAGTTTGGTTTGGTTTGGTTTGGTTTGGTTTGTCCTTAATGAAGACTATGCATATATAAAAATATTTTGTTAAAGGTAAAAAATAATAGATTTGGCAGTGGCGGTTGGTCCATAAGGACACGTGGGCACGTTTCACTTTCAGTTATGTATTGAATAGCATGGAACAAAATCCTGTTCTCACTGTTACTGAGAGTTGGAAAGCTTTAAGTTTCGCCCATTACATAACATTTATCAAAGAAGCACTGGATGAGCTATGCTCATCAACATTGAATCCCTGTTAAAGGAAGTTACGGTCAGAGGTTGTGGCCGATACATCAGCAGTTCCTGGCAAAGCAACAGGAATTGAAGACATTCCTGCACAACAGTTGCAAGATTTGATCTATGGTGACGACCCTTCACTAGAATGAAGCCTAAAGTTTTCAAATGGTTTGAATGGGCTACTACAACCTTATAGCGAGATCCAAAAGAAGCTCACCAAAAAATAAACCTCTATCCGGAACGTAACACCATGGTTGACAAGGGATTACTGTAGTAAATTCACAAATAAGTACATGACAAAATAAAAACTATAAAATATATATAAAAGACTAGAATAAACCCCGGAATCCTAAATTATTGAAGCACACATAATCCTTTCATAGATATCCTAATTTTATCAAAATACTTATGATATTTTTGAAAAGCTAAAAGTCGCTATTACTTTTGCTAAATTACAGATTCTTTATAAAGTCATCACTAAATCGGATGATTTGTTAAAAAAAATGAAGTACTTAAGCAAGCATATAATTAACGAAAAGTTTCCATTTAATCCCATTATAAATTATATTATGAAGATTGATAAAATATTAATTACCAATCATATGCTATAAAAAAGGCACTAATGCCAAAAATATGCCTGAAATCCTTATTACAGAAATCGATACGTCGAACAAACCAGACATTCAGACAGATCGCTTTTCACCCTGCTTTTTAAGCTGGCTTAGCTCCTACCGAGAGGAAAATAGAACCTCACTGATCCGAAACGGGCATGGATTATATTTTTGGGGATTCTATCTATCCCAGAAAGTGTCCGAATTCTCCCTTTCTTTTGTGGGGCAAAGTTCGACGATTCGTGGGAATGGGTTTGCAGCGAAGTCCAGAGACATATTGCGACCGATAAGTCGATAGAGAGGGATCATGCCTCCATCGGAAATTGGAAACTGGACACGCCCAATACCGGATCGCGGATGGTGCATCGACGGTCCGTCATTTGGTGCGGAAAGCATGGGATTTGCGATAGGAGTATGATGTGCGGATCTTCTACGCAAGTCGGTATCCAAGAAGATGAAGAAGCTTTGAAGGAAACACCCCAATTTGGTCTTGCTGAACCACCCAGGAAATTTTCAATGTGCGATTATCCGCAGTTGAAGCAAGTTGTAGAAGATTGACGATCCTTTTTACACTAATTCATTGGCTATGGGCCCGCGCATTTAACGCAGACCGGATGCACTTGACATTATTTTGGCGAAAAGTTAGTAGTTGAAGTTTGTACAGTGCTCGGCCATTCGCTTTCTGGGCCTAGACATTGATTTCTTGGTTAAAGATGCACTTTAACCTTTCCACAGCGACCGGTTAAAACTCTATTGAAATGAACTCATTGGTGATTTTGTGGCATTAATATTTCCGGTCTTCGAGCAGTCAGCAGTAACAGTTGGCATTGGTGGAAAAAGTTCCTTTTTTTCCATACGCAATGTGAAATTCCACGTTCAAAGAGAAGAGAAAAGTAAAAAGAAAAAAAAAAGTGTACTGAAGTTTCGACAACATAGTGAAAATAGCAAGGTAGACTATTAGTAATTATGGAAAGCTGAAGCACCTTCAGTGCGATCGGCACATGCGATATAATAATATATCTTAAAATTTCACCCACCTCTGGTACTTGTCCCCCAGAAGGGAGTGATGCGAAGCGCTTGAGCCACCCCGTCCGGCGGCCAAGCAGCGGAAACACCAGGAAAGAGAAGATAACGGTTTTGTGAGTAGCTTACGACGACGGAAACCTTATCCCATCTACCAGCAGTGCAGTTTCGGGATTATTTTAGAAAATAATCTTGAGTGGAAGGAGGGCGCGAAGGCAAACTAGCAGTAACAAGCTCGGAAGTCATCTGATGTTAGGTGCCCTAACAGGCTTTATGGTTGCATTGGAAAATTTGCTGTTTTTCTCTTTATGAGAATTTTTCTCTTTATCTTTATATATTTTTCTCTTTATCTTTATATGAGATTACAAATGTGAGTCATATAGCAATAGAATTGAAAGAAATTATGCATGGGCTGATATTTGTTAAAAAAGTACAACAGATTTTGCTTTTATAAATAATATTTAAATATAATATTAATATAAATATTAGTGTTTACATGTCTTACATGTCACATTTGAAGTGGATTACTTCGTTTTACACTTAAATTCAAATCTGTAATTTTATAGTAACATCCACATGCAATTATCAAAATTGTGAAGCAAAAAAAAAAGGTAGGCAATTCATAGTGACTGCCGACAGAAGTGGAAACTTGAAACTTTGGAATAACTGTGTTTTTTTTAAATTTTTAAATTAATTGTGGTATGAAAAAATTATGGAAATTAAATTAATTATAGAAATATTCGAAAATATATGCTTTGTTTTTGTTATTCATTTTTCTACATAAAAATATTAGCATATTAAGTACTCACTCTTGTACTGCACAGTGATTCTACAAATAAACAGTTAAAATAATGATTATCTAATACATAATTTAATTTAAAACACAATTGGCGTCGCCAGTCTGGCGCAACATGTCATTAGCATGTCGGTGACGAGAACCTATAAGTTTTGCCCCTACCGAAAATTGCTCAATGCGGCTAAAGAAGTTTTCACTTCAAACATTTCAAAAGAACATATGGCTTAAATATTTATAATGTATATATACATCCCCTTTTTTGTTTTAGGAAAAACTTTTCTCAAAAAGTGGAAAGCATTGAGAAGTAATTTTAATAGAGAGGTAAAAAGGTATAAGTCAATAAAAGGTGGCTCTGCAGCATCCAATAAGTGACAGTAGTGGTGTTTTTTCACCAATTCGCCTTTTTGCTTGCACTAGCAGAATCCAGAGCCGAGACGTCAAACAGCTTAGCCGAAGGGTCTTTTCAAAACAATGAACGTGAAGATCAGGAACCAATCCGATCCAAACCATCACAAATAAAACGATCTCTCCACGCTTCAGAGGATAAGCTTATTGAAACTTTGATTGAGTATATGAACAAAGCAGTAAAAGAAGATAATGATAACGACGATGACAAATATTTTCTTTTGTCGCTCCCTAAAAATTTCAAAAATATCTCTGAGGAATTGAAATTAGATGTAAGCGAGCTCATAAGCCCGCATTTTAGTGGCAGTGCACATCTTTGGTATAATCAGGCCCCAAATTATTCTTCGAAATTCATTGTGATATTAAAATTTTCTTCAGCGTAGATGTGATTGCATCGACGACGACGAAAGTGCGGTTAATAGAACCTCAGGTCAACCACAAAATTGTAGTCGCGATGCAGTTGCACCAAATGCAAGTTTGAAGTCAGCTTGACCGCAATTTTGTGGTTGGTTTCACTGCAAAATGTGGCTCGTGTACGGCCGGCCTTAACCGTCGTGAATGTCCTTTTCGCCGATCTGGACTTTGAAGTAGCCTTTCGGCAGCATTCGGAGTCGGAAACAGAAGAAAACCCTTACAACCGAAGAGGATACTGATATCCTCTTCGGTTGTAACCGGTTTTGAAATTGTTTTTCTTTCATCATGCGGTGCTTTATTAAAAACATCGGAGATATTAGCTTGGCTTAGTTTGGTTTCTTTTCAGTTCTTTGTTCTCTGCATCTATTTTCTTCAGATCATTAATTAGATCAATTAATTTCTTCCATAAGGTAATCACTGTCTTCTTGGGCAAGTCTATTCATTTCTTCGGCGAATTCTAATTAGCCCTCCATTTTTCTGCAAGGTAAAGAAGAAGAAGAAGAAGAAGAGGGGAAAGCCCACTAAAAACCCTCTTCACCGCCAATTTCTGAAGGGAAAGGACAGTACCCCTCTTGATGATATTTTTTACTTAATATTTGACAAAAAGACTTTGATTCTCATTATTAAAAAAAAAAACAAAATACAAAATAACTGATCATCGTGAACGAGGTAATTTTTAAGTATCTCCTTATTCATTGCTTAAAATTTGCAATGCTTTAATGTAAGTTATACAAAATTAAAAGAAGAATGACCAGTCAAAAAGTTTTCGTAACTATCTCATAATTAAATTAGCGAGAGAGGTGGCCCCCACTTAAGTGGGCAAAGCCCAGGAGGTACCTGTTACCCTCCTAAAAGATTCAAATTTTGAAATAAGCCAAGACAAGAAAAGTGCACACCAAAGAGTTTCGCGAATGCCCAAACTTTCTAACAGGAAAAGTAATAAATTAAAAGTAAAGCCGGGACAAAGATTTTGTTCTTATTAGCCAATCAAGACCAAGTAACTCTGCAAGATCGAATTTCTGTCTCTGAAATTTCTCACAAATAAATATTCTGTGTAACGGATTCCCTTCTTCTCCAGACCGACATCCAAGGCAAGTTGCATCCACTATCTTCCCAATTCTCTTAAGATGAATCAAAAACTGACCATACCCTGTCATCATCTGAACACACTTCCTGCCAACAAGATCAACGCTCCAATTCTGCCTGTCCTCGACAGTCGGAACAAACCGAAAAGTGACTCGGCCTTTTATTCTGCTATTTAGACAGAGTTCTCGATCTTAAAGTTTCTTTCAAAACATTCCTACCAACCCTAGGTTCCACTGGAACAATCTGATCATAGCGTACAATTCTGATACCCGATCAATCGCCTCGAAGATAAGGTCTTCTATAAGAGGAATCTTAGCCAGCACAGCAGCCGCAGCTGTCGAAGCTGTAACATATGTACCCAAAATAGTCCTGAAAATGACACCTCTCAGCGGCTGAAGTCTATTTAAATTTCTAACCTGTGCTAGCCTCTCGGAAAAAAACATAAGAATCGTAAGTCAAAATCGGACGCACTACCCCAAAGAAGATAATGCGCAACGACCTAGCCGGCAATGAGTAGATTCCACTCAACTCCTTCTTGAGCAAATGAAATAGGTTTTTACCTTTTTCACAGATATGCTTGATATGCGCGGATTATGTAAGCTTATCATCAATGATCAGACCCAGATATTTAGTTTGGGAAGATCTACTAATTCTATTGTCTCCGATCTTAATTGTAGGATTCCTGGTGAGTTTGGCTTCAAACACTAAATAGGTGGTTTTGTCAGAAGAAATCTGAAATTTGTTGTTAACTGCCCAATCGTAAACAACGTCCAGAGCCTCATTCATCTTTAGTTCTAACGCGGATCTACTATTACCTCCCACAATTATCGCCAAGTCGCCCAAAAAGGCTACTATTTCAAAGCTAGGAAGTTTGCCAAACCTGTCCAGCAGTACGTCAACCACCAAATTCCAAATGTTCGGTTCCAACTTGGAGCCCTGTGCACAGCTTCTCTGTAAGATCTTGCGAAATTTAAAACTAAGTATTAAAGTAGTGTTTGAGAATGTAAAGTCGTTTTACGAAACTATAGTCACAAAAATTTGGTTTAAAAATAAAAGTGATAGATAACAAAGTAAAAAATGGTTTTATTCCTTTTTAAAGGAATAACACCATTTTTATTCTTTTAAAAATTTTATTTTATTCCTTTAAAAAGCGTATGCTAGTTTAGGGCACGTACACGGCGACTAGTTTAGAAAATATAGATAATGGCAGGAAAATTAAAATGGTTTTGGCCCTTGGAACTTAATGGAATAATCAGTATGGCTCTAAGGCTGGAAAGTTTGTAGACCCCTGGACTAAACTATTGTACGGTAGTTTAGTCGAATAGGACTGCATTCCTGCACCCTGCTGATTTCAAATCTTCTGAATGTGCGCATTCACATATCATGGTAATAAAAGACAGACTATTATTAATGGAAACCTCGGAAGCACTCGGCACATTCAATTACCTCGGAATTGGAATTTGATTTGCTACAAATTGCCGTTATTTCACCAGACATTTTTCTTTAATCGCTGCAACCTATTTTTAAAGTAATTTATTTGTTTTTGGTCTCTTTACGAAAAGTATCAAGTGTTAAGATCCTTGGAACAGTGGTCATAATAAAGAGACCTAATGAAGGAATTAAAACCTTTATTAGAGAGGAGATATGTAAAAATCAACGTTCAACTACAATAAATGGAGAAGAAAAGAGGGAATCAGAATTCCCTGATTAAAAGTTTATCAAACTTTTTAAGATCTTTGAATGATGGCGCCTATAATAAGTAAGGGAACCGTTTTTGCAATAGACGTATGCAGATAAATATTAAGCTGTATTTATTTATGAGGTATATGGGGTAATTTAGTTAAATAATGGAACAAGTAAATAGATTGACAGTGCATAAAAGGAAAGCAGAAAAACATATATATGTTGTTGCATCCCGCACACTGCTATGTGCAAACTATGTAGTTTCTTTCAAAGAAAAAGAAATTGTAATATTTAAGGGCTTTCATTTTTTTCATACGAGTGCAATAGTGAAAGTGCCTTGTTTTTATATTATACTAACTAAACCCGGCCACGCTTCGCTGTGAAGTCTGTGAGTCTGTGAGTCTGATATGAAATGAATAGGGAAGTAAATGAAAGTATTCTAGTAAACATAGATTCATCAAGGAAACACATCATTCAATTTAGTACCTTGCTTTGCGTTGCTGTGTCTATGCTGTGGAAAGAAAAGAAAGCGAGAAAAAATATGTTTTCATAGAAAATCGTTTTTTGTAGTAAAACTAGTGGATGGACTACATTTTTTGTTTGTCCGTTTTCTCCATAAACATAAAGATCAGACGGTTTACCGACTTTGGAACGTGCAACGTATAATTGCCCATGAGAGAAGCATTCGTTTTCTAAATTCAAACCGCATACTAGCAAAGATTGTCTTTGCGCTTTATTGATAGTCATAGTGAAAGCAAGGCGTATTGGAAATTGAAATCGTTTGAAATCGAACGCCATGTCGGTCGGAATGAGTGGTATTCGTGGAAGTAGTACGTCTTCACCTTTATGAGGTCCAATCAGAATTGTTGCTTCAATTAGATTGTTCATCAATTTTTTAACTACTAATCATACCTTACCATTATATATATTTGGCTGATTGATGTTTCGAAATAATATAATTGTCACTCCAATTTTCAAATTCAAAATGTGTGATGGTAATGTGAAAACATCAAGTGAATTAAGAAATTCCATTGGAAAATTCACTTCTTCACTTTGGTTCATCACGGAGTCAATGGATTTCACTGTCATTGCTTGTCAATGGATTTCACTTTGTCACTGTCTCACCTGCGATTGTGTTTAGAATGATGTTGTTCATTTCGTGTACGTCGACATTTTTAGCCGTTAGAATGGCTCTTCCGCTTATGAAAACGCTTGGGACACGCTGAAATTACGTTTCCTTTTACGTTTATGTTTTGACGAATGTTTTCACAGGTGTGAAATGTAATGATAGTTTCTAGGGTATCCCCTGTTAGCTGAATGTCCTCTGGTGAACGGTTTCGCTGACGTTTCGATGGAATCTCATCCATCATTTTCAAAGCGTTTACTCGACGTTGTTTCGACGACAAATGTTTGTCGTCAAAAAAAAATTGTCATCGAAACACCGTCAAGTAAAGGCTTTGAAAATGATGGATGAGATTCCATCGAAACGTCAGCGAAACCGTCTACCTGTGGACATTCAGCTAACACGGGATAACCGAGAAACTATCATTACACACACACACACACACACACAGATATATATATATATATATATATATATATATATATATATATATATATATATATATATATATATACCAATTTTCATAGCGATCGGTTATACGGTGTAGAAGTTGATGTCCTGCAGCGCCATCTAGTAGCTCATATCCACCAACATCCATTTATATATATATATATATATATATATATATATATATATATATATATATATATATATATATATATATACTAGCTGGCCCAATAGACGTTATCCTGTCAAACTTCAAATAAAAATTTCAAATTTTATTAAATTTATTTGTGATCGTTTTGTGAATTTGTGAAAAGCTATTGGAAATGTGTAAACAAAGTAAAAATGAAAAAAAAAACGTATTTCTGTGTGATCATTGCATCTTTTAACGATTGTGGCCATGGATATTCATTTTAAAGAGGAGTACATTTTGAAGTACGCCAATGGAAAATTTTACGTGCGAGATGAATTTTGTCGGCAGTACACCGCTGAAATGTTGGAAATGTGCGATGTGCCTGGAATGTTATCGACTTGGAACCATGCGGTTTTGTTCTATAATTTATGTCATAGTTGAACTAAGTCAGAATTTCATGTCAACCAAATGATTTATTTTCTTCCATTAAATTTGAAATCACAATGAATGAATAAACTAAAGTGTCCCGAGCCACATTTGTTGCGCCAAATGAAATCATTTGAAAGCAAGAGTTGTGTTTCTGGATTTGTGTAAGGAAATGTGTGGAATTTGTTCCTGTTCCAGAAACCAATGAACACACTGGCTCTAGAGGCGGGACCAATGGCTCCAACATGACTTTGTCACTTACGCAACACAATCCAGGAGTTTCATTTCTGTATTTCATTGTCTTCCAATGTGGGCACACAGCGCTCATCGATCCAATAGCAACGGATTGGTCTGCACTGTAATCAATTTTCATGTTGTAACGGAATGCAGCTCGATGAGTATTCAACGCAAAATTTGTTTGTCTTCTTGCACGACTATTCAAATTAATTGTCGCGTGATTGGTTTCTACTGACCGATGATGTCTCATTCGATGCATATCATCTTCGTTTGCATTTTCTCTTTCTTCTTGTGTACCTGCTGAACGTGTTTGTGATAATCGATTCCGTTCAATTTCATTTCGCTCTTCGTGTTGCTCTGCAGTTCGATTAGATCGAAAAAGTTCGTTGGTTGGTTTGTAGCATTGCAACGCGATTAAATTGTATCGATTGCAAGCCAATGTGCGATGCGAAGAATCACAATTCAACTGGAAATGGACAATTGATTAACTTTGCTGTTACTGTATAATCTTTTGTCACTTTAAAACTCATACCTATTTCGTAGGTAAATCTGTAAATTTGTTTGAGATAAAAGGACGAAATTGTATTCATTTTATTAAACGATTTCGATGAACTTACAATAAAATCACAATTCAACTGAACATAAACAACTGAATCACATTTTCGTCACTATGTAACCGATTGGCTTAATTCACAATTTGACAATCAGCTGTCGAACGACATCTGAGATCGTAGCGAAATAAATTGGAATAGAAATAAAATAACTACATATGTAAGACAGATCCGAAAATAACACAAAAGTACAAACAAATGTGATTTTATTTTAATTAAGGCTGTAATGCGGTTTTCCATATTTTTCTCCAGATCTTCCAGATTTTTTTTCAGTTGAAAACATTCAATAGGCCATTTCAGCACTAGCGGGGCGCAAGCCCGTCCGTCATGCAAACGAGGCGTTAATATGAAAGTTTCGAGCACTTTTTATAAATATGTCTGGATAACAAGAATCATTACCCTTATTATCAGTGCAACTAAATGAAAAATTAATTGGTGGTTAAAATGTCATGGCCGTCCCCAACATGAAAATAAAACAGAACTTGTTGAAAGGTTAGGACGACAACATTTTTTTTTTGTTCTGTTGTTAGACCACTTTCTTTGAAATGAAGTGAACAAATATACGTATCCTTGTTAATATGATCAATCAGTTGGAATAGATCATCAACTCGTTCACATTTTTTAACTCACAAATCATATTTAGTACATTTTGGACAAATTTTTATATGTTATTGTTTCGTTCATTTAATAATCTAATATCGTTTTCGACGATATTCAAGACAAGGGTTTGAAAAACTAATAAAGTAATATAAATGTTCCGAAAATGATTTCCTACAAGTATAGCTGCGATCTATCCGATAACAACAACGTTTTTTTTTTTGCTCCCTTTTTTGCTGATAATATTATATATTTTTATTAAAATGCTTGTATTAATATTTTACTTCAACTATATAACAATTAAAACTGAGCTATTGAGAGTGAATTAATAATTAACAATGTTTTTTTTTTGTTAATTAAATTGAAAACATAACATTCACAGCTTATACACGCATAAAGTGCCCGAAAAACATGACGGAAGTTGAGGCATGGGCACAAAAAAATTTCAACTATGAAAAGGACTATTGAGTTATTTCTATCCCGGGAGCATAACGAACAAAACAAAAAAAGAATCAACCAAATATGTCGTTTTTATCGTCAGTTTATTCGAATTTTCCGACTTTCTTTTGTAATTATCTTGCTTTTTTTCTGAAAACTTTTCCAAGACCATAAAGAACAATACAAGAAAATAATTTACTTATATCCATCGTTCGAATCGTGAGTTATGATCTTGAGTTCATACAAAAATCCGATAGAAAAAAAGCACTTTCAGTTTTTCCCGAATTTTTTCAATTTTCTGGGCAACTTTTCCAATTTTTGTTTCCCTAAAAACCTTATTCGGCCTATTACGAACATTAAAAAAAAATAGCCAAATCGGTCCAGTCGTTCTCAAAGGATGCGTTTACCAACGAACAGCATTTGATTTTTATTTATAAGAAGATTTATAGAATAACTTATTGTAAATATGTATTATGATTTGGTTTTATTTAAATGTGTCTACTTTTTATTTCTAGCTTATACTAATTATTATATGTATGGATGTATAGTTTGTTGCATTTTCAATGAACTTTCTTAGAAACCCTTTCATTTACATCGAAAATGGAACTCACTGTACATAATATGGTGTAGGGGTGTAGGCTAATACTTATTGTAATGTGTATTGTACTTTGGTTTTTTTGAAAAAACAATCACCCGTAAGTTTCAAGCAGTTTCTTCTTACGGGGTTCTAATCGAAACTGCGAATTTATTATAAAAATTAAATAAAATATTTTAATACTATGTTTTGTATGTTTTTTATTTACAGAAATATCAATATTGCATTTGATAATTGCATAGAACCATATATTTTTTTCTGATCCAACTATACTAGCTAAAATTACTGTAATCAACAATTCAACTTGTTTATCAACGAATTATTTTTAAGGCCCCTCGAAACACACAATCTAATATTATAAGAATAATTTTCAAATTGTTTCTGTTATGAAAAGTTACAAAACATTATACAATAGTTGTTAATAAATAGAAATTTTGAAATCCTCAATATTTCCTTTAAACATTACTACATATACAAGTGTGAGAAATAACTATAATATTAACCTCGGCGCACCTAGCCTGTTAAACATAGCACGCCCACCTCATAATCCAACTACGTCTGTGGTATGGTAGCTAGCGCCATTTACAGTAAGCGCCGAATTGCCACGTATTAATTTATTAGGTTATATTTCCAGAGTGCTGTGGGAACCGTGTTCGAAGCAGCGTGTATCCGCTACGAGCTTAGAAGGGTTCTTCTCCGTACGTAGTATTAACCTGTGTCTCACCCATACAAAGAAAGGGTAAGTGGTATATATATCGATAGTACTATTGCTTTATCCTATATTTTTTAAAGTTTTCTCCCTCATTTGAATTAAATTTCGACCGAAAAGGGGAGGTTTGTTCATAGAAAAATATTTAGAAAGGAGGGGGGCCTGCCCCCCCTCAACAAAATTATTACTTCCAACAAAAAACTTAAAGAAGGGACAATAATCGATTCACCCTCTTTAAAAAGACCCATTATTGTCTACGACGAAAAGGACATAGGTCCATTTTTTGTTTACATCGAAACGTCAACAAAAAACACAAGCAGTTTCGGCAGATTCTCGCATTTAAAAATCTGAGAGATTAATCTTTTCTTAATCTCTGAGATTAAAAAAAAGAGATATATATTTAATCTAAATTTAGTGGATGTAAAAAAAAATATTAATAAAGGAATAAATAGAATTGCGATCGAATTTAAAACTTTTACAGCAGCAAATAACTTTTTGAACAACGAAACAATACGAGAAAAAGGATATCAATCATACATTCCATACAATTTAACTACCTGCAAGGGATTAGTCAGGCAAATAGATCTGGAATTTAAGGAAGATGCTTTATTAAAGGACTGTTATGCAGACTCTCCAATCCTAAACATCAAAAGATTGAACAGGAAATCCCTCAAAGACGGTTCAGTAGAATATATCCCAACCGGAACTTCTAATATCCCCACCGTCCCATATATATCCCAACCGTCTATTCACATTCAAGGGCACAATTATACCAAAAACAGTAAAAGTTTACAACATGGCATTAACAGTTTCAATATACATATCCCCCGTAACCCAATGTTTTTCATGCCTAAAATTCGGCCACACCAAAGCCAATTGTAAAGGTTCGGAGACTTGTTATAACTGTGGAAATAAGAAAAATATGAACGATCCAGAACATTTCATCACACAAGATTCAAAAACCATTTATAAATGCGAAACAAAATGCATCTATTGCAAAGACGCTCATTTGTCGACCTATAAAAAATGTCCCGAATACATAAGGCAAAAACATATTAAGGAGTTAATGGCCTTCAACAACCTACCATTCATACAGGCATCAAATATGATAAAGAAAACATATATCAATAAGGAAGATGTATACCTAAACCCCGCGAATTTTCCAAGCCTTCCCAACAAAAACAACCCAAATTCTCGACCTCACAAGGACTTTATTTTACCGAACGAAAGAAGAGCTACTCATTTCAATCAAAACTCTAACAAACGTTCCTTTGCCCAAGCAACTATTAACGAACCAACCAAAAAAAGGATAGTAATGCAAGGTTATGACAAAGAAGCCCACAAAGAAGCTTTATACACACTAAATTCACGACCAGAAAAATCTGCTGATGATATACCTTACCTGCTGATGATATATCTGAAAATGATATACCTTACCAAATCCTCATCTGAATACACTTCCTCTTCTATAGCCAGTTGCTCTTCTCAGCCTCCAAGTGCCACATACTCAGCCTCTCATAATATTTCAAACTCTCCACTCGAAACAGAAATTCCACTCTCTAGAAATCACAGCAGTAAAATTAGATTTAATATCGAAATTCACGAGCTCCCCAGACGGGAGAGCTCTCATCTACAATTTTTTAATTAGCCACCTCCACGGCGCCTCATACAGGGATCGCGACGATCCCTCCTTCGTCGAATAAAATTCTCAGCATAAACCTCTTCCCAAAGAAAAAACCCACGAATACTACAATTAACCTCTATCCAAAGAAAAAATCTACCTCAGGTAATTTCACCTATACAATGAACATATATAAATTAACGTTCATACCCCCATACATATCGCCAACATATTGTCCCTTCCGAATGGTCGGACGATGTATCTCCTTTCGAAATACTTATCATTAAATAGAATGGAACTCTGATGGAGGAAAAATAATAAGCAACCAAAATAAATAATACCAAAAATGCCATTAAAAAAAATTATTAACGGTTAAATAAGTAATAAGGCTAAAGCAAATCAGTGCCTTGATAAGTGTGCCACACAAGTCCCTAAAAAAAAATGTCCATGTGTATGTGTATGTATGTGAATATATACATTTACATACCCACCGATAACAAACTAAACATAACAAGCTGTCCTTCTTGTGTAGATTGAATGGCGTCTCAAACCCTTCGACCCAGTACATGTCTATACCTCTCTTCGTATCGTTTACTAACTCACACCCGGAAAGCTGAACAAGGTTATACTCAACCTTTTCATCATTGATATTCCGAATCGCCAGGAGCGCAGCCCGAGCACCTGATCGGAGTCTTATCGAGAGAAAGTAGCGGCGAAAGACATCGAAGTAGTGTTTCGATAACCCGTCTTCAGATTTTATTTTTTGAGAAAGTTATATTAGTGATCGTGAGTGTGCATTTAATTTTATCGAACAGTATTCGACCCATTGTCACGCCGATAACCAGGCCGGATGAAGCCGGATGCTTCCAGGGGGGGGGGCTTGATTGCAGTAGTTCAATTTTCGACCCATTGTCACGCCGGTAACCAGGCCGGATGCTTCCAGTGGCATTCACATTATATAATAATCTGCTATAGTATATTCAGTGACGAAGTTATTGTATAAGGTTACACTCAACCTTATCATCATAAATACCCCGAATCGCCAGGAGCACAGCTCGATCATCTGGTGGTTCCCTCAAATGAGCTGGCAAATTGCTTAACAGCAGAGCCATAAACCGAAAAGAAGAAGAAGAAGAAGGTTATATTTCCATTTCCACATCGTCTTATACGAAGTTGACGTCGTGTGAAATGAGGTGGATGTCACTCGCCTTTTATTATCTATGTACATCTGAATCATCTTAATAGTTTTATTTTCTTTGGACGGGTTTTTTCCTGAGAAAGTAGCCCTCGTAGCAGTATTTCGATAGCCCGTCCGTGGATTTACTGTGTTTTTAGAAGAATCATATTTGTGACTGGTAACCAGGCCGGATGCAGTGGTGATCATTCGAAATAGCTTTTTTTCGACCCATTGTAACGCCGGTATCCAGGTTGAATGCGTCCAGTGTTAATCTAACGCAATAATTTAATAGGATAATGTTATCTATATTGATGCACGATGGCTTGCCAGACATATCTGCAGCAATACTAATGCACTGCCTAATTACTGTTTGGAGGAGAAACCAATATAGGAAGAAGGTGATAATTCTTAATAAAGTGATGGAATTAGTTTAGTGTTGAAATTGCCCCAAGAAAAATATTTTTTGGATTATTTGAGGTATAAGAAGAAATGTTTTGTGTAACTACATAATAATTTTTGTTTTTTTATCTGTATATAAATTTAAAGGATTAAAGGAAGTGCGTTTGTTGCAATCAAGTTGGGTATACATTCAGTAAAGCATTTAAATTTAAATGTATTCTTTATATTGTATGGAGATAGTTAAATGGCAAGTTTGGTTAGATAATATAGATATAAAATTTAATGAAATTGCCAAATTACTATGTTACTTGGTTGGTTACAACAAACAGAATAAAAGTGGAATTTAAATAAATGAAAAGAAAATTGAGCGATGGAATGAAGAGATTGCAAATAGGGCAAGAGTGAATGTTAATGTGAATAATCAAAGCTGGGATGAGTAAAAGAAAAGAGAGATTTGAGTTTAAAGAAAAATTGGGGTGTACAATTATTCTTAGTATTCTTTTGGTAAGAAAATTAGTAGAGAAATAATTATGCTAAGTTAGAACGATGTGCAGTTGATGATTGGTTATATTTGCATCGATTTGGATTGCGATAAGATTTGTGGAAACACTATAATCTAAATTCTTGTGGTGTAAATGATTGTAGAGAATAATTTTGGCAAAAAAATGAATGGGAGACAGATTGAGTTGAGAAACTGCATGGATGTATAAATAATGAAATTGTTGAATGGGTGAGTAATGAAATAATGATTGAATTTCAAATTTTTAAAATCTTTGTTTTAACTATTTAAAATTCGCGTACATAAATTTACGATAAGTAATTAAGTTATGATATTGATTTTCTAAATGTTGATGTCTGAAATTTTAAATCAATTTAATATTATTATTTGTAGACTCACAGGGTCTTCCCTCTTTGCTAATTTTTGGTGTGTCTGTTTTATTAGATATTGACAAAAAGGTTTTAGGTAGTGATGGGATAATTCGAATAAAAAATAATCGATAATCCGATTATGAGAATAATTGGCATCATCCGATTATGAAAACAAATAATTCGAATTACCAATAATCGGTGAAGTCACTAGATAATTCGAAATTCCCTTATTCTAGTCGAGTCGGCTCGGCACTGTCGGCAGTAGTCGGCGGCACTCGGTAAGGCCGCACAGCGCAATGTTACCGGTTGCCATTGGTAGGAAAATTTAGAGATTTTGTTTAAAAAGAAAAGTTTATAATATTTTGTTTAAAAAAAGAGGTCTAAGCGCCCGAACAAATTGGGGAAGCCAAAAAATAAATATTTTAAATATATATAATATAATACAAATATAATATAACATTTAAGATATACAATATCAATCTATATATATATATATATATATATATATATATATATATATATATATATATATATATATATATATATATATATATATGCTATCATTGCTAATTGCTCAATATTGTGAATTTAAGAAAACAATATAATCCAAATTTTTAGGATGTAGTCTATTTCGTCTACAGTTTGTCAACTGTCCGGTTTTCGAAAATACTCTCTCAGAAGACACAGATGTGCACGGAATGCAGAGATATTTCATAGCAAGGTCATACAGTTCAGGTAAAATCAGCTTGTGTTTGGCCCAGAAAAATTGTATAGGGTCTTGAGTTCTTTCTAGCGGCGGCAATTCTAAGTATTGGCGTACCATTAACGTAACCATTGTGGATGGTGTAGAAAATGTTGAAATACCAGATAATTTTTTATCAAAGTGCGCCCAAATGCCTATCGACTTTTTCGTTGTAGATTCAACATCTGATGTTTGAGGAGTGTCGTCAGGTTTTCTGCGAGAGAGTTCCCCTTTCTTGGAAATTAAGGCTGTTACTTCATCTGTTATTAGTCTCTGAGCAATATTTGCGTTTTCCTCAGAACCGAACGCATATTTTTTAAATCTAGGATCCAAAAAACACGCTTTGGAAGCAATTTTATTAGTTTCAAAATGAGCCAGACGACGAGTTACGGTATCCAAAACTTTTTTTCTCAATTCATCGCCGATTTCACTCTGGGTTGTAAGATTTCTCATTTCGATTTGGAATCCTCGAATTAAAGGTATGACTAATGACATGGTGGGGTATTTTTCTCCGGAGAACACCGTGGTTAATTCATTTGCGGGTTGCATCATTTGTAAACAATCCTCAAGAGCCGTCCATTCTTCGGCATCTAAAAACTCCGGAGATTTTGATAAGTTTGTAACAACAGATAATGGATTCTTCATACATAGTAACCTCTCAATCATTATAAAGGTACTATTCCATCTTGTAGGGACTTCTTGTTTGGCTTTTAACTTTGGTAAATCCATCTGTTCTTGCACATTTTTTAATTTGTCACTAGCGACAACACTGTGTTTAAAATATCCAACAAGAGCCCGATATTTTTTCAAAATTTTATCTAATGGCTCGATTGTAGAAACAGCTTCTGTTATGCTTAAATGAAGTGTATGAGCAATACAGGGGTGGTGGTGCTTCTGAAGAAAATCATTGATTGCTCTCTTGATGTAGGCGCCATTATTAGAAACAACAGTTACAATTTTATTTGAAATGCTCCATTTGTTAAAAATGTTTGTCAACGCATTAGCAATATTTTCGCCCGTATGTGAACCAACTATTTCAGTTGTATCTAACACCCGTGATGTTAAACGATCGTTGCATATAAAATGACACGTTACTGTAAGATACCCCCTAGTGCTGTCAGATGTCCATATATCTGTTGATACGGCAACATTATCTATTTTATGCAATATATTTTGTAACTCTGACGCTGCCTCTTCGTATCGTTTTGGTAAAATATCGTACGTTAGTTTTTTCTGCTCGGAGGAGTATAGCGTGCTTCTAGTTCCCGAGTGTATTCCAAAAACCCCTCATCTTCTACCAGGGATAATGGTTGGTAGTCTTTAACAACCATTTTCAGTAGCGCAGAATCAATTCTAGTTAGTTTCGATTCGGAAAGTATGTTTGTTTCTCTTACTCCAAAAAGTTTTAATTGCTTCGGTAGTTTAAATGCTTTTTCTGTTAAATTAAACCTAATAGAAGTACTTATTTTAGTATTGGTAGTATTAGTATTCAATATTTCTACTTCTGAAGTAGCACTTGAAGGCCCGGCACTAGAAGAACTTGCCGTAATAGTTTCCGATTCGAAGTGCGGATTTTCTGAGAAACAACTTGCTTTTTCTCTTGCTATTGTCTTTTCATTTTCTTTATCTATAGATTGTTCTGTTTCAGTTTCATTTGGAAAAAATTCTAATTTTATAGTAGGATGTATTCTTAATAAATGTTGTTTCAAATTTGTTGTTCCGCCAAAATATTTTATTATTTTATCGCATATCTTGCAAACAGCTTGTTTGGAGTCAATTTTTTTCAACCAATTCCACACAAGCGAATGTTTTTTACAACCAGGCCTCATTTTCTATTTTCTCGAAGTGAAACTTTTTATCGTAAATTAATTTACTTAAGCACTCAACAAACTCAACACTCCCAACAGTACCAATATTAAATCTCGGAACAATCGAATTAAAAATAATCGATAATCATCCGATTATGAAAACAAATAATTCGAATTACGAATAATCGGTGAAGTCACTAGATAATTCGAAATTCCCTTATTCTAGCCGAGTCGGCTCGGCACTGTCGGCAGTAGTCGGCAGCACTCGGTAGTATAGGACGATTTTTAATTCGAATTATAAATAATCCGATTATCAGAATCATTCATAACCTGAGAATCCGATTATTGAAATAATGCGATTATGCCCACGACTAGTTTTAGGTTATTTGAAGAATTGATAGTGTGGCGGTCCAGCGCCTGCTGTAAATGGCGCTAGCTACCATTCCACAGCGGTAGTTAGAGCCATAGCCTGCGGAGGAAGAGAGACGTTTTTCTTGGCGCGAATAGTAGTAGTGACGTTCTCTAATACAAGTTAAAATATAAAAATAATTCATGTAGAATTACACAACAGTTGTAAATAAATAGAAGTGTACAATCCTCGAGAGTTTCCTTGAACATTAATATAGCTGTGAGTGTGGGAAATAAGCATAACCTCGGCGCACGCGGCCGGTTAAATATAACACGCCCACCTCATAACTTATAATAGTTTTTGGTTAGGTTAGGTTACATTAATTAAAAATGAAAGAATTGGTAATTGAAATAAATAGGATAGAGAATGTATTAGATAATTAGAGATTTAATTTGTTCACATCTTTTTGAAGTATTCGGTAAGTAGTTGGAGTAATACAATAATGGCTTATAGTTAACATAAGTTTGTAATTAACTTAAGCTAACTTTTAAAGGCATCGACTGAAAAAGTTGAATTGCATTGTTTTAGATATGACATTAAGATCAGTGAAAACTTGCATAGACTGAATTAAGCTTCATGGTGAAGGATAAGATTTATATGGGAAAATGGTTGGTCTAGAGAGGCCTTCACTGGTGCATGATGCATGATATTCCCACTTCCTACTTTAAAATGTTCTTTAAAAGATATTTCGACAAATATTTATCTTTTTTTCAGTAAGCAGGTATTCACTTAGTAAAACCAACTTTAGTTTTAGTTGAATTGTGTTAATATTTATGGTATCAAATTTATGAATCACACAAATTTTTAAATACAATTTTAGGGTTAAGAGACTTCATGCTATTCACAACATTTTGTGAATAGCATGAAGTTAAAAAACGTTAAAAAAAAAAGTTAAAAACGTGTTGTTTCTCCATATTTTTTAATTATTTTTTACCGATTTACTAGTGCAATACTTAACTGTTCTAATGGGGGCTTCATCAGAAGATGATTAATTTGTTAATTAGGTTTGATCAATTCAAACTAAATTCTGAGATTATTTCTATCTATTCTCCCATTTTTTCCATGCCATAGGATCATTTGCCATGTTTCTCATTTTCATCATAGATTTTTCCCTTAGCCTGTCCTATGTTCGATGTCTGTTGTGTCCATAATACATATATCTACATTTACCGCTTCTTGATTCCATTAATTTCCTACTTGGTCTGTTCTCGTTCATTCTGCATTATTGGCCAAATCACTTTGACTGTTTCATCTGTATTTTCTTTGGATGGCAATGCTTCTCTAATTGTTATGTTTTGTTTTGATTTATTTTCAATTTTGCTTTCTTGGCTATTTTTTTTAAAAGAATTTGATTTTTATCGCGGTTATTTTTCTACTATGGTTTGGTAGTAACGTCCATGATTCGCATGCTGCTCTGACTGTTGAATGATATATTTCTAGTTTTGTTTTATTTTCTATTGCCTTTTGATCCGATATTCAGTTTAATATGTGGTATAACCTATTTACTTTTGTTGTCCATCTTCTCATGTGATATTTCCCCTAACTAATGGAAGGTAGAAACTCTTTCTATTGTTACTCTTTAACATGATATACCCTTATTTATATTTACATGTTGTTTTTTTATGGCTAATCTTGTTCATATTCTTTTTATGGTTAATGACTTTGTTTTTTATTTGATTAGTTTTCATTGTCATGTTTATCTTGTCTTATCTCTTTAATCCATGTCTAATAGCTTTTACATCTTTGTATTTAAGTCCACTAACATATCTCTGACTTGCAATATTTTATATTTACAATTATTATTTTTTCATATCCAATAATTGTTGGATCAATTTCTCTATCTCTAACTACGGGTTTTTCTCGAAGCATATTTAGAGAGGCTGTAAAATTTTTCTCCAATTTCTACCATAACAATGAGTTTTTCCCTTTGTTGCAGATCTTAGTCACTCCATTGGTTTCTTTTGATGCTTTGATCATCCCATTTTGTATGTTGTTTTGCATTTCCTCTATTCATTGGTCCTCCTGCTGTAAGAGGGTGTAACAAAAATATTTGCGTTTTTACTGCTGCGATAGTAACTGAGGGATTTTCTGCACCTCAGTAGCACTGTTCCCATGTCTCACTGCTTGTTTTAGGATCTGCTGCCGCCGCTGCTCTTAATACCTCAACATCGAGAGACTGTGGATGGTCTGATCTTTCCTATCTTCAAGACTCATGTCTCCCTCTTGGAGCTTTTTGAATCAGGGTTGAGCGGTGCAAATTGATACGGTACCGTCCCCTTCTACTTCGCAAATATCAAGAGGCATTTTTTTAAATAATGTTTTAAAATTGCCTAAAAAATTTGCGACTTATTTCACTCAAATTAACGATTTTATTAAAAACCGTCGCTTGAATATTTCGTAATGGGATCATTTTAATACTGAACAATGAATGTTTCTTTACTCCCTTTCTGTGCACTCTTTAAATTTTTATGTCCCCAAGTAGTGACCTTACCCCATTCCCGGTTTACTTTTACTTTTACTTATTTTGGGCCCTATTTCACAAATGCGTATTTACTAGCAGGTAAATCTTTTATTGAAGGGACGCCTGTGGAGAGAATTTTTTAGTGAATTTATGAATCTGTTTGTGCTACAAGTTTATACCAGGTCATTTGCAATGCATGGGTATTTATTATGTGTTTAAAGTGAAGATTGTCTTTTTAAGCGAATTTCCTAACAGTTCCCAAATGGTAGCCAATAGCTAATTAATATTACTACTTAATAATAATATTGCTACTTAATTTACTATCCAATCATATAATTATTTTGTCACATTCAGTTTGCCATCTTTATTTGTAATAATAAATATAGAAGTAAATGTATGATAATGTTCTATTTGTGCAAAACTTAAAAAATATTGTGGTAATCCAAAATTTTTATACAACATATTTAATAGTATATTTTTACAGATCTCCAGTTGCCTGCTGCATCAACCCACCGAAGAATGTCATTAAGTGGTTTTGCCAAGCCTTTTTTAATTTCAATCTTAGCTTTATGATGTTAATTCCAGTTTCTGTTTTCTGTTGTAAATATTGTATGAATATGAAATTAATAAATCAAGAAAAAACGGAAACACATAGAAGCCACTCGGTCAACATCTTTGACTTTGGTCTACGTGTTTCCTTTTTTTCTATTCCTCTTTGTCTTTTATTACATTTCCTTTCAATTACAGGTTTCAGCTGGGAGTTGATGCATTGCTTGCTGACTATTAATGTGTTTACATCATTAGTAATACATGATTGCAGAATATCAAAAGAAAACCCAATTCTAAATTTTTCCTGATTGCAGATCTAAAAAGGCAGTGCAGCTTCTGTTGATTGATTGATAGTAACTTGTAACCGTTGTGTATAAAGCAAGAAATATTTTCACAAAAGGATGTGCAGCAATTATATATGATGAACATTAATGTTTGGTTGCTATTATACATCATTTCTTCAATGTTTCCCTTTTGGTTGTTTTGGGCAGTAAAGTGTATTTCCAGTGTTAAAATAACACTTGGACAATAGATATTTGCCATACAGGATCCTACTCATACTTTTCAATATTTACCTACTATTTTGAGGTGTAAAATTAGTATTTTTTTTACTAAACGACTACCTAAAAGTTGTCCGCTAAGTTCCAGTACTAAGGATGTTCTTGCCAAATTGAATTTTATTACTTGAGTGAGGTACTCTGTTGAGTATGTGTTATGTTACTCTAGCAAATGGTTTTAGAGTGATATTTTCATAGTTCATGCAATTCTATATGCTCTATTGTAATTATTATTGTCATTACAATACTATAAATGAGCTTGAATTTCGAAGATGTCTGGTTTCTTCATTACTAAACGTTAGCTTGATAGTTTTTTGCAAAATGCTGTTTGGAGTTTTTGTACATAAAAGCTAAGGTTACTAGAATATTGTTGCATTTGGATTGTTTTTGTAATATTTGTTTGTGTAACAATTGTAATGTATTTAAATCTTGTTCTTTCGTTTGTAGTTCAGGCTATTATATATGAACTATTGAAGTTGGTATTTTATCATTTCAATACTGCAGATGTGCTTAAATGTCGAAGGTGTCTGTTTTCTTCATTAATAACGTTAGTTTGATAGTCTACTACAAAATACTGTTTGCAGTTTTGTACACGAGTTAAATGGGGAGACCGACAATTTGCTTTTAAAAAATTATTTACAATAAGGACACTTAACTAATGAAACAATACTATGAACAGCGATGAAGCTTTGACACTATAATATTAAATAAATTTAAAACATTACAAATGTTTACTTATAGAGTATAATACTGCTTAGATCAGCGATAATCGTCGGTTTGGGGTTATTATTACACCACCCTTAGTTTTTTCGACGTCCTCGAGGACAAGTTTTTTTTTAGTAGCTTCATTGGAACTGATTTATCTCTTTTCTGTTTTTGCCATAGATATGTCACTAAAGCTATAACAAAGAAGAACATGACACATGATTATAAATAAATAATGATGAGCCTATTGTTGAGGAATACTATTTTGTGGCTCCATCAAATCTTTGATTTTCCTGGGATTCTCTAGGTATTTGATCTGTAATTCTATTGTCACTTATAGGAATTTGTATGGAAATGTTAATTTCTAACGAATACTTAGGTTGGTCGATGCTGGTTACAATGCTGGAGATCCGTTTTATTGAAACTGGAAACAATTTTCATATATTTTTATAGTTTTCGTACATAACAAAAGTGATCTTCGATAAATTAGCGCATGTACTTTATAGTTATTTTGAAGGACAGTATATAGACAGTCTTTCGGAAAAGAGCATCCGTTGGCAATAGGGCTAGAACAGATCCAATATGTGTTCACTTCTTCGCTTAGTTAACTTAATTGATACAACAGTATTCTTTAAAACTTTTTATTTTTACAAAAGCTAAAACTCGGCCTTAATTCCACGAAGTACAGATATGAAGTGTTCTAAAGTAAAAATGTGGTACTTAAATATACTAAAGGCTAACTATGCAATAGGCGGACATTTTTATGGGAAAAATGTCTTTTCTCGATCCTTTCAAGTGGTGTCGTCGATTCGTTATTGAATGGTTATTAACCAGAAAACATAAACGGGACTAAAAAGTACATTAGCAAAAATCAAAAACAACTGGGTTGTATAACTCCTCCCGTTAAAGATTCAACTTCACGGCTTGACAGTAGTTGAACAGCTGGTGATTTAGGTGTAGGCAACGACACCACTATAATTGATGAATTCCTGGAAATAGTGCTGAATTGCAACTGGGGTTGGTTTTCAATTTGTCTGAAAGGGTATAGTTTATAAGAGTTTCTTCTTTAATTTCTTCTGAATCTGATTGACTACGTTGGAAATTTTGTGATTTGTAGCCTGTGTAGTACAACCTCATTTTATTTTTGGAAAAATACCTTGAATAGAGTTTAAAAATAGTTCGGAAAAATTAAATTGAGAATTGATTACAAATTAAGCATGAAATTATACTAATACATTAAACTGATGTCTATATATAATCATAACTATATCTATGTAAACCACTATTACTAGAACAAGATAATCTATATTATTTGACAAGGTAACAAGTACATAACATAAGTATGAGTATAAGATTAGAAGTCGAAAAGATAGTACATAAATATTAAAAAACAACAAATATCATTCATTTATCAAATGTATAGCGTCCTGCAGGGCCCGCACTAGTGAACAAGGGAAAACTGAGTACAGATCCACATCAGAATGAACACTCAAAAGATTGTAATATCTGCAAGCACGAAATAGTGGCGCCCTGCTCTCAAAATTAGTCAGGGCACGGGGCACTCTAAAGGTGTTAGACCTCCTAGCAAAGAATTGAGGTACAAGAAATGGCAATTGCTCCAATAGTTCAGGGCAATCGATAAGCCCGTTGATCAACTTGTAGAGGAATATTTGAGACATACAAATCCTCCGATGTGAGAGGGATTGCATCCGAAATCTGTCAAGGAGCACCCGCTGGTCAATTCCTCTAGCCGGATAGTGACCATCAACCCTATATGCTAGGTATTTGAGGAATCTACGCTGCACACTCTCTAGTTTATTGACATGAATCCGGTAAATTGGCGACCATATCAACGAAGCATACTCCAATCTTGAGCGAACCAATGAATTGAAAAGTGTAGTTAAACATGAGACTTCTTATAGCTAGAAGAACTCCGCCTCCCCTCGAAACATCCATCAGTTCCAACTGTCTATCCGCTCGGTACACTACATAGTTATCACTAAACAACTCAGCACTGTGTACGTCCGGCTGCAACCACGTCTCAGAGAGCCCCACAATGTGATGTTCCGCCACACTAATTGATTTGCTAAATTCGCAAGTCTTCGTATTGAGACCTCTAACATTCTGGTAAGCCAGGCAGACATCAGCACAGATCCCGCGAGACAGACTCATTAGTTTAAAGGCCGCGCACCAATCGAAACAATCTTAGGAACATCCCTAATATCCTCAAATCCTTCTCGCCGGTGTTAAGACGTTCCATCAACCTAGATCTAACTGCTCGGTACTCCTGAACCTGCCTTGGGGTCTTGTCGGTGGTAATAGATAGATGACGGAGATTTTGGTCTGCCTTAATTCGATATGGTTTTTTTTATTATCTCCCGAGACCGTGATGGAGTCCCCGAAGATAACCTTAATCGGCCGAGGCTTCGCAGCACCAAAACCACCAAGACGGATGACCTTCACCACTCCACTCACGTCGATTTCAGGATACAGTGATCCAAGCACACCGAGAATGGCATCCCTATCCTTCTGGCCGCTATCCGGTGAGACATCCTCTGGTTGGCCAAATATCATAACATTCTTCTTTCGCTGCTCCCTGTCATAATATTCCTGAAAAAGGTCATTGCCAACGTCAGTAGGGGCCTCGGGCTGCGGGGAAGGGCCATCAAGAGCATTTACGCCATGTTGCAATTATTTGTTTATCTTGGATAATTTTTTCATTTAATTTTGAATAATCAATTTTTTATTTTTCTTTATGATTATGTATGTAGTCGCTGGTAAGAACTTTACCCATGTCTATATCAAAGATGTCATCTGTTGAAATATGACCATTTATAATATCGATTGGCTTCAGATTTGCTGCCGAGTGAATAGAGTTGTTATAAGCTAGGATAGCATATATTATTTTTTGATTGACAGGTGGAGCGCCAGAGCGGACACCGGTGTCCGCTCGACTTAAATATTTATCATTCGTACTCGGCCGAGAGGACACGTTTTTATGTAGTTTAGCATAGTAATCTGTCCGCTGTGGCTCTGCATAGTTAAATGCTGATATCAGGTTTTATGTAATATCTTCGGGAGAAATACATTAACAGTTTTATTGAAATATTAATTCGAAAACCCTAATTGCAATGTTTTATATATTTTGAATGTTATGTTTAAAGGGGTATTAGAAGATTTTTTTATTGAAAAAAAAAGTATTTTACGTGTTTAACAGTCTTTGTGGTACAAATAAAATTATTTTGGACACAAGTATTACAAGATTTTTTTATTTAAATTAAAAGTATTTTACATATTTGGCGGCCTTTGTGGAACAAATTAAAAGATTCTAAACAGAACCTAGGATTTCCTTCGTACTATACACAATACGTTATCACTTTCTTGACTGTATTCTTCTAAGTGAGTCAATCTTGTTTTTTCTTATAACATCCTTTACAGTACCTTCTATTTTCGCTTTCCTTGCAGTCTAATTTGACAAATATATGATCACTCAAAGGTTTTTTTACATTACCTGGATGTAAACCAGTATTTATTTGTGGATTACTTTTTACATTTACTGTAAAAAAATTGTAGTAAAGCCTCTATAACTGAATAAAGAAAGTCAATTATAGAAATATCGCTCAGCTCAAGTTGTTTAAAAATGAAGCGGGAATTAACAATTAAAGTACCTAATAATTCTTCAATAGCTACCTTCTTGTACCAACGAATAGTTCGTCGCAGCGCCGTACTGTAACTCGACATCTGATCGGATAAATCTATTGAACTTTTGCCCATATTGTAGTCAATGATTACTTTGGGCTTTGAATTGTATTTCGACGACGTTGAACCTGAAATATTTCTTCATTATGACAGGTAGATAAAACTAAAACGTTCCTTTTATCATGCCACTGTTGAAAACATTTTTATTCTCCATAACAAACTGAGTTGCATAATGATTTGTTTGATTCACTATTAAATCCAGTATGCGAATATCTATAAAAGCCAAATAGTAATCCATTGGGTTATGTCTTTGTAATGCAGCTTGCCACTCTGGTTTTATACCACCCTACAGTTTTATCAAATCTTAAATGATTTCCCAAAGATGCTCCCCAAACTGATGATAAATCACGCAGGGTCACCTGAACGCCGTTTCCAATTTCAGCTTGTTCTGCTGTTCACGCCGGGTTATGTTTTGGTTTAAATCTTGAATTTCAACATCAATGTGCTGCTGCGATTCAAGTGCTTCATGTACTTCATCTACTAGACACTCACTATCAAGCCTGGGACGTTTAATTTTACAGTGGCCAGAAGGGCAGAGAACATTATCATTACTGTCGTATTCATCCCTGTCGCTATTGCCTACCGGGATGAACTCTGGGTTATCGAGGTAATTATCCGAGAATGGATCATTTGAGGAGTCATCACTTGATAAATATTAAATACCGATAAAGAAATCCATATATAGAAAAATCTATATTATATGTTTCTTTTCATGTTTTATGGTATATTATGAAGAAAGATAATTTCTTAAATTATTACATTATATGCAATTCATAATATACAGATAGCATTATTCGTTGTATATAGTATTATTATCGAGAAAAGTAAAAGCCCTAAATTACTGAATAAACACAAAACGTACTATCATAGTTTTGTTCTTTCTCCAATACTAATCACATTTTTTTCGCGCTCACCCATTATTTCAATAAAACGATACGATGCACTTCACGCGGCAAATATGCAAGATGCACTAAATCTAAATAGGCAATAATCTTTTGTAGGCAAGTATAATAAATCTCAGTCACGTCGGTAAAGACCGCGTCCGCTCGTTCAGAACTTTTTCGGCGGGCCAGATCATCACCGGTGTCCTTTTCATTTTTTTTTTTCTTTCTGTGAGTAAAATTGTCAAAATCATAGAAAATGGATGTAAATAGTATTAATGATAATTATCAGGTAAAATAATATATTGGCCCAGAGAAATGTGTCGTGTCGAAATCAGTGGCGCTCAACCTGTAAAATACCCTTCATTGTTGAGTAGCCTAAAATGTTCGGTTAGTATGGAATGTAACCTTTCGATAATCTCAATCGATTGAGGGTAGTTCAGTGAACAGAAATGAATTATTATTTTGTGTAAAAAGTTCTGTAACGATAGAGTTCTTGAATTCGTTTCCGTTGTCTAGAATGATTTGTTTTGGGATGAGATGATGAGAAAAGTACAATATTAAATTATCAACTATATGTAAAGATAAGAGTGATTTTAATAGCTTGGGCATATTTAGAAAAGCTGTCGATGATAGTCAAAAATTTAGTTTTTTCTAATGTATATGTGTCTAGATGCATAATTTCGAATGGTCTCGAAGCAGACGTGTTATATTCATCTTGTTTTTTCCTGGATTTCTTTCGTACTTGCTTAGTTGGCGTATTTCACAATCGTTTATATAACTTTGAAAGAAGCTTTTGCATTCGGCCAGTAATATTTGTTCCTCAGTTTCCTCTATCGATGATTTGTTTTTCCTTCGTGATAATTTCAGATTATGTCTTCAATATCTTTCTTGTCAGTGACATCTAACAATTTAATCAAACATCTCTTGAATTTAATTGATGACCACTTGAACTTCTTTCTGATTATCTCTGCAAAAGTTTTGTTTATTAGGTAACACATATTCTTTAAGGAAATTGAGGATACTTTGTTCGAAGTTGTTTTCATATAATTGCACGGATATTCTGCTTTTCTGTCTAAAAAGTATACTTGACTTTGGTTTAGCGGGTGAATGAAAAACTTTACCTATTAAAACTTGATGGATTCGATGATCAACAGCGGTTTCTGATACGGGTATGCCTACGATTGGATTTTGTTCAGCTAGTAATTCGTCATTTGCTTGTACTATCATGGAAGCTTCTTCGTTATAGTTTTGATTGCGTTCTTTTTCCAACTTTTTGTAAAATTTATCTCTGTTATATTGCTTGTTTCTTTAATGTGTAGTTCTGTTCAGGATTGTACACCTGTATTTGGTTTTCTATTTTTGTAAATAACTTGATAAAATTACGGTGAAATACTGGGGGAATTTGATTCATTTTCAGTTTGGAAATATGACAGTTTTATTTTTGCTAATGGCGTTATAAATCCTTGATTAAAGTCTAATGTTGTTGTCTAGACCTATTAAACTATCAAAAACTTGAAACAGGAAAAATTTTAATTCAACTTTTGTTGGAAGCTTGAATTTTGGCACAACAATTTTTGAGCAAACTTTTGAAAAACGGTAGATACGGTAGTTCGAAGTGATCAACATTTTTTTCTTCTTCGTCATGATATTGTTCAAATTCACCTTGTGGCTCGTAATAATATTAATTATCCACAAAATTCTGTGAATTGAGGTTATCACCCTCATTTAACTCTGTATTAAATAATTCTTCCACGAAAATGTTTCGATGTGGTTCTGAAAATGACGGGTCAGGTTTATTATAGTTCGACGAATGAGTGGAAATGCTCACCAGCGTTGGGGTAGGTAATTGCTTATTAGGATTGGATTTAAACACGTTGCCTTGATTTGATCTTGTAAACATTTGAGAATTAGGAAATCTTTATGGTGTTCTATTGAAATTTGATTTTAGAGATATCGGTTGAGTTGGAAATGTTGACTTATTTTGAAACAAATGTGGTGTGTGACTGTTAAAATTAGTAAACGGTGATTTCTTCACAAAATTAGGTTGATTCTGGAAATTATCTTGTGGGTTACGGTTAACATTAAAACCATTGAAAAGAGACCTTTGAGGTGGCTTACGTCTAGGATCAAAATGTTGGACAGATAATTTTGCTGCAGGTTTAGCGTAGTTTTGGAAATAAGCTATTTTCTTGAATAATGTATTGGATTGCTGTGGGGAGATCTTTGAGAAGCATACAACGGATAGTTGTGCCCGAGGGTTCTCGAAGTCCCGCTAAAAATGTTTTTAAAGCTAAGTCATTGTAAAGTTGTCTTCTAAGATTTTTAGCTTCTATAATCGTTTCATGAATATCGATATAGGAACATAATAAATTCAATACGTAAAGTATTTTAACATAAAATTGCTCGTCGAGAGGGTTAATGTAATTTTTACTTGGAAAGATCTACCTTCCAGAAAAGTGTGTGGCTAGGTCCCCGGGAGAACCTAGATCGAGGAGCTTATAACTAAGCCCCTCGTGCCATACTTTATCAAAGGCTTTGGAAAGGTAAAAAAAAACAGCGCCGAGGCGCATGCCTGATCGGAAAGCCTGATTTATTTCGCCAGTTAATCTGGCAGTCTGTTGCAGGGACGATTGTTCCCGCCTGAATCCAAACTGCTCGTTCGATATGATACCATTGCTGTCAGTAAAGTCATTTATTGCGGATAAAATGGCTTTTTCGGCTATTTTTGAGAGGGTATTTAGAAGGCTGATAGGGATGAAATCAGAAGAAAGATTTGCATCTTGCTTCTTGGGAATCACGACAATATTTGCGTGCTTCCATGATTTTGGAAAGTATTGCAATTGCAGAATGGAATTCACGATGTTCGTGATTTCTGCGATTTGCTTTCTTTGCCGCTTCCGGAGCTGGCATACAGTGATGCCATCGCATCCGGGAGTTTTTCTGGGGGCAAAACTACAGTTTATAGCCCAAACTGACTTAGGAGAAACGAGGTGTTACTGCAAGAAGGAGAATTCGGGCTTAATCGTCATCCGTGCAAATGCATCGGAGACGCCCCCGCTCTCTCTTCTGCGCCTCGGTCAGCCTCGGACTCGTCATTTGGAATCTAAAAGACTCCGCCAGCAGCTCGGCTTTCTCCGAGTCGGAGACGGCATAAGAGCCATTATCCGACTTCAACGGAGGAAGATCCTTGCGGAACTTCCCCGTCAACGATCTTGTCAGGCGTCAGATCTGCTTCAGATTAGATGTGTCAACAGAGAGAAGTAGGTTGTCCCACTTCTCATTTCTGTATGTCAACATCGCCTCTTTGACGGCCCGATTTGTTCGTCTATCCTCGAGATCGAGGGTATACCTGGCCTTCTTCACCCGGATTTTTCGCCCGGAGAAGATTTTTCAGGTTCGACGGGAGATCGGAAGTCGGCCGCTGTAGATTTGACGGCCGTGGCTTCGTGGCAAGGCTGAAAGCCCTTTGGATATCCTCTGTCAGTTTCCCGACAGCAAGATCGAGCTGCTTGGAAAACCTTCCATTCCGTCACGAAATGTGACGGCTTGAACGGCGCATCCAAGAGTCGGATGTCACCCAGATCGAAAAGAACAGGGAGGTGGTCTGAGTTGAGCTCGTGTAAGACCGACGTGGCAGTCGCTCGGGGTACACCCTTCGTTATGAAGAGGTCGATTACCGATCCGGCGAACCCCGGATGGTAATAATGGGTGGGTTCGTCGGGATAATCAACAATGCAACCAAGCGAATCGCATGACCTTCTGAGGGCCGCACCACGATAATTCGTGTCGCGACATCCCCAGATTATGTTGTGTGCATTGAAGTCGCTGCCAGCTATCGTGGCGGCATTACTTCGAAAAATGGCAGCGTAAGCAGCGCTGATCTGCGGACTAGACAAGCGCTAATACGCGGAATGAGGGATTAGAGGTCGGTCTGCGAGCTCGACAGTTATGGAGGTTGCTTCCAGACTGGCAAGGTCTGGACTAGGAATATTATAATGCCAGAGGTTACTTTTAACGAGAATCAGCGTGCGGGCACCTCGGCCGCCGATTCTGTCGTCCCGATATATTTTATAATTCGGGACGCTGAATCTAATGGAGGGTTTTAAGAATGTCTCCTGGATTAGGGCGACGTCAATATTATGCTCAGTCAGTGCGTGAACAAGTTCCTGCTTCTTGTCCCGCACTGAGTTAGCATTCCAGGAGATTATTTTCAAGGAAACCGGTTTAACGGCCATTGAAATTTACGGTAAGAGATGAAAGAAATTGATTTTGTAGGAAACCTACCATTTGCATGGCCATGTGACCCATAATCTGTGAGAAAACAGCCTGTGGGTCAACTTGGACCGGATCGATTTGAGATGCGGCATTGCGTGAACCACGCTGAGACCGCCACACGAAGGTGGATGCGGGAGTCTTTGCGGGTTTGGGGCCTTTGACTTTTGAATTAGCCTTTGGTGGGTGCTGCGAGGCAGAAGCCTTCGCAGCACCTCTGATTGGGCGTGATGGACACTTCTTGTAACTGGCGGTATGAGAACCGCCACAGTTACAACAAGTGGCCGGAGAATCGGGGTCTTTCTTGCAGTTTTTAGCTGCATGCCCCTCGCCACATTTTACGCACTTTGGCTCTGCACTTGCGTGCAGTGTGGCCGAACTGTTGGCAGTTATAACACTGACCAACACCATCACTAGATTTTTGGGATTCAATCCTAATGGATTGATGAAATCAAAATTTTAAGTTATAAATATGACTTTCGGATTTGGAGATAGTTACCGAGACGACGGCAATTTATTAGGCTTTTTATCCTTTCGCCATCGCTCGACACGGGTTGGATTATAACCCGCGCCAACTAGCTCGGCTTGGATATCTTTTTCCGGTATCGTCTCTGCGACACCGCGAATTAGCACCCTCAAACCCGCCGCGTCTTTCTCCGGGCGTACTGGAAAGTTCTCCTCGCTGAGAGTCAGCGGCGAATCGGATTTGCGCTTGCGTTTAGTCACAAGCACAAATCCATCGGACTCGGAGAGCGAATTTTAGTCTCCGTGTTCGTCTCACGGACGGGTGCACGCTTATCTTGAGTTGCTGTTGGGGCCTTCCTGCGGCGGGATCTTGTCTTCTTCTTCATCTGCGGAGTCGGTTGTTCCTCCATCGGAACACCCCCCTCTTCCTCTTCAGCAGCGGCTTGGGGTCGCCCTTCTTTCAACTCTCTTCGGAGTTGTTCATAGGCCCCCTTCAGAGCCGCTGCACTCGCCTCTAAGGCTGCTAATCTAGCCTCAAAAGCATTATTTCGGGCCCTAGATTTACTCAGCTCATTTCTGAGCCGAACGATCTCGGCCTCGTATACCCTGTTGAGATTCCTGGCGTCGGTGAACGCGGACGGTAAGTCTATGCCGGGGCTCAAAGAGTCCTCCGACGTCGCGATATCGCGCACCTCTTCTTCAGTGGAACTTTCCATTGTTTTCAACGTGTTTCTGCACTCGTAAAACGGTTTTCCGACCGTTGAACCGAATCAAACCGCCGTCAACGGTTTTTCTGACGTCAGATCACGCCACGTACTACCCCCACCACTCTGTTTTCGTCTAACAGACAATCATACACAATCTTCATCTCTTCTGTCTGCAAAATACTGTATAAAACATCTTTAACTTGATCCCAACTTGAAACTAGGATGAATTGTCTGGGTATCTCTTCTATAGGAAAGACTGTTGTTTTTGGCGATGGGGTCCAAAAGTCAATCAGTTAGGTCCTGCGAGAAAGGTCTATGCTGTATTAAACTCCCTGATCAGTCAAAGGGTGATCGATGATGCATATCCACGATGGATTGGGTTTCTTGAAGTTCGATGAGCCGCTATGCAACTTTTTTCGATCTGTCCAAAGTTCAGATCACTTTTTCTTCGAATACTAACTAATCGTTAATACGAAAGCTAAAAATAGGTCTTCACTCTACTGTACTACTCTACTATTTATACTTGAAGTGTTCTAAAGTATAAATATGGTACTTAAATATACTAAGGACTGATTACAGCATCTATTGTCCAGTTAGTTTACTGGGACAAGATGTTGATTTGTTCAAGGCCGGTTTTCGCCCCCTGATTTGATTTTTCATCGCTCGTACCTCCTGCAACAGCTGCCGGAAGTTGCAGATCTCGTTTAGTTCCCTAATCTCCTGGATACACTCCTGGAAATCTGTGAACAATCTGAGATCTGCTGCGGTCAATTGATTGGATTTCGGTGTTGTCGTCGGCGTTGGTTCGGGTGCGGTGCTTGGTCCTGGCGTCAGTGCTGTGGTTGATCCTTTCAGTGCGGACGAACATGTCATGCCTTTGTGGGCTTGTTTTGGTGTCGGCTCGTCGGCGGACCGGGTCTGATTTTCCTTCTTGGTTGCTGCTGCTGCCGCCTTGGGGTTGATTTTCTTTAAGTACTCCAACAGTTTGGGGCACTTCCTGAAGTTGGCTGCGTGGTTTCCCGCACAATTACCGCACTTTAAAGGGATGTGTTCGTTCACACCCCTCTTCCGTTGGCACTGATGGGGAAAGTGTTCACCCGCGCACTTAACACACACGCACTTTTTGTGGCAATTCGCTGATTGGTCTCCGAAGGCCTGGCAGCGAAAGCACTGGGTGTGGGAGGTCATACGGTTGTATAGCTCCCACTTTATGATGTCATTGTTCAGCGATTTGATTCGTTTCACATTCGCGAGGTTCGTTGACTTATCCATCGTCACCAGGTAAGAATGGCTTGTGCTGTTCTTACCCCTGAGATGGACACACGTGTTCACCCGCATATTTTTTTCTAAACGTTCTCTTTTCACTTCCTTTGCGTCCAGTGAAGGTGGTCCTTTGAAGACTGTTTTCTTTGGCTTGGTGGCATGGTTGGCATACGTGTAGAATTCGTACCCGTGCTCGTCCAGCTCGCTGGTGATTTTCTTGAAAGCTGACTGTGATGATGTGCACAGTCGTATACCCTTGGTCGTATACTTGGTCAGGTACTACTCTTTGTCCAGCGTTATCTCCACCGCCGACTTGAAGTCCCTGTAATTGATTGCCGTCGTAATTACTATCGGCGGCGGCTTTGTCCCTCTTATATTGCCCCTTTGTCGGGTCTCCGGAGGGTCGTCAGGTAGGGCTGTCAACGGTTCATACCTGTTCGATGTGAACGTGGCAGGTACCTGGCGGACCTTTTTAGCGGCGGCTCTCTCAGCGCCGACGGCTAGACTGCTGGGTCCGGCGCCGGCTTGGCTGGGTCCGGGATGGCTGCTTCCTGGTTTTTCAGCGGTCGACGGGTGTTTGCGCTTGGATCGCCGTCCCGACACCGGAAGGCGAACCGTCGTAAATCCTTCGTCGTCTTCCATTGATTCTTCTGATTTTGTCGGCCTTTTTTATCGCCACGAGTTTGGTGTCGGGGTTGATCTGGATTTCGGAGGTTGAAGTTTGCACGGGCCTCGGGACTACTTCCTTCGGCGCTGCTACTGTCTTGCTGTCAGATGGCGGAACGCACTGGTAACGCGGGTCGCGACTGTCGGACATACTGCGGAGCGGTCTAAGAGGAGATGTTTCCTCTTCGACTGCCCAACGTGAACTCGACCCTATTTGCGTATTTGGGTTTGGGGCCATAGAAAATTAATATTTTATTTTACCATTCATTGAATTTATTATCTCTTTTTCTGCCGAGTTCCGACTTCGCGCTCTCTTGCAAACAAAACAATTTAAAAAATTTCTATTTCTCCCGTCAATCGATGGAAGTACGGACCCTGTTTTGGCCTGGGTCCATAAACATTGTTTGGTGCAACAGACGTGCGGGCATCAGGTACGATACCCTTCTTTATCGATCTTTTTATACAATATTAATAGTAATATTAGTAATTTAGTTATATTAAGTACTTATAACTTATACGAGGGTCGATCCAAAAGTAAGTTTCCCTTCATTTTTTCAAATAGACAACTATGTTTATTTTCATTAAAATTTACATCGTCGGAAAGATGAAACTTTCCTCTATTTTTCGACATAATCGCCATTTCGATCAACACATTTTTGTAGACGGTGCTCCAACTTTTGTATGCCCATGTCGTACACCTCCGCCGCCAAACCCTTAAGAAAGCGCTGCACCTCTTGTTTCACTTCCTCGTCGTTCCGGAAGCGTTTGCCACTCAGGTGTTCTTTTAACTTGGGGAACAAGTGATAGTCGCTGGGCGCGAGGTCCGGACTGTAAGGTGGGTGGGGCATGACAGTCCATCCAAACTGCTCCAAAAGTTCCTGGGTTTTGCGGGAAGTGTGAGGTCGGGCGTTATCGTGAAGCAGCGTTACACCTGTTGTCAGGCGTCCTCTCCTGCGGTTCTGGATAGCACGCCTGAGTTTAGTGAGTGTCTCACAATACCTGTCCGAGTTTATTGTTGTCCCGGGTGTCAGGAACTCGATCAGCAGTATCCCCTTGCGATCCCAAAAGACAGTGGCCATGATTTTGCCAGCAGAAGGAGTTTGCTTGAACTTCTTTGTGACTGGTGACCCTGAGTGACGCCACTGTTTAGACTTTTCTTTGGTTTCGGGGGTGAAATGAAAAACCCACGTTTCGTCACCGGTCACGATGGAGTCCAAAAATTCTTCCTTATCGTCTTGACACTTTTGAAGAAACTGTCGAGCACAATCGAGGCGTTTCTCCTTGTGTTCTGCTGTCAGCATGCGCGGTACCCATCGAGCGCAACACTTGTGATACCCCAACTTTTCAGTCAAAATTCTTTCCACTGTACCGTAAGAACTCCCAGGAATCCTATCAACGAGTTCACGGATGGTGATTCTCCGGTTTTGAAGCATTTCGCGTTCGATCTTCTCGACAATCGACTCCGAAACTGCAGGTCTTCCACTCCGCTCTTCGTCGTGAACCTCCTTCCGTCCGTCACTAAATTCCCTGCACCAATGTCGGACCATTTGAACGGACATACACTTGTCGCCGTAAACTTGTGTCAACTTTCGATGAATTTCCACAGGTGGAATTCCTGTCGCATGCAAAAACCGAATAACCGATCGAATTTCGCACCTGGCGGGATCAACAATAAGAGGCTCCATCGCGAACGGCTGCTGAGCCAAGACTGAGCGGCGTAGCGCAGCGCTCGCGGGCGGAAAAGGGAGTGGGGGATCTGCCGTGCACAGCGGTGTTGTCGAATTTCGCCTAGCAGCTTCCAACGCTGCTGCAGCTCTTTGGGAAACTTACTTTTGGATCAACCCTCGTATTTTTGTGTGAAAAATGTCTATTTTCGACTCTTTCAAGTGATGTCGTCGATATTCGTTATTGAATGGTTATTAACCAGAAAACATAAACAGGACTAAAAAGTACATTAGCAAAAAGTGTTGACTTCTTTAAGAGGCCAAGCCAACTGGTCAATATAGCAGAAACATCTGGGTTATATAACTCATTGTTTGTACCATAAATTGTTACAATAATATGTATTATTTACTATTGTTTATTACTATTTTACGATCATTCTTAGGTATAGGGTATACACATTTTAAATTACACAAATTTCTTTAAATGATCTATATCCTAACAACTAGAATTGCCATTTCAGTTAATATCATAAGACCTGTTTAACAAATTAGTGTAAGTTCAGACATATGATTTATTGATATTTTCATTTTCCTTTTTATCCTTTTCCCAGCTAAGCAGAATTTTAAATGAAGTACATTCTGTAGCCAAAACAACTTCATTCCTCTAAAAATTTTCGGGCTATGCGAGTGGTATTAAGGATTACCGCCCTGTTCATTATTTTATATAGTCCTAGAAATTTGATGTTTTTCAGGTTCTTTGGAATAATGCCAGTTGTTGAAATTATCAATGGCACAATTTGAACCTCGTTCAACTTCCATATCCGCTTTATTTCTAGCTTGAGGTGTGTATATTTTTGTACTTTTTCTTCAGCCGTCTTTTGAATGTTGTGTGTGTTTGGAATAGCTATGTCGATTAGAAATGCTGTTTTGCTCTTTTTGTCCAACAATATAATATCTGGCTTATTACAGTGCACGGTTTTGTCGGTCATAATATAACCTAAAATTGGCTGAATCTATTACCGCCACTGGGGCGTATTTATAATAGTTAATTTGCTCTATTATAAGGCTATTACGACTTGTAAGTGCTTGATGAACTATACTGGCCACCTGATTATGACAGTGAAGATAGTCGGTCTGGGAGAGTCTATCACAGGCTCCTACAATATGTTGGATAATCTCTGGCTTTTCGCGGCAGTTCCTACATTTGTCATTTGATACTCGTGCATCCTTAATGATATTTTTTTAGTAGTTTTTAGTATAGGCACGACTTGTTCCTGAATTGTACACATAAAGCCTTTATCGGGAAAAAAACCTCCCCCATGTCAACCAGGCGTTCGACGCACTCTTGTCGATTTCATGACTGCCAATATTTTCCATTCTATATAATTGTTCCTGCTGTCTGAATGCTCTCATTTTGTCGTACCATTTGTTTAAGATTTAGAGGCGTATAATTATCATCAGCTAAACGCACGTTAGCATATTGCGGGCATTCGATCATTCTTTGATGGAAATATGTTCTCAAACTGGATAGTTGTTTTTCATCTACATTACATATATTTATAATTCCTCTCCCACCTTCAATTGTTGGTAATAGAAGTCGTTTTTTACTACGGTGCGGGTGGTGTTTCCTATATTCTGTTTGTGTAGTTGTAATTATTCGTTGTAGCCTTTCGATATCTGTGTTTGACCAAGATATAATTCCAAACGAATACGTCAAGGCTGGTATAGCAAAAGTGTTTATAGCTTTTTTACTTTCTAATGTCTAGATCAGATCCGCATTGAATTCTTTAGTTAGTGTTTCCTTAATGAGTGTATGCTCAACTCTCTTGGACTGTTGTATTCCAAGATATTTATATACTTTGCCCTCCTGCATTGGCTCTATATATTGTTCTGCAGTGATAAACCCTAGTCATCTCTAACTTAGATCCTCTCTTTATGTTAATAGTTCTGCAATTATCTAATCCAAAGTGCATGCTAATATCAATTTTACAACCTGAATGAGTTGTTACAATTTCGGTGGCGATACAATATTAAATCATCCATATATAACAGGTGTGATACATTTTGATTTTGGAGTTTGTATCCGATTTGCGTCCTTTTAATCAGATTAGAGAGTGGGTTCAGTGCTAGGCAAAACCACAGAGGGCTCAACGAGTCCACCTGAAATATGTCACTTGTCATCCTGATTTCCTCAGTCTGGGTAGTAGTTCTATTTTGCGATAAATGTATAGTGTTGCGCCACTCTTTTATCAATTCTTGAAGTTTATTTATTAAAGCTGGGTGGACTGTGTATAGTGTTAGTATCTTAATTAGCGAAGTGTGCGGAATCGAGTCGAAGTCCTCATAATCAATTCGTTCATGATAAATTTCTATTCTTCCGAGCGTGTTTCAATATAACTGAATTTATAAGTTGTTCTTTACATCGCTGCATTCTCTTTCGATACTTTAGTATATCTAAATGTAGTAGAATGTTAGTCGTTTATAAATTGTTTGAAGGCAGGTAATTGGCCGGTATTTCGCTGGGTTATAAGAGATGTTTCATTTGGGAAGTAAATATGTTTTACCTTGAGGAAGAAATATCTTACTATGGATCATTGAAATATCTTACTATGAAAGGGTGAAGATATATGATTTTTTTATACCAGTTATTATGAATGTTATCAGTTTCAGCGCCCTTCCAATTATGTATGTTCTTTGTTATATTTTGTAGTACAGTTATAAAGGGTATTCTATTATAAGGTTTCGAATGTTGGTAACGAATAAAAGAAACGTTTCATAACATACCTGAAAGTTATTTATGGCAGTGCGAAGCTGGATAGTGTATAATTACACGTGGAATACAACATCTGTCAAATGACCGCCACGACTTCTCTAGCAGCTCACAATTCTTTTGTTGAAATTCTTGATTACTGCTGAACACATTTGCGGAATTATGTCACGAATTATTCGCCTAATTTTTTCTTTCAACTGTTGAACGGTTTGCGGATTATTTTCGTAGGCTCTGCTCTTCACATAGCCCCACAAAAAATAGTCTAGCGGCGTCAAGTCGCATGACCTTGGTGGCCAATTTACGTCCCCATTTCGGGAGATCAGCCTCCCTCCAAACTGTGTACGCAATAAAGTCAATGTTTCACGTGCTGTATGACATGTCGCACCATCTTGTTGGAACCACATATTCTCTAAATCCATGTCCATTATTTGATCCCATAAAAAAACATCAATCATCGTTCGGTATCGTTCTCCGTTTACTGTAACAGCTCGTTCATCTTCATCTTCAAAAAAATACGGTCCAATGATACCCTCAGCCCAAAAACCGCACCAAACTGTGACACGTTGAGCATGCATCGGGATTTCGTGGACTTCTCTAGGATTTTCATTGCACCAGATGCGACAATTTTGTTTATTTACGTAACCGTTTAAGTGGAAATGAGCCTCGTCACTGAAAATGATTTTATCGCAAAAATTATTGTCATTTGCCTTCATCTGTAGGATCCAATTGGCAAATGCACGGCGTTGCCCATGGTCGGCTGGCTTTAGTTCTTGTGTTAGCTGAATTTTGTAAGGAGGTAGATTAGGTTTCTATAAAATTTTCTTTTTATTATTCATTCAAATATTTAACTCTCCAGAGTTGAAATATAGAAAATAGTAAAAAAAATAAAAACATTAAATAACTCCCTCTAGACATACTTTTGGACGTCTGCAATAAAAGACGCAATAAATAAATATAAATTAAAAAGTCTGAAGTATTTGTACCTTCTGTGTTTATTGAACTTTTAGTCTCTACAATTCAAGCATTTGACAGTATTGATACTATGGGATTTACAAATACCTTTCTGGCACACTGAACATTTCTGTCGGTATTTGTTATCATTGTGACACATATAACAACGCCTTCTTTTTTTATCCGTGGGAATAATGCCCCCTGAAGCTTTCGTTGTTAAGTAAGACATTTTTTCCTTTTGTTCTTTAATTGATCATCTGATGGTGTAGTGCAACATCATCTCGGTTTACGATGAATTCTCTTCGGCATTTCTATTTTTTCAGCATTTGTTTTCTTTACATTAGAGGCAAACCTTTCATCATTCAGAAATACGGAATAAAGTGTCTAATTCGAAGTCACAAGCATCAGCATATATTTCTGCAAAATTATATGAATAAAAATTATATCCATCATAATATATAAATACGTTGAACATGATCTTACCATACGGCTCAAAAATGTGGGTATAATTAAAAATATACTAATTATCTTGAGGTTTTATAGCTTTTAAAATTTGGATGACAGGATTTTTTGATCTAGGGCATTGAAAACTATGTGATAATGATAATAAGCTAACGTCTGAAAAAAGTTATCCACACGATATAATTTTTTAGCTCTAAATATATCACTATAATGATATCATTAAGATATATTTCAGATTTTGATGCTGAGCGGGATGTCCCACACTATGTCTGCTTCCAAAAGCATGCCACTTTCGCTTTTATTTTAGAATTTGTCAAGTAAATGTTATGGGGTTTATTTAAATTAATAGTATCTACTTTAAAGTTTGGTATATGTCCAGTAATGTTAAACTTTTTGAAACGGGTAATTTTTTGTTTGAAATTGTTGGTTATTGGATATTTCAACCTGATACTGACTTGTTAAATCAGGGACCGAACAATTAAAAGCTCCAACTCGTACATTAACATTAAGTAACATCGATAAGTTACATAATTTTGAGAACTCAACTCGAAAAGTGCTCTTGCTATATATTTTTCCATTTTTCTCCAGTAGCTTTAAAATTGCAGTTAATATATGAACTTCGCCTGTTTAACTGGTGGCCTGAAATGAAAACTATGAAAAATGAAAACTGTGCTGCTGAAAGTAGCAACAGAGATTAAACTTTTAAGTCTTCTTAAAATTATTAAATCTTTTAAGATTTATAACTTTACTTAAATCTGTTTGCAGCTCACTCGACTTTTATTCTGAGACTTAGTTGATTTTCTGACTTTTTACTCTGCAGTAGTTTGCGAGGCAGTTTATTTTGAGTTAGAGCGCAATGCTGATTTTTGTAACCGGTCTTGTTGTTCCAAAAATTTGGCTTCTATCTCAATGTTTTTCTGGGGTGTCTGCTAAAATACGTGACTTTCCTTTTTCCTTCCTCTCTTTCGTTCTGTTCGTGTTGCTGCTTTTGAGAGAGGTTGTACTAAAGCAGGAGATAAGACTTGAGTATTATTAGCAACGTTTATAATATTGTCAGACGTTTCTAACTGGTTTTGAGCTTTTTCTTTGACATCTATCATCAGTTGTGATAGGTTATTAGTATTCATGTTTGAATGAGATGATTCTTTCTCCATATGACATGCTAATTGCGTAGAGCATGACACTTTTAGAGGACGATTTGCAACCACAATGAAAGCATTGTAAGTCGTCGTGTGTGAATACATTCCTCGAAAATAAATAGATATCTGGTTTGGAGAACCCTGAGGTGATGTTATTCGGCGTGAATGTAGGAGTAGCAATAGGTTATTTTACCAGGATTTTTTAGTAACCAGCTATTTTGCGAAATTGCAGTTATGAGGCCATTTAAATAAGTTTTTTTAACTGCAACATCTAGAGGTTGGAAACGATGAATACATAGTGATGGAAATGTAAGAAGAATAATCCCGTTTTCAAGACAAAATTTTATAGCCTTTAATGTAAAGTGGCTTTCATAATTATCTATAATTATAGATTATCTATAATTACCTAATAACATTTTTTTATCCCCATTACTACATCTTGTAGCTTTTTATAAATGCTCCAACACTTTAACGAATAGTGGTCCAGTCATTCAACCGCTTTGAGGGCTATTTGCAAAGCCACTAATAGGTATGTTTTGACCAATAAGCATGTTTTGCACCCTTTCAGCTAAAACACTTTCCTCAATTTGCTTTTGACCAGATTAGGCAATAACTTTTGGAGCTTGTATAACTGTAATCACGCAAGTCTCATCCAAATTAAAAATACTATCAGGGGTGGACTACTCAGGGCACTTTTTAATTACCCGTTCATAATTATTCTGAAATCCAGAAATATTATGTTTATTAACACGTTCACACACACACTGGAAGAATATATTTGTAGGAACTAGACAATTTGTCTGTGTTCCTTGTGGGGACGGGTGGAACTAGTATCAGGGAGGAACGCTGGAGCAGATAACATTGAATGAACGATGAACCGACAAGTTGTTCTGTGAAATTATTAGCGAACGAACGGGGGAACGGGGGGTCCTTCTATTCCATTCGAACATCATCTGTTTTTCCCGTGTTGTATTTAGCTCTTGCCGGCTTTGCCCACTCCTTAAATTCATTCCAATATTTCTCGCATTTTCTCTCAATTTTCTTCACACATACCCCACTTAGTACTATTATTTGGTCATCCGCAAACGCTTGCGCCCACCCTCTTCCTTCCATTCCCCCTTCCCGTTCTTCGTCTTTTTTTTAACCATCCATTCATGTTTAGCAGCCACAATGTTGGCTCCAAACACGACCCTTGTGGACAGCCTTTATCTACGTTCACTTCCATTCCATTACTTACTGCCACTTTTTCGCTCATAAAACTCTCCACTATTCTCTCATTCATTCTCGCTCTCATCAACTCTTCAAACACTTCTACTTGCGTGGCGGTATTGAAAACGTTTTCCAGATCCAGAGTCACCACGAATACGTGGTGCCCTCCCGCCTTGAATTCGTATATTTTCTCTATTACCTTTTCTATAGCATCCAGCGATCTTTTTCCTTTTCTAAATCCATACTGCTTCTGATCGAAAATATCGTTAGCTTAGCAAATAGCTCTGAGCCTTCTATTTACTATATTATCGAATATCTTTCGCAGTGACGGTATCAAGCTTATCGGTCTTTCTCCTTTTTTTTTTCTTTGGCATCAAGCAAATCTTTGCTCTGTTCCAGCACTTCGGGAAGTAACCTATTCGCCAGCATTTGTTGTACATTTTTAGTAACAATTTTTTGTTATTCTCAGACATCCTCTTTATTGCCTCGTTCGGTATTTTGTCGCTCGTCGCTCGTCAATTATTTTTTGGTATCGGCCATCCTTGCAGAATTCACCGGGCATTTTTTGTCATTTGCTTCATGATTTATTTCTTCCTTTCATCCCTTACGCACTTGTTGTTCTCTCCTTTTTTACACTTACGCGCATCGTGTTCTCCTCCTCATTTCCCACATGCCATTTCACCTGTGCAATTTTTTTGTAGATGTCCGAATCTGCAGCACTTATAGCCCTGCAGCATTTTTCAAATATTTCTATGTATACACTTACCAACCCTATATTCACTCTCCCTCTCTCAATCATTCTTCTACATATCTCTGGCTTTGCCTCTATCACCCAATTTTCTTTTGTATCCCTATACGTAAACTTCCTGATTATCTTAAACACATTCCTTACATCCTCATCTCCTGTATGATTTCTGCATTCTCATTCACTGTTTCCACCATTAGTTCTCTCTCTCTATACCCTTTCTCTGTCCCTGTTATTTTAACCTTTGGTTTAATATTTCCCAAAATTAAGTTTTTCGAATTTAGAGTCTCCATCTAATTATACGGGAGTTGGGTTCTTTCATCTTGAAGAGCCAAACTAAAGGATTGTGATCGGTTTCTATAATGAACCTTTGTTACTATAGATAAAAGTTCTCTCTCAATAGTCGAGTAATTTCTCTCAGCTGTATTGAGAGTTCTGGTTCATTTTGAGAAAGAACGTTTCCTATGTTCGAAGCATCTAGTAGTTAATTTGAATGGTTTACTATAATCGGGGTAATGTAGAATACAGCACAATGGGATAACATTGGATGGCTTCAAATTTTTTTGGATTTGGTTTTATCCTTTCTGAAGTGATATCGTACCCTAAAAAGGCAATTTCTTTGCAAAGGGATTCGGATTTATCGGACTATACATTCAAGTTTACTTCTTTCAATTTTTTTCAGTAAAATTCGAATATGATCGATGTGTTCTGAATGAGATTTAGAATAGATAACATCATCGGTATAAACGAAGCAGAATTTGTAGATGTATTCTCTATATATTTCGTCCATCATTCGTTGAAAAGTGATTGGGACGTTCTTAGGGCCGAATGGCATTCCGAGGTATTCCGCTTTTTCACCCTGGTTTTTGGGTTAGCTGTCTAGCTCTTACCCATATTAAATAAATTGCCCGAAACGGGTACGATAGTTTTTGGGGATTCTAGGTATCCCTTTTGATGTCGGAATTTCCCTCTTTCTTTTGTGAGGCATGTCCGACTATTAAGAAACGTGTTAGCAACAAAGTCCAGAGAAACTTTGTGAAAGTTAAAAGGGGATGGGACCTTGTCTTCATCGGAAAAGGTGACTTGGTCACGACCAATGCCGGGCCAACGACTGCGGATGTCGAAGGTCCGCCATATGGATCGGGATCTGGGAATTAGCGATAGCGGTTAGCCTGGTGGAACTTATGAAAGCCGGAAACTCGAGAAACTCGAGCCCCATAGACTTTCTGCCACGGAATGAGGGGACGATTATTTGGGTAAAGTTGCTCCAAAAGATTGGATCATTTCGCTCATTTGAGCCTGTAACTGGCCCAGAATTAGAGCGACTAAGTGCTCCACAAGCCCGGAAAATGGGTTATCTTGTGGAGCGGGCATAGGAACTGAGTTCCTTTGGGACCCCACACGAAGGTTCGTGGAGGTATTACAGGATTAGGAAAGGAATTTGGTTTCTGGGACTGTGAAGTCCCAAGAGGTTTTCTCCGTAAGGACTTTTCAGTCCTCACAGTGATACCTCGACGAGGTCTTGCCTCGCAACCTTGGAAATTCGCCGTATGCGAACCTCCGCAGTTGCAGCAAGTTGGTGGTGTGTCCCGATCTTTTTTACACTCCCTGGAAGAGTGACCACCGCCGCACTTCATGCAGACGGGATCGGCATGACACTTCTTGGCCGAATGTCCGAACTTCTGGCAGTGAAAACACTGCACCGTTCGGCCATTCGACCGTTGAACTTCTATCTTGACGTCCTGTTCAAGAAATTTACTCAGGTTAAGAATATCCTTTTCCCCTCTGGGGACGATTACTTGGATGATAGCAATAGGTTTGCTATCTAGTCCAGCAGTTTTCCACCGCTCTACATGAACCGGGTGGAAACCCAGCGAGCGGAGTTCTTGAGTGATGTCGGAGACCGAAATGGTCTCCAACACCCCCCTGAATATTACGCGAAGATTGCGTTCATCAGGGGTCGTGAATGTGTGATATTTATAATCACCGTCATCGAGCAATTTAGTAATCGCTCGATAACCTGTTGGGGTCTGGGGTTGTAACAATACCCCGTCTGGCTTCGTGATTGCTCGGGAAAGCAAGATCCCGTGTTCCTTGCACATCTGCATGACGTGCATATACACGGTCTTGTCCCTCAAAATGACTGGTGGGACTCTAGAAGAGGTCCTCAGAAGTTCAGAAGTTCCAGGCTCCTGATCCTCTCCTTAGCTTGGTGGATCCTCTTTCGGAGGATCCGGCTTCCTGAATGTTGGTTTAGAGGACGCGGATTCCGACGCTGGTTTTTTGAGAGGAGGATCCTCTCTCACCTGGTCGGTTCCGCGCCTCTTCTTCCTTCGTCTACGGGAACCCTTTCCGCTGCGCGAAGGGCCTTCCAGGCCTCCTCGGTGACGGTAAATCCCTTTGGATTCGCCATCACCACGCAACGGACCGATAAACCGAACGAACTTAAATCCGCACGAACTTATGTGCGGACGAATTTATGACCGCCACGTGTTCCGGAGCGCGTCCGAAGAGATGTGTACTCTTCAATGTCTCGGACCGAACTTTTTATTCCATTCCGAGGTATCGACTTCGACTTATTTGGCCAGGTTTTTGGGTTAGCCCGCAGGCTCTTACCCGTTTCTAGTCGGCTTTTTACCATATATGGGCACTTATTTTGTGGGGGTCTCTATCTGACCCAGTAGGTTGCCTAGCAAGTGGCATAGATAAGATAAGTAAGAAAGAATAGTATCTTAGATGAAGTCCTGGCGAACTTCTGAGGTTATTACGAATGAAAAAGAAAATGAAAATTTTGCTTTTTCCCCGTCAGAGATTGACAGGTCTTCTGTCTAGCAGACCGATCGATCGGAAACGATCTTTCGACTGCCAGACCACGGACAGGACTATAAGTCGTCGAAGCGGTCTTATGCAAGCCGGGAATCGATTTATCGATTCCGTTATGCTTGCGGCCCGTATGGGAATTGGCACATTGCGCTATATTACCCAGGAAATCCGGGTAAATTGTCCGGTATAGACCGGACTAGCGGATTTTCGCTAAATTTTGCCGTTTGGGCGAATTTAGCGTAAATTTGGGAATAGAATTCAGAGACCGGGGGTACACCGGTCTCTCTCATGATTTGGTTATTCCGAACATACCAAGGCGCGTTAAGTGCTAAACGCAAGGTTTTGTCGGGAGTCCCACAAGGTTCTCCCCGGTGACAGGGGAGAGGCACAGAGGTGGGTGCGGGGGTTGGGGGGGTTTTTGCGGATTTGGGATTAGACGGCTGAGAGATAGCCTTTTTTGGGAGTTGTGAGGGAGAAGCCCTCACAGCACCCCTGACGGGGCGTTTTGGGCACTTCCTGTAATTGGCGGTGTGTTCACCGCCACAATTACAGCAACAGCCCGGGGTATTGCGGGGCTTTTTGCAATCTTTCGATGCATGAGCCTCACCGCATTTCACACATTTGGGGGATGCTCTGCACTTACGTGTAGTGTGGCCGAACTGCTGGCAGTTAAAGCACTGCCCAGGTTCGCCACTAGATTTTTGGGTTTCGACCTTTATAGTTTGGTCAAAGAGATATTTCAGATTAAAAATATTTGTTTCTGAATTGGGGATGGTGACAGAAACCACGGCTATTGTTTTCCTGTCTTTGTTGCGGAATCGCTCGACTCGGGTCGGATGATAACCCAAATCGAACAACTCGGCTTTGATATCTTTATCGGGTATTGATTCGGCGAGATTCCGAATCAACACCCTGATATTTTTTTCGCTTGGGCTAAGAAATGTATGGTATGGATATTTACGCTCATTGAACAATTTTGTCATTGCTCGAAAGGCGTCGGAAGATTTGGGATGAAACATTATCCCGTTGGGTTTAGTGGTCGAATGACCGAAATCAATATTTTGGGCTTTTAAAATTCGAACTATTTCAAGATAGGCCGCTTTATCGTGAAGTACGATATCAAGGGCCTTCTTATCTTTGGCCGAAGGACCAGATTTGCCGGTTTCTGGTTGGCCTTAGGTTGGGAATTTCGGGGAGCCCGGACGGATGATGTCGAGGCTCCCTGAGATTGAGAACCCGCTGGCCCATTTTCGGAGAGAACTGGATAGTTCTCATCGTCAACGGGCGGCGGGGTGGACTTACGCTTGCGCTTAGACACAAGCGTAAAATCCTCGGAATCGGAGGCCGAAGAGTGGCCTCCGTTACTTGTCCCCGTCTCTTGGACGGGAGCCGGCTTACCTGAGTTCGCTTGGGGCACCTTCCTGCGCGACCTTTTCTTATTCGTCTTGGAGTTCTGCACCTCCATTGCAGATGCAGTCTCATCGTTGGGGTGAGTTTCATCCTTTTCAGTGGCGGCCTGGGGTTGCCCTTCTTTCAACTCACTTCGGAGTTGATCAAAGGCTTCCCTTAATGCCGCCACATTCGCTTCAGAGGCTGCTAATCTGGCCTCAACTTCTTCATTACGGTCCTTCGATACACTCAACTCATTTCTGAGCCAAGCGTTCTCGGCCGCGTACTCCTTAACCTGCTCTCTGGCTTCGTTAAAAGCCTTTGAAAGGTCTATGCCGGGGCTCAGAGAGTCCTCCGGCCGCACATATTCACACTCGACACTCTCGATGGAACTTTCCATTGTTCGCTTTACTCGATTTTAACACGATAAAACCCTTAAACACCACAAAAAACCCACAAAACCGCAAAGCCACCGCCCGAAAGCAACGGTTTTTAACGGTTTTCCGTGACGTCAGTATCGCGCCACTATTACCCCTTCTACCTGTAATCGGTTTCAAGAGAGCTTACGAAACACGCCCGCACTCTCCGAATGCCAACCACAGACTCATTCCGAGGTATCTTTTCTTTTTCACCCTGGTTTTTGGGTTAGCTGTCTAGCTCTTACCCATATTAGGTAAATTTCCCCGAAGTGGGGTTCGATATTTTTTGGGGATTCTATTTATCCCTTTTTATGTCGGAATTTCCCTCTTTCTTTTGTGAGGCATGTCCGACTATTAAGAAACGTGTAATCAACAAAGACCAGAGAAACTTTGTGAAAGTTAAAAGGGGAAGGGACCTTGTCTCCATCGGAAAAGGTGACTTGGTCACGACCAATGCCGGGCCAACGACTGCGGTTGTCGAAGGTCCGCCATATGGATCGGGATCTGGGAATTAGCGATAGCGGTTAGCCTAGTGGAACTTATGAAAGCCGGAAACTCGAGAAGCTCGAGCCCCATAGGCTTTCTGCCACGGAATGAGGGGACGATTATTTGGGAAGAGTTACTCCAAAAGATTGGAGCATTTCGCTCACCTGTGCCTTCATTTGGCCTAGAAATGTAGCGACTAGTTGCTCCACAAGCCCGGAAAATGGGTTATCTTGTGGAGCGGGCGTTGGAACTGAGTTCCTTTGGGACCCCCACACGAAGGTTGGTGGAGGTATTAAAGGATTGGGAGAGGAATTTGGTTTCTGGGACTGTGAGGTCCCAAGAGGTTTTCTCCGTAAGGACTTTTCAGTCCTCACAGTGATACCTCGACTTGGTCTTGCCTCGCAACCTTGGAAATTCGCCGTGTGCGAACCTCCGCAGTTGCAGCAAGTCGGTGGTGTGTCCCGATCTTTTTTGCACTCCCTGGAAGAGTGCCCACCGCCGCACTTCACGCAGACGGGATCGGCATGACACTTCTTGGCCGAATGTCCGAACTTCTGGCAGCGAAAACACTGCACCGTTCGGCCATTCGACCGTTGAGCTTCAATCTTGACATCTTGTTCAAGAAATTTATTCAAGTTGAAAATTTCCTTTTCCCCTTTGGGGACGATTACCTGGACGATGGCAATAGATTTGCCATCTAGTCCGGCAGTTTTCCACCGCTCTACATGAACCGGGTGGAAACCCAGCGAGCGGAGTTCCTGAGTAATGTCGGAGACCGAAATGGTCTCCAACACCCCCCTGAATATTACGCGAAGATTGCGTTCATCAGGGGTCGTGAATGTGTGATACTTATAATCACCGTCATCGAGCAATTTGGTAATCGCTCGATAACCTGTTGGGGTCTGGGGTTGCAACAGCACCCCGTCTGGCTTCGTGATGGTTCGAGAGAGCAAGATCCCGTGTTCCTTGCACATCTTTATGACGTGCATATACACGGTCTTGTCTCTCAGAATTACTGGTGGGACTCTAGAAGAGGTCCTCAGAGGTTCAGAAGTTCCAGGCTCCTGATCCTCTCCTTGAGTTGGTGGATCCTCTTTCGGAGGATCCGGTTTCTTGAATGTTGGTTTTGAGGACGAGGATTCCGACGCTGGTTTTTTGAGAGGAGGATCCTCTCTCACGTGGTCGGTTCCGCGCCTCTTCTTCCTGATTTTACGGGAAACCTTTTGGAATCCCTCAGATTCGGAGGCCGAAGAATGGCCTCCGTCAAGTTGCGGGACGATCACGGCGTCGGCGAGATTCGCGGCGTCACTCCCGTCATCGTCGGAGTCGAGCTCGGTCGCCTCGACTGTCGCGACCGGATCTTCATCCATCGCGACCGGCGAAATTTCTTTTCTTTCACGTCCGACAGGCGCTTTGATAAAAGCGTCGTCGGATTTCTTCTTCTTGTCCAGGCTCTTCTGAAGTCTCTGGTTTTCCTTATCTATGTCTTTCAACTCGTTGACGAGTTCGACGATCTTCTGACGAAGATCATCGTTCTCGTCCGCGGCGAGACCATTCATTTCGAGAGCGTATCTTAACTGACCCTCCAGGTCAATGATGCGCTTATCTTTGTCGTTAACTTCGCGACGGAGGGCCTTCCAGGCCTCCTCGGTGACGGCAAACCCCTTTGGATTCGCCATCACCGCGCGACGAACCGACAACCGAACGACACTAAAATCCGCACGAACTTAAATCCGCACGAACTTATATGCGCACGAACTTTCGACCGCCACGTGTTCCGGAGCGCGTCCGAAGAGATGTGCACTCCTCGATGTCTCGGACCGAACTTATTCCGAGGTATTCGGCTAATCTGGCTGTCTGTTGCGAGGACGAATGTCCTCGCCTGAACCCAAACTGCTCGTTTGGTATGATACCATTACTGTCGGCAAAGTCATTCACTGCAGAGAGAATGACTTTTTCGGCTATTTTAGAGAGGGTATTGATCAGACTAATGGGTCTATAATCAGAAGCCGAACTGGAGTTCGGCTTCTTAGGAATCACTGCTATAAGCGCGTGTTTCCATGACTTGGGAAAATATTGCAATCGCAGAATGGAGTTCACAATATTTGTGATTTCTGCGATTTGCTTACTTGGTAATTTCCGGAGCAGGCATACGGTGATGCCATCGCTTCCGGGGGATTTACGGGGAGAAAGTTTTCGAATTATAGCCATAACTGACTTTGGAGATACGAGGTATTCCCGCAGGAAGTCGAAACATGGGTTTTCGGACATCCGTGTTTGAACAACATCGGAGACCGCCCAATCTCGATCTTCCTGAGCCCCGGGCAGCCTCGGACTCGTCATTTGGAGTCTAAAAGACTCCGCCAGCAGCTCGGCCTTCTCCGAATCGGAGACGGCACGATTGCCATCATCCGACCTTAACGGTGGAATGTCCCTACGGGACTTCCCCGTCAACGATCTTGACAGACGCCAGATCAGCCTCAGATTTGACGTGTCAACAGAAAGAAGCAGGTTACCCCACTTCTCATTTCTGTATGACTTCATCTCCTCTTTGGCTTCTCTGATCGCCCGATTTGCCCGACTTCTATCCTCTCGAGAGGGGGTAGCCCTGGCCTTCTTCACCAGGCGATTTTTCGTCCGGAGAAGATTTTTCAGGTCAGTCGGGAGATCGGAAGTTAGCCGCTGCTGATTCGACGGTCGAGGCTTCGTGGCTTGGCTGAAAGCCTTCAGGATATCCTCTGTCAGTTTACCGACAGCAAGATCGAGCTGCTCCGGGTCAGCAACCCGGGGTATAGGATCAGTGGAATGAAGTATGGTCTTAAAAACCCTCCAATCCGTCACGAAATGTGACGGCTTGAACGGCGCACCTAAGAGTCGGGCGTCACCTAGTTCGAAAAGAACGGGAAGGTGGTCAGAGTCGAGCTCATGCAGAACCGACGTGGCTATCGCTCTTGGGACACCCTTCGTGATGAAGAGGTCTATGACTGAGCCGGCGTGACCCGGATAGTCATAATGGGTGGGTTCGTCAGGATAGTTGACGATACACCCGAGCGAGAAGCACAACCGTCCGAGGGTCGCACCACGAGAATTCGTGTTGCGACAACCCCAGAGCGTGTTGTGGGCATTGAAGTCGCCGCCAGCAATAGTGGCGGCATCACTTCGAAATAGGGCAGTGTAATCAGCGCGCAACGGAGGAACGTTGCCAAGCTGATACACGGAATGGAGGATTAGGGGTCGGTCTGCTAGCTCGACGGAAATGGAGGTTATTTCCAGATTGGCAAGATCTGGTTTAAGAAGTATAGTATGCCGGAGATTACTTTTGATAAGAATCAGCGTGCCGCCACCTCGGCCGCCGATTCTGTCGTCCCGAATTACCTTGTAATTCGGGACGCTGAAACGGATGGAGGGTTTTAAGAATGTCTCCTGGATAAGGGCGACGTCAATGTTGTGCTCTGTCAGTGCGTGAACAAGTTCCTCCTTCTTGTCACGCACCGAATTAGCATTCCAGGAGATAATTTTGAGGGTATTTGGTTTAACAACCATTAGGTTTTTGGAAACATTCAGAGAATTGGGTTTGGAGTAAACTCATGAAATTAGATATCATTTGACCCATCAGCTGCTGACAAACAGCTTTTGGGTCAAATTGGGAGGGGTCAATTTGTGCCTGAGCACCGCGCTGATTGCGCTGAGACCCCCACACGAAGGTGGGTGCGGGGGTTGGGGGGGTTGGGGGGGTTTTTACGGATTTAGGATTGGACGGCTGAGAAATAGCCTTTTTTGGGGGCTGTGAGGGGGAAGTCCTCACCGCACCCCTGACGGGGCGTTTTGGGCACTTCCTGTAATTGGCGGTGTGTTCACCGCCACAATTACAGCAATGGCCCGGGGTATTGCGGGGCTTTTTGCAATCTTTCGATGCATGAGCCTCACCGCATTTCACGCATTTAGGGGGAGCTCTGCACTTTCGTGCAGTGTGGCCGAACTGCTGGCAGTTAAAACACTGCCCAGGTTCGCCACTAGATTTTTGGGATTCGACCTTAATAGTTTGGTCGAAGAGATATTGGAGGTTAAAAATGCTAGTTTCTGAGTTGGGAATAGTGACTGAAACCACGGGTATTGGTTTACCGTCTTTTTTGAATCGTTCGACTCGGGTTGGATGGTAACCCAAGTCGGACAATTCAGCTTTAATATCTCTATCGGATATTGTTTCGGCGAGATTCCGAATCAACACCCTGATATTTTTCTCGTTATGACTGAGAAAAGTATGATAAGGATATTTACGCTCTTCGAACAATTTAGTTATTGCTCGAAAGGCGTCGGAAGATTTGGGATGAAACAATATCCCATTAGGTTTAGTGGTCGTGTGACCGAAATCAATATTCTGAGATTTCAGAATACGGGTTATTTCTATATAGAAAGTTTTATCGTGAAGTACGATATCGAGAGCCTGTTTATCTTTGGCCGAAGGACCAGATCTGCCGGCAGAATTTGCCGGCTTCTGGTTGGCCTTAGATTGGGAATTTCGGGGAGCCTGGACGGATGATGTCGAGGCTCCCTGAGATTGGGAACCCGCAGGCCCATTTTCGGAGAGAACTGGATAGTTCTCATCGTCAACGGGCGGCGGGGTGGACTTACGCTTGCGTTTAGACACAAGCGTAAAATCCTCGGAATCGGAGGCCGAAGTGTGGCCTCCGTTGTTTGGCTCCGTCTCTTGGACGGGAGCCGGCTTACCTGGTTTCGCTAGGGGCTTCCTGCGCAACCTCTTCTTGTTCTTCTTGGAGACCTGCACCTCCATTGCAGATGCAGTCTCCTCTTCGGGGCGAGTTTCCTCCTTTTCTTTCTCTTCAGTAACCTCCTGGGATCGCCTTTCTTCAAACTCGCTTTGGAGTCGATCGACGATCCTCTTTAGTTCCGCCACATTCGCTTCTGAGGCTGCTAATCTAGCCTCTACTTCTGCGTTACGGGCCTTCGATACACTTAGCTCATTTCTGAGCCAAGTGTTCTCGGCCGCGTATTCCTTCACCTGCTCTCTGGCTTCGTTGAAAGCCGTTGGCAGGTCTATGCCGGGGCTCAGAGAGTCCTCCGACCGCGCAAAATCGCACTCTACACTTTCAATGGAATTTTCCATTGTTCGCGTAACTCGATTTAATACAAAAAACCCTTACTCACCACAAAAAACCCACAAAACCGCAAAGCCACCGCCCGAAAGCAACGGTCTTTAACGGTTTTTAACGGTTTTCCGTGACGTCACTATCACGCCACTTTACCCCTACTACCTGTAATCGGATTCAGAAGAGCATTCGAAACACGTCCGCACTCTTCGAATGCCAACCACAGACTTTTTTTCTTCCGAGGTATTCAAAATGACCATTATTTACAGTAAATGTCATTCCAATCAGAGCAGTTGCACGGTGAGGACGCACTTTTTAGAGCTCCCATTGGCTAATGCTCCTGATACTAACCAAGTGTTTCATAGCTCCACGTGGCTTTTTCTAAAGAATATTCCGGAATTAGGTGGTTTCTTTCGAAACGGTCTATTTTCCTTCAGTTTTTAGTGCGCGTTAATTCGCTTTAGTGCGAATCGAGTGCAGTGAAGAGTGCTGGAATTATATTTCGACAGGTTTACCCCGACGATCCTGGCCGGTGAGTACTAGGATAGTCTTTGGGCATATAAAACGATTTTAATTATTATTATTATTAATAATATCTTAAGGCTTTTTATTCAATTCAGCGCCTTAAGCGCTGCTTTTGCATATTTAAAGTGTATTTTGATATTTCTATCGGTGCATGGTGGCATAAATGGCACTAGTTAATATGGGTCCGACCCAAGGGCCGGATGACGTCATCGCGGTCCTACAAGCAGAGTTAGATCAGTCCCGTAGGGATAATCATGGTTTAAACGAAACCATATTCGAGTTGAAAGAGCTCATAAAGAGCCTGAAAAACCAGATTACGTCGCTGGCGTCTAAAATCGATGCCATGGAATCGGAGACCGCCCGCACCAACGGGCTGGCGCCTATTGCCGAAAAGGAGACCGCCCGCACCAACGGGCAGGTTAATATTTTAATTAATACGGAAAATGGAAAACTAGATAACCAAGACTTCCCGCCGCTAAAGCCAGCGAAGGGGAAGTCAGTGACCAAAAATGTGATCCAAGAAGTACCGAAACTGGATCAGCCCATGAGTGAAGGAGAAGTGGTGTCCATTGGAGGCGATTCCTCGGACTCCGACTTTGAGACGGTAAGCGCCAGAAGAAGGCGCAAGACGAAACGCTCCAGGCGTTCCTCCGAAGAGGAGAAATCAACGGAGCAGGTACCAAGGAAGAAGACCGCCGGAGAAGCTGGTCCGAGCGGTGTGCCAACACCAGCGCCAGTGCCGAAACCGGCTACTGTTGCCAGACCTCCGGCAAAGGCTGAGAAAGTTCCTCCAGTAGTGTTGAGGACAAAAGCCAGTATATGAAGGTCATGTCCTTTATCCAAAAGGAGCAGATCCAGACGGAAAAGGCGCTGAATCGCCCCGAGGGGGTGAAAATTCAGCCAAAGGCAGCAGGCGATTACCGCAAACTGACTGCCTATCTGGAACAGGAAAAAGTGGCATACCACACCTTCTGTAAGAAGGAGGAAAAACAGCTCCATGTCCTGATTCGGAACATGATAGAGTCCGTTTCCGAACAGGAAATTAGAGAGGAGCTCGAGCAGCTCGGTTTCACTCCATCAAAGGTCCAGAGATGGAAAAATAAGAAGGGCCAACCATTAGCCCTCGTATATGTGATTCTCCCCAAAGACGAGAAGGGGATCCATAACCTCAAATATATGCTTCACCAGAAAATTAAGGTGGAAAGCATCAAATCTAATGGGGAGACCTCGCAGTATTTTAACTGCCTGGTCTACGGTCACACGGCCAAGAAGTGCCATGTACCACCAAAGTGTATGAGGTGTGCAGGAAATCACGCGTCCACAGAATGCAAGAAGCCGTGGAACATACCGGCCAAATGCGTAAACTGCGGTGGTCCCCATCCAGCTAACGCGAAGAACTGCCCCAAAAGACCCCCGGTTAAGGGTGAGGGGAAAAAAGAGCTGAATAAGAAACCAGTTAATCCGCCGCCAAAGATTCCGCCCCCGACCTTTGTCTGGGGAACCCAAAATAACAGCAAAGCCCCGGTCGCCGGGCCGGTTGCCCCAACACAGGCCGCTCCCAGGATGGAAGCACCAAAAATCCAGTTGCCGGACTTCTCCGCAATGATGGAAAAAATGATGCAACAGATGGCTGCTATGGTACAGCAGCAACTGAATGCAGCAATAGCCATGTACCAAACCGCCAATGAATAATAAAAATTCATTGCACGTTATGACATTGAATTCCAACTCCTTGGACGCGAAAAAGGTGGAACTAACTGCGTTTCTGGAAGATCACAGCATCGACGTGGCCTTGATACAGGAAACTTTCCTCAAGCCGAGCCAACGGTTCAGCGTGAGGAACTTTTGCTGTTATAGGGAGGACCGTCTCGGCGGAGCGAAGGGTGGTCTGATGATTCTCGTCAAGAGAGGAATCAGACACAACCTTTTGCCTCCGGCGGGCCTTACTTCCTCAGAGGTGATGTCGGTGCAAGTGGCTCTAGAAGATAGTCTCGCAAACCTATCTTCATGGTATCAGAGAATCTGCCACAACTTCGATTCAGGTGAAGTTGAGGAGACTACAATGCACACAACCAAGAGTGGGGTTCGAGATGAACAGACAGGAGAGGTGCTGACCTGTTATCCATGGCGGATAGATACGGGCTGAACCTCCTTGTCCCGGACGAACCATCCCGTCTCAGCAGTTTCTTAGACTTCTTCATCGTAAGAAATCTAACGAATCAATGTGCTGTCCAGGTTGTTCACGAACTTACTTCGGATCACTACCCGGTCATTCTAACCATAGGTACCAAGGTGGATACCTTCCCACCGAACAAGGTATCTAACATCTGTTGAAGCAAATTCCAAAAGTATTTGCAGAACAGCGGGCCTAACCCGCTAATTGATAGCGTCCAGCAGCTCGAAGATGCGGTCGAAAAATTAACGAAGGACATAATAGAACCTACCAAAGTGGCTACTAAAACTTTAACGGATTCTTCTCGAACGACTTTGGACATCCCGTTCGAGGTCAAAGAGAAGATCCGTATTAAAAATAGACTTTTCAGACGCTATCGTCTGACTGGCGACCCTGAGCTCGGGCGGCGTGCAAACGCAGCCAAAAGAGAGTCTCAACAAGCTCTCAGAGAGTTCAGGATCGGCAGGTGGGACGATTTCCTAGCGTCGATCGACACGGCTGATCGATCCTTGTGGAAAACGGCCAAATCCTTGGTAGGAAAGGTGAGGGCTCCGATTCCCCCCCTGAGGACGGGTGATACACACGCCGTCACCGGGGGGAGAAGGCCGAGCTCTTGGCCGTGACTTACCAAAAACAGATGACCTCTCTTCGGCCTTCAGCCGAGAAGAGGACTAAAATTGAAAAGTTCCGAGAAGAAATTCTTTCTTACCAGGGAACTCCTAACCCCGGCTACCTGATCAGCCATCTCGTTTCGCCAAAGATAATACACAATATTATCAGAGGCTTGAAAACTAGAAAAGTTCCTGGTCGCGACCATATCCCTCCGATGCAGCTGAAGCGACTACCAAATAAGCAAATAGCTCAGTTGACTACCATTGTCAACGCTATTTTCAGACTCCAACACTTTCCAGCTATCTGGAAACACGCCCAAATAATGGTAATCCTTAAAAAACGAAAAAGCCCCAAAGAGCCAAGTAGCTACAGGCCTATCAGCTTGCTTAGCGCGCTCGGCAAGATCGCCGAGAGAGCCATTTTACATGCTCTCAACGGTATTCTTGTCGATAAGAATATTCTGCCGAACGAGCAGTTTAGTTTCCGGAGGGGACACGCAGCCGTCCATCGTTCGGCGCGGCTCGCCACGGTGATCAGACAGGGTTTCGACAGAAGGCGCCATACGGGAGCCGTCTTTTTAGACCTCACGCAAGCCTTCGATAGAGTCTGGCATCTCGGACTTATAGTCAAGATGCTCAGACTGGGTATTCCAACGGACCTAGTAAAGCTTCTGGCATCATTTTTGACTGAACGCACATTCCAAGTGCTCGTCGATGGTGCTGTTTCACCAGTCCAGCGAATCGAAGCGGGAGTACCGCAAGGTTCCCCTCTTGCCCCAGTAATTTTCAACGTCTACATGGCGAACTTTCCCAGAATTCCGCACGTGGAGACTGCTTTCTATGCTGACGATACGGCCTTCTACACGTCAGCCCACGGGCCCTGGTTGATCACATCCAGGCTCCAAAGGCAGACGTCGAAAGCCCTTAAATGGCTGGTCCACTGGAGACTGGCAATAAATCGCAGCAAAACCCAGGCCGTCTTCTTCACAAGAAGACAGCCCATAATCAGACAGTCTATCCGTATTCACGGAATCCCTATAAAATGGGCCAAGTCGACGCTCTACCTCGGCCTTGAATACGACAAGCCCCTAACGTGGGTGTCGCACATCAAGAAGGCAACCGGGAAAGCACGAGCCATGCTTCGTTTGCTTTTCCCCCTAGTGAACAGAAAAAGTAAGCTCTCGCTGAACAACCAACTAACTTTGTATAAAGTCATGGTCCGATCGATCCTTGTTTACGGATATCAGGCCTGGCTCCCGTTCTCCCAACCTCTTCGATTGCAAGACTCCAGTCTTTCCAATCACGTGAGCTTCGCACTATAGTTAACGCCCCATGGTTTGTTAGGAACGCGCAAATCCATCGGGAAACAGATACACCAGAGATTCAGACGTTCTTGTCCAGGCTTCTGGACAAATTCCTAGCGACGGCGTCCTTATCGGACCATCCGCTAATTAGAGCGACGGCAGCTTCATTGCCGGCCGTTGCCCCTGAATGACCATTCACTTCGGTCAAACTATCCCTGCCTAAAGGACGGCAGTTAAACCCCTCCGGATAAACGACATTGTCGCGACATCCGGAAAAACCAGAGAACCAAAGTCAGGACCTTCGGGTCAACTTAACCTTCAGGAAAGCAGTAGTAGTAGTAAATGCCGTTTTTTAAATGAATTTTGGGTTCATTTCAATCTGGTGGAAACCTTGAGCTAAATCAAGAGTGGCGAAATAAGTACATTTTCCCAGATTATCGAGAATGTCATATATGCATGGGAGTGGCCATTTCTCTTCAACTGTTACATCGTTCAGTTGGCGGAAATCGATCACTAGTCTAAACTTCTTTTTACCAGAAGCATCTGCATTTTTTGGAACGATCCATACTGGACGGAATAAGGTGATATCAAGGGTCGAATTATTTTATTGTCCAGTAGTTTCTGAATTTGAGCTTGGATTTCCTAATTCGTGAAAGGTGGATGTCTGTCTTGTCGGGTCGAATTTTTGTCTGTTATATTCGCGAGGAGGGTCTGCTGAATCGAATTGATCTTGGGGAATAACTTTTATTCTTTAATGAAAATTTATTGAAAAATATTTGCAAAGTTTACTTGCGATTCTATCATATTAACCCTCAACTGGTTTGGTGACTTCTATACCTTCTTAAGGTATGATGGGTCATAGGTGACCTACTAATATTATATATTTATAAAAAAAATATATTCAAAATATTTGCGTTTTATATTTTTGTGGAATTGTTTAGATATATATTTATATTAAAAAACTATAAAAATACAAAAATTAAAATATTTTACTCTCCAGTGTTGAAATATAGAAAATGGTTGATATTTTAATAATGTCCATAATAAATATTATGAACGTAAAAAAAATTAAAAACATGAAACAACTCCCTCAAGACATCCTTTTGATCATCTGCAATAAAAGAAAACACAATAAATAAATATATATTAAAAACTCTGAGTATTTGTACCTTCTATTTTAATTGAACTTTTAGTCTGCAATTCGAGCATTTGACAGTATTAATTCTATGGGATTTAAATATATTTCTGGCACACTGAACATTTGTGTGGGTATTTGTTATCATTGTGACACATGTAACAATGCCTTCTTTTTTTTGTCCGTGGGAATAATGCCCCCTGAAGCTTCCATAGTTATGCCAATATGACGTTTGATCAATGTCCGAAGATCTGTTGGAATTGTTTGTACTGTGACCCTGTTATTTAAAGGGTCCATTATGAGATCTCATCCAACGAAGATAATAAATGATCGACGTTCTGTAAATGCATTATTTGCTTTCTTATAGATAACACTTGCATTAACGCCCATTATATTGACCATCGGATAAAATAAAGTCAAGCACCAACGTCTACTTCTACGACCCACATTATAACAGGCACATTTTGGTCCAAACATCTACCCCACCTTTTGTTGAATTGTAGAAATCGATAACTTCAGGAAGACATTTTTTATTTTGAATTATTGTATCTGTATGACGCAATGAAGATAACATTATTATAACAGTTTTGCGTGTCTTAGACACGTAAGACAAAATGGCGAACTCTTTTTGCCAAATATTGTTGATGAAACTGGGCGATCTTTATTATATATACATCTTGTATCTACATTTTCTCCTAAATCCAACAAGCATCTCATCAACATAACAAGCATGTACATACAACAACAAGCATGTACTCAACACAAGTATAATTTGACTGGGAATTGATAATCATGAGGTTGATCAATTCTGATATAGGAGCAAGTTTATCACCATTTCTTATTCTTTCTTTGTGCTACTGTCATCAAATCTCAATGCTGAACACAAAAAACAAAAACGTTTTAAAATCATAGTAACACGAAATATCTCACGCCCCGTTAAATTCGTAGCCCACAGCGAACATGCATCTTGGTTATTGGATTTGAATGCGCCAGAGAAAAGAAGACCTACAAAAGCTTTCAGCTCAGTTGTTTCAATATGATTCGGAAATTGACGTGATAGAGTTTGATCGCCATAAGAAGCTGCCAATTCAGTTATTCGTTCATTTGTATGCTGAACAATCATGTCCAATATATGATCATCAAACAATACATTCCATTCATCTACGGGTTTGGATAGTTTGTCCCTATATGTCTCACCAATTAGGGGGCGTTTATGTTGGAGCTGCCATAAACGATAAGAGCTGCGCCAAATTCCTTTCTATGATATGCTGTTTATAATGAAGCTTCGACAATAGCGACGCGGTGTGCTATGTATGTAGACGTGAAGTTATTGGGAGGTTAAAATACGAATATATTTTCAAAATGAGTGACTCTGAAGAGGAATTACTCTTAGCTTCAAGTTCAGTTACGTATTGTATTCTTAAAGGAGCAGGTAAACACCGCAGATTCTCTGCACACCCTATAAATACGAGAGGATACATATTTGGAGAATTTTACCACCTTTATAAACAATTAAGAGAACACCCTGCAAAATTTATGGAATATATGAGAATGAAAATAGAGACCTTTGACTACATACATTCTCAAATCTCTGATACACTTGAAAAAAGATGGAGAAATTGTCACAGTAGACCAATTTTATCCGAAGAGCGGTTAATGATTACACTAAGGTAAGTCTAATTTTACAAAAAATATATTAATATACAGCGTGTTTCCTAAGTAAGCACAAAAAATTTAAAGGCATATTAATTATTGAGCCAATTTTATGAAAAAAAGTTCATTGTATTTGTGTATTTTTTGTACTTACTTAGGAAACACCCTGTATAGTATTGGCAACAAGGCAACAAAGCAAAAAATTTGCCTAATAGAATTAAACTTAAATAAAAATCCCCTTGGTATTTCACATTTTAAATGAGTAGAACATCAAACTAAAATTAATTCAATAAATGTAAAGGATTTAACAACTCAGATGACCCAGATAAATGTAAAAGTCTTTCTGCATCATTATAAAAATTTCTTGCTGTATTTTGTTGATTGACCGCTAGATGCAGAGCCACAATTATTATTTGAAGCGTTTTCATTTGCACAGTGTCCGCTTGGATTGACGAATTCCTGAGTTAATTTCATAACCCGCATTCTGTATTCTAGCTTGTCGTACGGTGATAACGTTCTTACATGGGGTAGTAAGCTTTTAAAAAAATCCAAATCTGCATCTTCTTCATTTTTATTAGCATTTTTTTCTTTTAATATTTGCAACTTTTTTTGTTCCACCTGTAGTAAAGGTTCACCTATGTCGTCTTTTGGTAAACGCTTTTTGCGATTTCTTATAGAAGGAGTCGAATCTTGAGATGAAGAAGCCGAAACGGTAGTCGGTGCTAAGTCTAAATCTTCAAAATGCTCAGGTGGAGATTGCATGCTCTCGTCTTCTATTGCCCGTTCACTTATGTCATCTCTGTCACTTTCATCCTGTGACATTTGAGATGACTCAGCCGAAAAATTTTCATTATCATATTTGGGCAAATTGCCCTCAGATTTCCTTGGAGTAAATTGGTCTTTTAAAAATAAAAGACTTTTAAAGTATTTCCATTCTCCTTTATAATCATTTATTTGGGCGTCTCCAAATTTTGGTTTAGGAATAGACGCCAGTGTAGTTCTAAATTTGTCCCGTAAACTTTTCCATTTATTTCTGACCATAGTTCCTAAAACAAAGGAAATGTCTATTAAAAATACGCTATTACACTCCCAAGAAAAACTTAAATTAAACTAAGCAGTCAGTTTTTTTACAGATATTTATCAACTGGTCAGTCGTTTAGAAGTGTGGCATTTTCTTTCCGTATGAGAAGTGCAACGGTATTGAAAATTGTTTCACAAGTGCTTAAAATTATCTGGGAAACACTTCCACCATTGCACATGAAAATTCCCAGCCGAGATGATTTTAGAAAAATAGCAGATGATTATTATAATATTTGGAACTTTCCTAACTGAGAGAGAGAGTAAACTGCCCAGCACATTCTGGTACAATGTTTTATAATTATAAAAAGTTTTTTTCAATTGTTTTGCAAGGATTAGTTGAAGCCAATTATAGATTGATATATACATTGATGTTGGTGGCTACGGAAAATAAAGTGATAGGGGAACTTTTCTTTTTGGCAAGGCACAACGAATGTGCCTTGCCAAACTCAGATATCACAATACCCCATGTCATTATAGGTGATGAAGCCTATCCACTTCTCCGCAACCTATTAAAACCTTACGGAAGACAACAATTAAATGCCGACAAAGAATATTTTAACGCCAGATTATCGAGGGCACGAAGATCTGTCGAATGTGCCTTTGGTATACTCAATGCCAAGTGGAGGATTTTAGGCACAGCGATACAAACATCTACAGATGTAGCTGATGATATTGTTAAGTGTATCTGTTTGCTGCATAACATTATTATTGACAGAGAAGGCATTGAGCATCATCTTCAAGAAGCAAACCTAACCAAACCAGGAAATATTAGAACAGAAAATATTAGACCATGTAATCTTGGAAGACCAAACCAAGCTGCTAAAGATATTTGCGATCTACTTAAAACATATCTTTGTCATAATCCCATTTAAATCAAATAACTAATGGCCGTTATAATTTTTTTCCCCTCATTTCCAAGTTATTTTTATCGCCGCCAAAACTACTTTATTTAGATTTTCATTATCGTTACTAGAATAAAGATAATAAAATTCGTCTATAGAGATTAAGAAACTCTAAATGATTCTCAGCACCGGAAAAAGTTGGAAAAAGCGACGTGTCGAATCTGATATTTTCGATGTTTGTATCGTTGTTTGATTGACTAGTATAATTAATATTACAATCAAAACTTAAGTTTCTTAAACGGTTTAATACATCTTCTTGATTTATTGAATTTGAATATGTTTCTATATTTATTTGATTTTCGCTTTATCTTAATTTTGCCCTATTATTCAATAACGTTTTTATTAAACGTTTAAAAGTTTCAGATATTTACATATTATAGAAATACGTAAAAATAACAATTCAGTTTTAACTTACAATATAGTCATAGAAGAGTCCATAAAGCTCATACTGTTTAGTTCCACAACCAAAGTATTTCCTATAAAAGTTGATCTTCTGGGGTGGGCAGGAACAGGACCATTGCTTCTCTGATAAGAAGGTGTACGGTAGCCTGATCTTGAATTCGCACCTTTTTCGGTAATGCGTTAAGACTTGAAAATCACTTCTGCATAACGGTAAACCGATAAAGGGCAGAATGACACAATCCTGTTCGCATCGCTAGTTAAATGTGAAAACCGACAACTTTGGTTTTTAAAAACTTTATTTTACAATAAGGACACTTAACTAATGAAACAATACTATGAACAGCAATGAAGCTTTGACACTATGATATTGATTACATTTAACATTACAACTGTTTACTTATGTACTATAATATCGCTTTAGTCAGCGCTAAGCAAGCAATAATCATCGGTTTGCGGTTATTACTCATGTAAAAGACCTTGTCTGCCATGTGCTATTCTTTTCTAAGGATATTAGAAATTTGTTGCATTTAAATTGTTTTTGATATTTATATCATGTAAATACTCTTGAAAGCTTTGTGAACTAGTTATGGATGTGTATCTCTAAATACTTTAGGAACGAAGTCCATTAGATTGGCTTGTGATTAATCCGAAGGTTTTCGATGGACTATATTTTTCTTTGTGTTATGTATCCCTATTGGGAATTCTAGCTGATCGATTTTGTATATTAGTCCGCCATGCCCGACTCTGTAGAAAGCTATTTTCCGTTATTCTCAGTAAATGTTGCTTCGCTAAATGCTGCTGCCGCCTGAAGCTGAACTGTTCTAGTGGCAGGACACTTTTCGTCTATATCATCTTCGTTAGTCTTCTCAGGATCACTCATTCTGCGATCTTGTCGATGGCTAGATAATTATAACGTGATACATTAATATTAGTCTATTTACAGTCAATAACAAGATGGTATACAGTTCTTATTACTAAAAATAACGCAGCTGATGTACGGTAGGTAATTGTTTTAAGTTTGAAAATGCATATCGATTTTGATGCATCAGTTAACCAAAATGTCCGTATATAAACGGTATTAGTTAGTGTTTATTTGAACTTGCATGTATATTTTCTCGATATCTGTGCAAAATACACATTTATGTCTGTGAAAACGTCTTAATATTGAAAACAAATCATCTTGAATTGTTGGACCCACCATTTGCAAATTGTTTATTGAGTAACCTGAAGTGATTACCTCTGAGTGATCAAATACTACTCTTAATTTTCTCGTTAATCTGTCATACTTTATGACACCATGATGTAACATAAAATGTGGAAATGGCACTTCAGTTATCCCCATATATTTTATGCATGTGACTTTAGTCTTCATATTTCAGCAAAATAATCTCAATACTGTGCGAACATTAAATCGTTACTTTATTATTTATTTATTTATTTTTTCTAAATGGCAAAATCTATTTAATGCCTTTATTTTTGAATTCCCAAGTTTTAAAACATTATCTTTGAAATGTATTACATAGGTAATCGTTTTAACTTTGAAAATGTATATCGATTTTGATGGATCAGTTAACCCAAATGTCCGTATATAAACGGTATTAGTTTGTGTTTATTTGAACTTGCATGTATATTTTCTCGATATCCGGGCATCCATAACACCAAATAATGCCGATAAAAAGTCCATCCTCTCGATACAATTTTTTACATCGTTGGTCGGACGTTTACCTCCAGCGACCGTACGCCACCGTCATCTTATCTCGTCCTTGGCGTTACAGGTTCTGTTGGTTGTCAGAATTCGGGGGTTTAACTGCTTTCTAAAACATGCGATTTGGGCGTAGATTCCTTTCGACCGAGCGTATCAGTAATTAGTTTTAAACGCTGATTTGATAGGTACGGAGCGTTTGATATGTCTCGCCTCGCGAATACTTGTTTTGATTTGGGATTGGCTACGGTGTACACACTAAGTAGACCTTTTTAAATAAAAATATTCAACTTTTAATTGCAAACATGGAGGTGTCTCATTTAAAACAGTTAATAAATGACTAATTTAAGTTTGGAGGAGAAAGTTGAATTAAAAACTAATGGTTGTCCCACGCCAGTGTTTAATTTGAGTCAAGTTCAAAGACAATGTGAAAATAATTTTAAAAAAATCTTCAGTAGCACTATTTTCTTCTACGCCTTACTACTTTAAAAACCCACGAGCCCCCACTGACATGTGACTTAAGTCTTCATATTCAAGCAAAAAACTCTCAATATTTTCCATACATTAATCGTTACTTTATTTTTTTTTTTTATGGGAAAATCTGTTTAATGCCTTTATATTAAATTCCCAAGTTTTAAAACATTATCCTTGAAATGTAATACATGGGTAATCGTTTTAAATTTGAAAATGCATATCGATTTTGATGGATCAGTTAACCACAATGCCCTTTATAACCGGTATTAGTTAGTGTTTATTTGAACTTGCATGAATATTTTTATGTCTGGTCAAAATAGACATTTATATTTGCGAAAACGTTTTAATATTGAAAACAAATTATCTTGGATTGTTTATTAAGTAACCTGAAGTGATTACCTCTGAATGATTAAATAGTACTGTTAGTTTTCTCGTTAATCTGTCATATTTTATGACACCATGATGTAGCATAAAATGTGGAAATGGCACTCCAGTTATCCCCATATATTTTATGCATGTGGCTTAAGTCTTAAAATTCAAGAAAAAAACTCGTAATACTGTGCATAAATTAAAACATTACTTTATTTATTTATTTATGTATTTATTTATTTATGTATTTATTTATTTATGTATTTATTTATTTATGTATTTATTTATTTATTTATTTATGAATTCCCAAGTTTAAAAACATTATCTTTGAAATGTATTACCTAGGTAATCCTTTTAATTTTGAAAATGCATATTGATTTTGATGGATAAGTTACAAAATAAAAAAAGTAAAAAAGGTATTTTTTTCAAGTTTCAAAATATCTTTGACGTTAAAAAATGTTTGGTAGTGCGGATTTTTTTCCGCATATAAAAAAAAATTCTCAAAAAATACCGAAAACAAGTCATAATTGAAAAACAAAAATACCTATTATTATACTGATGTAATTTTTTTGTTTAACCATAAAAGTGTTTCTCGATCAGAAGTCAACCTTAATGCTCTACAGTTCGAATGAATCACCTTCAACTTACCTTAGCATGCGTTTAAAAATAAAAGAAAAAATATATACAAATAAAATACCGAAAGTAAAGAATACAGAAATTTTCAAAAGGTATAGAAAATTACTGTAAGTAATATAAAGTAAGTTAATTTCTTTTCTAAAAATTTATTTTACTATTTGAATATTCTAATTAAATAATACAACACTCAATTATTTCCAAATGAATTAGGTGCCTCTTTTTTTTTAATAAAATCAGGTAAATTGCTGTAACTTTCTTTTCAAGCTACTGACTTCAGTCTCAAGTTTTTCTGTAAGTATTAGAAAATCAAACTTATTTTTAGTAAATTATTAACAAAATCTATATTTGTCTAAATTTTAAAATAATGCTTATGTCAGCAGCATTGGCTATGAGCTTGATGAGTAAGAGTACTTGTTCCTGCTGCAAAACCAACAGGATCTATATATAATAGATTGTCCTTTATTTTTGGGTGATAAATCATAGGGTGGAGTACGATTTTCGTTAGTATCTTCTTTTAATTGTTAAAACTCATCAAAGAATTAAAAATTACACTTCGTATTTGATGTTTTAACTTTATTGTATCTTTGAAATATGAAGAATCATTTTCACAAGCTTTATTTGTATTAGCAAACAACTTTTTTAGAAGTAAATCAACACTACCAAAAGAGTCATCTTCTCAGCTTTTTGAATTCACTTGTTTTTAATTATCAGTCAATTCTTCGCTCGTTTTCTAATTCTAATTGTTTGAAAAGTGGTTTTTGAGGATCAAGTGCACAGGAAACATCTTTATACATATATATATATATATATATATATATATATATATATATATATATATATATATATATATATATATATATATTGGTTAATTGTCTTGGGTTTATTGGTCCGTATAAATTTTAAGAAATAAAAGATAGGTGTTCAGGTTTTTTGTTTTCTTGTTTTTATTTAACGTTTCGGTCATGACTGGACCTTCATCACATAACTGTTTTCTAAGAAAATTTTATTGTTGGTATTCTAACGTTGTTACATTTTATTTTTTTAAAACTTACCCCTTGAAGGTATTCCATAAAGAATGTTTGTCATATTTAAAAAAAATGTTTCTAGGTTTTTATCACTTTATAAACAATTATAACGTTTAACTTTATAAACATTAACGACACTAATCGACATTACACCACATAACAGCCAAAAGAGCTAAAAATACATTTATTTGTAAATTTGTTTATTTTTTGGATCGACCAAGAGATATTAGCAACAGCACCTCGACTTATATCAGACCGTATCGTTTGAAAATGTTTTCTACTATTAACTGCATGTTTCTAGGTCCGCGGTGGGCGTATAATTTTTATTTATTTATTTATTTTTGGAAATGGCTTTATTATTATTGTTTTAATATGTTATTATGTATTATTATTATTGAGCTGTTCCATATCAGTCTTTGAATTGATGCTATCGTTTTTTTAAATTTCGATCATTTCTCTTTTTTTGTGTGACGTTCACTCTTCAAAACTGATGTGCTCTCAAAGTCAAAAGTGTGCTTTTTTTCTTTGGCATGATTTGTGAGAGGTTTTATTTTTTTTGTCGTACTTGTGCCCAAACGATTTTTTAAATACTGACTTGTTTGTCCTATATAAACTCCATCGCAATCGGAATTTTTTATTTTAATTTGCTGAAATTTTTTCTTAAAAGGTTGTGGCCAGATTGAGTTTGGGGCCGTAGAATTTTTATTTTTTCATTCACAATGAATTTACTGACTTATTTTTACCGAGTTCCGACTTAGCGCTCTCTTATAATGACATGACTTTAAAAGGGTTTTTATTTTCAGCGTCGATCGATAACAATATGGATCCTATTTCCTTATTGCAACAGTCGTGCGAGCATCAGGTACAATACGCTTCTTTAACTGACCTTTTTATGCAATTAAAACAGTGTTCCAAAGTTAATTTGGTGTAATTTTACGTTTAGGTCTTTTTATGGTTGGCAGACGCTACCGGGGCTCTTCTGTTGTTTCCAGCATGTTGTTTGCTTCTTGATGTGTAGATGTCTGATTTTCCCTTAGTTTTTGTTTTATTTGAACCATTTGCCTCTTTTGGGTTTTGGGCTTATGCCTCTTTTATTATTTTTTATCGTTTTTATATTGATTTGGTGCGCAAGCTCCAAATCTTTTTTTTTTGGGTCAAAGACCTCTTTTCAAAACAGATTTTTCATTTTAAATCTAAATTTTTTGTTTATATACGTATATATCAAAAAGTTGTACAAAATATTCTTAACTATACTACTTTATACATTGGTTTTTCTACCTGGTGTTAGTGGGTCTTTAAAAGAAAAAAGAGAAAAAGGGATCTTTATTGATTTTTATTTACAGTTTGTATTCGTTTATATACAGATACCTAAAAGAAATGGTTCGTTAGGAAATTTTGAAATTTTTTTGTTAGTAGTATTAGTTTCCACGTACATAATTTGCTTATATTTGTTTTTTTTTATTTGAGTATACGTGATGCTTTTGCAAATTATGTACGTGATTTGGTGTGCTCAAAAGACACCTTTTGTAATTACTTTGTGTCATCTTACCGACGGGATACCTTCTGGTCTTACGGTACCGATATTTTCCGTTGCCTTCGACGCGAGTACCTTTGCGTTGAAAAATACCCGCGCCCGGTGCCGTGCTATCTGCATTATCGGGACAATTCCCGCCATGGGGTACAGTTCGACCGTGTGTGTTTCTTCGCGTTTTTGTGCGTATATTGTTCTGAGGGTGTTCCTCTCAATTGTTGATTGTGATTTTTTCTGTCTATGTTACCGCGGCGTTGAACTATACGGGGACGGCGTAAAGTAATATACTCTTGACATATGACGTCTAAAGTTGTAAACGTGTTTTTTTGCGGCGTTCACTCGTCTCCATGTCTCTTCGATATGCCTCCTGAATGTTAGGAGTAAGTAACGGACATACTCGGTTTCCGGAACAGGTATTCCCGATACTGACAAGCAATAACTTCTTGTACAACTGTATTCTCGCAAGTCTCATCCAAGTTAACCCTAAATTCATATGGTAATTTCTTTAGGTTCTTAAGGTATGATATCAATACTGTTTGTGTTTTATATTGGTATATTGTTTTATGTGGTTGACATTTTAACATTGTGACAGTGTAACAAGTGACATTTTAATAACGTCCATAATAAATATTATGAACGTAAAAAAAAAAGAAATAACTCCCTCAAGACATCCTTTTGGCCATCTGCAATAAAAGAAATCACAATAAATAAATATAAATTAGATAGTCTGAAGTATTTGTATCTTCTGTTTCACTTTTCTGAACTTTTAATCTCTGCAATTCAAGCACTTGACGGTATTGATACTGATTTAAAAATACCTTTCTGGCACACTGAACATTTCTGTGGGTATTTGTTGTCATTGTGACACATGTAACACGTAAGACAAAAAGGTGAAATCTTTTGTAAAGCCAAATATTGTTGATGAAACTGGGCGATATTTATTAGGTAAAAATTCACTTGATATTTCTCTTTTATTTTTACGCAGCGTTCCTGTATATGGCAAACCGATTTTTTTAGTTTTGTTGTAAATTCTATTGATGAAAACCAGTTATCGCCGGTAATGTTACGGTTACTGTTCATAATTGGTTGAACAAAATGTAAGACATTCAAAGTTGGAACTGTGAATTTTTTTGGATTGAGAGATGTGTCTTTACTGGAATATATAAATGTATTTAGTAAATAATGTGTCTTTGCATCACAGAGACATATTGTTTTTTATCCATATTTGTTGGGTTTATTGGGCATATACATCTTGCATCTACATTTTCCCCTAACTTCAACAAGCATCTCATCACAAGCACAACAAGTCATGTGCTCACCACAAGCATAATTTGACTGAGAATCATGAAGTTGAACAATTCTGATATAGGAGCAAGTTTATCACCATTTCTTATTCTTTCTTTTCTTGTGCTACCGTCATCAAATCCCAATGCTGAACACAAAAAAACAAAAACGTTTTAAAGTCATAGTAACACAAAATATATTACACCCCGTGAAATTCGTAGCCCACAGCGAACTTCCATCTTCGTTATTGGATTTAAATGTGCCAGAGAAAAGATATATAATATAAGCTATATATATAATAAGCTAAAGATATATAATATAAGCTATAAAAGCTTTCAGCTCAGTTTTTTCAATGTGATTCGTAAATTGACATGATAGAGTTTGATCGTCATAAGAAGCTACCAATTCAGTTATTCGTTCGTTTGTATGATCAACAATCATGTTCAACATCCGCTTTACCGCTTTTTCATTCTGGTTTTAGGTTGACCCGTAGGCCATTACCTCTATGGAATTAATTTCCCCGAAACGGGTCCTGACATTTCCCTTTTTTGGGGGTAGCCTTACCTCTGGAGCGTCAAACTTTTCCCTGAGGGTCCGGTTCGACGTTATTTGAATTGGGTTGGCAACGAAGTCCAGAAAAACTTCGCGAAGGTTAACTAGAATATGGCGACTAAGTCTCATCGGGAAGCGACTTGTCCGCGTTAAGATGACGAGCCGATGACCGCGGTAGCTGACGGTCCGCCATCTGTAAACGGGAATCTGGGTTAATGAAGGCGGTCATTGTTGTTGGATCTTACGCAGACCGGGAAAATACCCGAGAAATTCAGGCCCAATTGGTCTGCTGTCCGAAATTGTATGACGAAAAATTTGACTTAGATTTTTAGTCCTCTGAGGGAAGTTTGGAGGGCTTCGGTCATTTGAGCCTGAAAGTGGTTAACAAAATGACCCACTAGTTGTCCTACAAGCTCGGAGAGGGGATTGTTGGGGGCGTTTTGGGAGGAACCGTGTTCCTCTGGGACCCCCACACGAAGGTTGTTGGAGGGATAGCTTTATTAGTTTTTGGACCTGATAAGGCCCTATTTTGTTTAATTTGTGAAGAACTCGAAGTCTTGACTGTTGCATTTTCGGGCCTGGCCGGACAACCCTGGAAGCTGGCAGAATGCTGTCCTCCACAGTTGCAGCAGGTCGCAGGTGAATTTTTGTCCTTCTTGCATAAACGGGAATGGTGTTGTTCTCCCCATTTTACGCATAAAGGGTCGTTATAATATTTCTTTGCCGAATGGCCGAACTGCTAGCAGTTGAAGCACTGCACAGCGTGACCATTCAACCGCTGTGTTTGCACTTTGACCTCCTGGCCAAAGAGGGACTTCAAATTGTGGATTTCCTTATCTTCTTTAGGAAGGACTACTTGCACTAGGCCTATGGGATTTCTTTTTTGGGATTTCCATCTCTCGACATGGACCGGATGGTAACCCATGTCGGAGAGTTCTTGCGTGATCGTGGCTGCAGAAATTGACTCGACTACACCCCTGTTAACGACCCGAAGGTTACGTTCCTCGGAGGTGCCAAAAGAATGGTATTTGTAGCTGTGCTCATCGAGGAGTTTGTTGGCAGCGCTATAATCTTCGGCGGAGACAGGCCTCAACATGACTCCGTTGGGTTTGGTGGTCGATTGTCCTAGGTTGATATTTTTCTCCTTGAAAAGGCGTGTTTGTTGTAGTTAAACCGATTTATCTCGAATGACGATCGGCGGGACTTTGACTGATTTCAGTGAGGGGCTCGTCACTCCTTTTTGGACCGGATTTGTCTTAGCTTCTTTGGGCTCGGGCGTAGCTGGTTTCTTGAACACCGGGGCCTGTGATTGACTCTCAGACGCTTCTTCATGGGAGGAAAATCCTTATTGGTATTAGCTGAGCGTTTGGTGCTCTTCTTTTTGTTTAGAAGACGGCTGCATCCTCAGATTCAGAGGCCGAAGTCCATCCGCGGTCGTCTGATAGCTCTATGTCAGAGCCATAAAATGGAATTCCGTCCATCATGGTTTCAGTTCTATTTCTTTCTTTTTCACCATCCGGCGCTTTAATTAAAACGTCGGAATTAGTTGAAACCTTCTTTAGTTGGTCCTTCAGTTGGGAGTTCTCTTGTTGGTTTTTCGTTAACTTCCGTCAACACCTGGTTTTCATTCCGCAAGTCATCTAACTCTGCATTGGAAAGTTTAGTCATCTCGGCAATGTAACGCAATTGCCCTTCAAGATCTTTAATGCGCTTCTCCTTGTCATCAATTGACCTTTGGAGCGCTTGGTATGCTTCGTGCGTGCTGATGAGCCCCGTAGAGTCCGCCATCACCTCGTATTGAAACTTACTGATAAATTCGATAACGCAGAGAGTACGTGCACACTCTCTGAATGCTCGGACTGAACTGATGTTCAACATATTATCATCAAACAATAAATTCCATGCATCTACGGGCATCTCTTTGTCCCTATATGCCTCACCAATTACATCTGGAATCTTAGACCTAATTGTGTTTTCACCTCTAGTTTTGCTTCTAGCGGGGGTATTTTCGACCAGTTGTATTTATTCTTTTTAAAAAAGTACGGCTTATTTTTATCTATATTCCCTTCATCTGTATCGATTTCAGTTTCCTTATGGTCCACTTCAATACTGTTTTGATCGTCCCCTTCCTCAGTATTCGTGTCTTCTATTTCAGAATCACTCTCATGACTACTGAATTCACTTTCACCAGACTCATATTCACTAGTTTTCAGTCTCCCGCAAAAGTTCTGCATCAGTTAAGGACTTGTTTTTGTCCGCCATGTAAAAATATTTAAAACTACCTATATGGTATTATGGGTCAGATTTGACCTGAAGCCTGCACAGTTCACAAACGAGACGTTTTTTACGCAAAGTACAACTAGTGACTAAATGTAACGATTAAATTAGAAGAATTCAGAGAACCCAATGATGATGACATATATCCAGCTGATTTTCGAATGTAAACGAATGTAAATTGGTCTGGGTCACTACTGACCCATCATACTAGTTAAAGGTTAGTAATATGATCAAGGGTCAACTTGTAATTTTTAATTACCCTTTCAAAATTATTCTGAAATTCAAAAACAGTGTTCATCGAGGCCTCGCGGTACTCGGACGTGTTTTGCCGGTGCCGGGATCGACGCATACCAGGAAGTCCTGGCGAATTCCTCACCGAGTGATTTGCCTATTTATCGAGAAATAACAATAATTTTGTATTGATAATAAACTGATAAAATATCGAGAGATAAGTGAGAAATAAAATATAAATATGTTCCCTTCGGGGAACCTATTAGGGTATAAAAAGGACTGTCAACCAGTTACTGAAACTACACAGAACCTACCAACCAACAATGCTAGACAGGGTGTACCAACCAACAATAACATACAGGGTGTACCAACACAATATACAACTCCTGCAACTAGATCGCAGAGCCAGTCAACACATAATAATAAGTACTATTACAGAATGTCATCAACTAGCGATGATGAGCTAGATGATCAAGAAAATATTGAGCATCCGTGGCAAAATGTGAAACATACCAAAAGGAGGAAAATAAACCCAAACAATCAACAAAATGTCCCACTAAACAACAGATTCAATAGCTTACCTGTAGATAACGAAGTAAGTAACAATGAGAAGCAGCCAGAAAATATAATTCCAAAACCACCACCAATATTTATTTACGGGGTAACTAACTATCAAGAAATGAGAAACAAGTTGAGGGAAATAGTTGAAGATGAACAATACCGTACAAAAACGCTAGCAGATAATACAATAAAAATTAGTAGCAACGTTTCAGACACCTATAGAAAACTAATACATTTTCTGAAGGAAAACAAAATCATACACCATACATATCAACTTAAGGATGAGCGAGCATACAGAGTAGTAATTAAACACCTATATCATACAACTGATTTGAACGAAATCAAAGAAGAACTATCTCAGAAGGGACATAAAGTAAGGAACATATTAAACGGAAGAAAACGAATAACAAAAGAACCATTAAACCTATTCTTTGTTGACTTGGAGCCAGCAGACAATAAGGATATTTATAAAATAAATACTTTTCAGAATAAAATAATACAAGTAGAACCACCAAGAAAAACCAGAGGTATAGCTCAATGTATGCGATGCCAAAACTACGGACACACAAAAACATACTGCAATCGACCGTATGTATGTGTAAAATGTGGTGGACCACACAGTACATCCAGCTGCAAGAAAAGTAAAAACGTATCCGCAAAGTGTGCTCATTGTGGAGGCCCACATACAGCAAGCTACAGAGGATGTGAATTCTACCATAGAATTACAGAAAAACCAAATAATGCAAATAACAGACTCAACATCCAACATAATACAACCCAATCAACAGCTCACGTTCGACAAAATATCAGCTATGCAAAGGTAACAGGCAATAGAAACATCAATCAAACTAACAACGAAGACAACTCAAATATAATCAGCAAATTCTTAGAGGAATTCAAGGCGATGTCCAACTCGTCCAACAAAATAGCATGGTACTTAACATGCTCACAACGTTGATAAGTAAAATTCACTAAATTCTTAAGAATTGCCCATTGGAATGCTAAAGGCCTTCCACAACGAAAACATGAAGTTGATTTATTTCTCCATCAAAATTCAATAGATATAATGCTGGTAAGTGAAACGCATTTCACAGATAAAACATATTTTCATATTCCACGCTATATAACTTATATTACTAATCACCCAGATAACACTGCACATGCTGGAACAGCAGTAATTATCAAAAACACTATTAAACACCACGAAATGCCTAAATATAAAGAGAATTTTCTGCAAGCCAGAGCAGTCAAAGTTAAACTGATGGCATATGAATTAACTATTGCTGCAGTCTATTGCCCACCGCGACACCAAATAAAAAAAGATAATTTTGGGAATTTCTTTGAAACATTAGGGCCGAAATTCATTGCAGGTGGAGACTACAATAGCAAACATACTCTGTGGGGATCACGGCTGACGACTTCTAAAGGCAGAGAACTATCAAATCTGATACATGAACAGAATTACTCGTTCCTGTCAACAGGCACTCCTACGTATTGGCCATCTGATCATAACAAAATACCAGACCTATTAGACTTCTTTATTACCAATGGAATTTCCTCATACATGGACGTTGTATCAAGTTATGACTTATCATCAGATCACTCACCAATAATCGCAACAATTAGTAATTTTGTTATTAATAAATACACAATTCCTGGATTACACAACAAAAACACAAATTGGTCTAAATACCAAAATAAAATCGATGAGAAAATAGACCTAAAAGTATCCCTTAAAAATCCGAACGAAATCGATTCGGCAGTAACAAGGCTAACCAGTATCCTAATAGAGGCAGCACAACATGCAACACCTCAATCTGACATGCCAAATCAAGGATATAATATACCGTTACAGATAAAAAAACTTATAGCTATAAAACGGAAAGCGAGAGCCAAGTGGCATCGAACCCAGGCTCCGTCAGATAAAACTATCTTAAATAGAGCGATTAGTAATTTGAAATTAAAACTAAAAGAAGCTCGAGAGAGATCATTTCAAGAATATGTTACAAAGCTCAACAGATTTGACAATACAATTTGGAAACCAATCAAACATAAGAGAAAACCTAAAATACAAGCTACACCCATTCGCAACGAAGAAATGCCAAATTGTAACTGGGCCAGAAGCGACGAAGAAAAAGCGACCCTGCTTGCTAAATATTTTGCTGAAGTATTTACTCCAAACGACGAGGAACTAGATTGAGAGATAGAGGTAGACGAGGAAAGAGAATTGGCTGCCATCATGACGGACATACCATCCATTCAGGTTGCTACTCCAAAAGAAGTCAAAAGAGAAATTAGTTTACTGAATACAAAAAAAGCTCCAGGTATCGATAAAATTACCCCTAAAATGTTAAAGGAACTTCCAAGACAAGGGATAGTATTAATCACTTACATACTCAATGCTATGTTGAAATGCAATTACTGGCCTAAACAACTGAAAATTGCTCTAATAATCCCAATACTCAAAGTCGGAAAAGATCTGACAGAAGCTTCATCATACCGACCTATAAGTCTACTGACCGTTATGTCAAAACTTTTTGAAAGACTTATACTCAACAGAATAAATACTGACCCCGATAAAGAAAACTGGATTCCTGCACACCAGTTTGGCTTTAGACAAAACCATTCAACTACGCAACAGACTCATCGCATAACCCATGAAATAAATAGAGCAATAGAAAACAAACAATACTGTACATCAGTGTTCCTAGATATCAGTAAGGCTTTCGACAAGGTTTGGCATGATGGCCTACTATTCAAAATCAAAAAATCTCTTCCTATAACATATTACCATCTCTTAAAATCCTATCTCATTGAAAGGAAATTCAAAGTTAAAATAAACGATAGCACATCGGAAAAATATACCATTAGATCGGGAGTTCCACAAGGCAGCATTATCGGGCCCTTGCTCTACGTACTCTATACGGCTGATCTCCCAATAACAAAATACACCACAATTGGTACATTTGCTGATGACACAGTCATACTTTCATCAAATATAAACGCAGTCGAAGCCTCAAACAAACTACAAACCCACCTGAACCTAATTCAAACCTGGACTCGAAAGTGGAAAATTAAAATAAATGAGACAAAATCAGCGCAAGTCAACTTACCCTCAGGAAAAGGCAGTGCCCTAGCTTACATTTTAATAACGTAGAAATCCCAACATTCACGAATACAAAATATTTAGGTATACACTTGGACAGTAAACTTACGTGGAAAACCCATATAGTCAAAAAAATAAAACATATTGACCTAAAAGTAAAAGAATTGAGCTGGCTTATCGGAAGAAAGTCTAACTTATCTTTAGATAACAAAATTCTATTATACAAGGCTATCATTAAGCCAATTTGGACTTATGGGATAGAACTTTGGGGATGTACCAGTAAATCAAATTTAGCCATTATCCAAAGATGTCAGTCCAAAATATTACGAATGATTGCCGACGCACCTTGGTACATATCAAACCACACTCTTCACGAATATCTCCAGATACCCTATGTTAAGGACGTGATCAAGAGCAGCAGCATAAAATATCACCACAAACTGGAAAGCCATCCTAACACCCTACTACAGCCTGTTTTGAATGGCCAACAGACTGGCCAACAGTCTTGATAGAAGGATAATGGGGACTCGTCGTTGGGGGAGTCACCTCATCACGCCAATATAGGGAAGTCTAGCCCTCAAGCCATCACATTAGCTTATAGAATATTGTAATTCTGATTGCTAATATACGAAATAATAATAAAAAAAAAATCAAAAACAGTATGTTTATTAAAACTCGTTGATCTTGAAAGGCGGTTGTTTTCGTTATGAGCTTTCGGCTTTCGTAATGAGATTATCTCGCGTTTTTTCTTCAAATCTTTCATCCATTCTATTTGTTTTTGTCATTAAGCTGGACATTTAATTAAAGCTACAACATATTTATACGCTAAAGTTCTTGTTTGTTTATATGTCAATTCATAATTCATCATATGAAATATGATAGTAACATTTTCTCTTCGACATTCGTGAAAATTTTACGAAAAATCGTCACTTTTTGGTTTTTAATTTTTGCGATATTCATGTATGCGCTTGAACAATGTAGTAAATTTAACCCATTATTGTATGATGTTTCACACATACATATTTTTTTGTCATTTCTTTCGATAAAACATTTAAAGAGCTTGTAATAAGTAGTCAAAGAATGAAAAACTGCAATTATAAATATTTATTAACTTGTTACAAGGTGTTCTTTCAAAGGGCCTCTATGCAAAATCATCACATATTTTAAACATTAACATAATTAGAATTTTAACTCGAATGGTATGTCTCAAAGCAAAGCTTAGGATGAAGTCTGCAGTCATATTTTGTGCATATGAAATTGTTTTTCTTCTTTCAAACTTGACATCTTCATTGCACCTTTTTATGTGCCCCATATTGTCAAGTCTAGACACAACTGGATACGGGGTAGTTTTTTCCCCACTTGGCTTTTTGCCATAATATGTAAGGTAACTACGGGCAACACATCTGCCGAAAACTAGTAGTTAAGCACAATTAGGATCGAATGGTTAACAAATATGATCCTATCTTTCAATACCATTTTCGTTGCCGCATTCTTGTTCTGTACAATTTTAAAAGCCCATCAATTTTGTCAATTCCCCCATATGCTTGCTATAGTTTACTATAATTTTAAGTTGAGGAATCTGTTTTTTAGTTTTGGATTCCTTGCACCACCTGAAAGTTGTCACGATATCATTGAACTCAAAATTCATACCCAAACTCACCACCTTATTATCCTTCCATTGCACAAACGTAACATTTTCATATGAGACAAAGTTGTAACTTTCTTTTGGTTTTGATTTCTAGGAAGTGGTTTCAGAAAATAGACAGTTTTCTGTGCGATTTTCCCTAATTGTTTCAGGGGCACATATATTTTCGGATAAGTGGTTCAACAATTTTAGACTGGTTTGAGTAATTATCAAAAAATAGTATATATCCGTTACTAGAAGGAACCTGAGCCTTGTCTAGTACAGTTATTACCACATCTCCACCAAGACCAAAACGTTTTTCGCAGTCGCATTTTCCCGTATCGATTTCAAAATAAATCATATAACCGCTAGTGGTAGAAATAACCCAGTTTTTAAATCCAAAACGTCTGGGTTTTCCCTTTATATATTGTTTGGCATAATGCTTGCTATAGTAGGGGGTCATGCTCTCGTCGATTGATAGGGCCTCTTATAATCAATCCACTGTGATATCTAAAATTCCGATTCAATGCTTCAAGCAAAGAACGACGTGTATAAAGTCTGTCGTTATGACCAATATTAGAATTATCATTGAAATGAAAATGTTGCAGTAACATTTCAAATCTATTCAAGTGCATACTGTTAGACAAGATCTTCGGCATGTCTTCAGAAGAACTCCAATATAACCTTTTGTTCGGGTACTTTGCATAACCCGAGAAAAGCATTGGACCAAGTAAAACGTAAAATTCGTCTTTAGTGAAATTTAGCTGATTATTTTTTGCTGCCCATAGTGATTTGTTTCCTGAACAATTGTTGATGTCAGTTCTTCGTCAAAAAATAGAAGAAAAAAATCTACAGGAGTTTGAGCAGCTTTAGTTTCTAAAGTTGGCTCGCGACACATACACAATCTATTTGTAACAAAGTTAGGAGGTTTGTAACAAAGTTTGTAACAAGTTCCCACTTGTGAGGCTTTTTGCTTTGATTTTCTGTCAATTCACGTTTTCGGCTTGTGCTTATTTTGTGGCCACCACTCGGTCCTGCCTGTGGAAATAGTCGTGCTACAGGCATCAGATCTTGTTCATCAATCTCATCTTGATTCATATCTCTTACTTCACAGTTTTGCTGTAGTATTCCACGGCACAGGTGATTTGCATCACCGATGTGTTCGTCGTCTGATTTGTCACTATCTTCTTCGGTGTCTGCTCTCGTGTTGTCGATAGTTCCAATCTGCACGTCCAGATCGTTATGGTTCTTGAAATCTTCATCATCTTCAACCAAAGAAAACAACTCGTGTAACGATAATCTGCAAAGCAAATGTATAATTGTTGAGTTTATGTTAAGCACATAGCTTACTAAATCCTTAAATACATCAAGTAGTCTAAAATTAGATTTAGTATACACTACATCCTAAAACATTGTGCTTCCCTTTTGAGCAACTCTATGCGTTAATGGGTTAATTCAAACACTTGGATAAATGACCAGTGATTGATGATTTTTATTGCTTTCTCAGAGTTGAATGGGAGTAATCCTGGGTTATCGTTGAATTCACGGTACCCAGCGAGAGTTAGTCTGAAGACTTCAAAGAATCTGTAACAAGGGGTTTTTTCAGATCTTGATATATATTATCTATGTAAACACACAACTAAATACCGCTTTACGTATTATTATGCTCCAATGACTCTCAGTTTTAACCAATATCGCCCTATCTCAAATAAGAAGGAAAGCAGGAGTAGTAAGGGAATTTAGTAACTACCATAGCGATGCTAACTCAATACTTTATGATGAACTACAAATTCTCCACAACCTAAGGCTATGATTTAGAAAACCCTAACTATGGACCCAAACCTGGAAAAGAAGTGGAGGGAGAGAGGTGTGGTCTACTTCGGTCCCTCATAATGAATAACGTATACACGATCCATCAGAACGTGTCCCCAGCTTCGAACTGCCTCGTCGGGAATGGGTCCAGCTTAGCCGTTTCTGATCTGACCAAGGAAGATGTAACCACTTAATGTACTGATGGGGTAGAACCGAGATTCCTTCCTGTAACTGCGGCGCAGATCATCAGACCATGAACTATGTAGTAAACGAATGTCTCCGAAGACTCTTCGTTGATAGTCTTATCGAATTACACCGAGCATCTGCCTCAGCTGTGTAATATATTCTTGGTTTAGATTTAGTGTTGTAATAGTTTGAATTTCTGTGTTTCTATGTTTGGTTTGTTGTATACTTGATCTTGCATTTATTCTCGATATATCATACGAAATAATAATAATATGTATGTTTTTTGATTCTTCGGGTTGATTATTTTGACCTTTTTACGATCTCTAGTATTTCTTTTACTACGAAAGATCCTTCAAATTAGGTTTGTTTTTATCCTTTTTAATAAATTTCTTGTAAACCTTTTGGTTGATTTTAAACCCTTTAGATTTATCTCTTCTATCGTTGGTTTTTGATAATATTTATCTTTTTTCTAAGTCTGTTCGTTCATATACTTTATTGTATCATATACTGATACTACTATTTGTTGATATTAAATCTAGAGGATCTCTGGAGTTTGTATGTCCTAGTATTAGTTCATAGGGTGAAAACTTCGTTACTGAATGGTTTGTTCTATTATAAGTAATAATAGCAAATGTTAGTATATCTTCAACTTTCTTAGTTTTATCTTTTATCTTTAATAATGTAAATGCTGCATTAAAGTCGAATGGAATCTTGTAACATTTTTTTTTTATTTTTAATATCAATATGTGACTATCGTCACAGCGACGGCAGCCATACGCTGGAGGCATTTGGGTCGTAGGTCATGGATGGATTGCTCAGGCAGGATTACTAAAGATGAAATAAACCCTAAAACTGTTTTAGAGAATAACATTCAGAACAAAATAAAAAAGTTAAAAAGTTATAATTAAAGACCGGATTATATGCAACCAAAAACCTTAAGAATATGCGCATATATATGCACATATTTTTTTAAATTTATGCAGGATATATGCAAAAAATCCGTAAATATGCAGTGAATATGCAACTAAATTTTGATTTCCTAAATTACATTTTCTTTTAATTAGGTGATTGAGTATTGAATAAAGATAAATTCAAGTTATAATATAATATACTTTATTAATTCAGTTAACACCTAATACAATGTTTTATATGAAACGTATACTAAATATTAATATTAACTCGAAAAATTATAAAACGCACTAGTTATGATGTGTGCTTCAAGGTTCTGAACTAGAAAATTGTGGCCTCTATCACTAAGGAAATGTTTATACAAAGAAAACGATCTTTCTACATCTACTGATGTTATAGGGCAAAATTTTAATTTCGGAACTAAGGCAGGCTCAATAGCTAAATTATTTACAGTTTTCCCTGACATTATGTCTACGACCTGCCTTAAAATCTTGAAACCTGTGTTTTTTTCTATCAAATTTTCTAATTTTGCCACTACTGTTTTCCCTACCTCACCTCGTATATTTTTGCAATTTTGTACACATGTCTCTATTATATTCATCGACTCTGGTAAACTTGTACACGATTCCTCTAGTTGCAAAATACTGTCTGCTATAAATACATAGTTACACTTAATATGCATTAACTGTTGTTCCACTACAGTACTTTGAAATATTTCTTTCGATTTTTGGATGCACTGTGAATCATCACCAGACATTTGTGAGATTAAGTCCTTCAATTTTTGAAAATTATCTGCATAAAATAATGCCGCACGAATCCAGGTGCCCCATCTGGTCACGACAGGCTCAGGTGGTAATGGTACTCCGAGCAAATTCTCTTTGTAAAACTGCACTCTCAACGGGGCCTTTATGAATATCTTTTTGACATTTGCTATTAGGTCATTGACCAACGGAAAAGAAACTCTAATAGTTTCCGTAACCCTATTTAATCCGTGAGCTAGACAAGTTACATGAATCAAATTTTCATAAAATATTTTTAAATTCTTTCCTGCCTTTATCAGATACGGCGCAGCATCGGACAACAGGACAAGAATTTTATCTGTAGGAACTGAGTTCGGCAAAAAGAGATTTGTTAAGGTTTCTTAAATAAAACGTGTAACTGTAAGATTGTGTTTGTTTTTTCCACTTCTTTTACGGCTATAAGGTAAACTTTTCCAGGTTCTTCTTCTGTGAGTTTTCCGATCATTAAATTAACTATGTAACGACCACACGAATCAGTTGTTTCGTCGACAACAATATACATATAGTTACCTCCAATTTCTTTTTTTATTTCATCTATCACGGTACCAAATACCTTTCCAACGACGATTTTTCTTAATGTTGATTCATCTGGAGCATTAAATTTTGTATATTTTTGCAGAAAGGCCTTGCGGGTTTCTTAACTTGTTTAAAGGAATATTAGCAGCCAAGAATGTTTTACATAGATCTACGTTAAATTCTGACTGGTCATGGTTTCCGTTTTTAAAAATCTCAAATGACTGCTTCAGCGTTGACTATATGGGCCCAGACTTCTTCATGTTTCTAACCTTAGCTACGTGAGACGCCGTCTTAATATGTTGGTCTATTTGAAATTTCTTTGAGCAGGAAACAATTTTTGAACAAGATTTGCAAAAAACCTGGTCGCCGTCCAAAGCAAGTTCTGGGTAAGGTTTAATCCAAGAAGTACATAGTATTTTCGACATAATCACTGCTTTCACTTTCACTTTGTTTGCACAATAATAACTGCGACTACAACAAACGACAACCTGAATAATACTGACAGACAGCAAAGTTTACAGAATAAATATAAGTTAAGTCACTAGGCGTCGGTACTTCGAGCAACGAATTTAGACTGGCACCAGTCTGTAAACTTTGCAAACAGTAACAAATATGAGAAAATAAATACAAATAGAAGTTTTTGTACTTATTTTATTTTATTGCCCCATTAAGGAAAACCCAATCTGCAGACCGGGACCACCCAGACACGGCACCGTGCGACCATAAAAAGTAAGAAAAGAATACAGAAATCCCAAAACATGCTTAGATATGCAATAGTTCCTAAAATATGCATTTTTCCTTTAAAATCACAATTTGCATATATATGTAAAATGCATAAAATCCGGTCTTTAGTTATAATACAAAAAAAAGGAGTCTAGCGGTGGTGTCTATGACTACTCTACAAAACTAGGCAGGTAAAGAGAAAGGTTCGATCTGAACAGACTTTCTTATCATATAAAAGCTCTTGTCTGACTTACAAAAGAATTTAAATAAGATTATTTTAAACCAATTTTTTTAAGGTGGAAAAACACAAACAATTCTCGGAGTGCAATAACACTAAGCAGTATCTCCTCAACCTCTCAGTTGTATAAATATAAATACGATTAGTGAGCAAAAGTGCTCGATAAAGCAATATTAACAAGCAATACCAACAAAGACTATATAGATAAAAACAAATAATGGAGGGACATAGACAACATCTTGAAAAGAACTGTACAACAAAACTACAAATCTGTATAAATGAAACTGTGCATAGAAGACAGTACAAATAAAATTTGGTGTATAGATAAATTCTTTTGCTAAAATCTGTATAAATACATAAATAAACAAATAAAAAGTCTGTCCCTATCTATTTACACTCAACTTTTCTCGGTATTTCCACCTTATGATCCCCCTCATCATATCCATTATCGCTTTGCCCCTGGCCACACATGCCACAAATTGTCCTCCTACGCTGCCTCGGTCCAGCGCATCTCCTCATGTCCTGACCTCTTCTTCTCCCAGCCGGCACCAATATGGGCAATGGAAAATAGTGTGTTCCGGTGAGTGCCGGGCCTCCCTGCACTGAGCACATTGCGGGCTCTGTGGCACCCGGCAAACCTAAATCACAGTTGCATCAGCTGCAGGAATCTCCGTTATCCTCGACATTAGTTTTATAAGCACCATTGTAACCACTAAAATTTTGTCATTTTTCAATTTTGTGAACAGATGCTATTAAAGTTTCGAATAAAAGTGTTTTGGGGGTAAGGTTTTAATACATTTCTCATCATTTCACCAAAATATAACTGGCGGGATTATCAAGCCCATTCTATTAGCATCGTGTATTGGTTTCTATTGGTGAAATCAAATTAGTAAGCCAAAAGAAGTAGAAAAAAAGAAACAAAAAAGTAAGATGGAAGAAATAGAAAAACTCATCACCCAGGCAAGTTAATTAGGTCTAAGAAGCTGGAATAGAGAACAAAAATCGCCCACACTTCAACAACTGGTGGAGGACATACATTGCCGATACCAGCAACGTAGCAGCATAGTGTAGCGTACCAGCATTAATCATCACTGCACATAATAGCATTATTTATCATCTTACTTTAAATTTTTAATTGTAATTCAACATTATAAAAAAAGTATACTTTCATTATTTTGCTTTATGCCCGACTCTGATTGCGAAATCTACAGTATTATAAAACATTTTAAATTTTCAAATTTACAACGATGAAAATTAGAAAAGGAAAAGGTTGAAAAAAGTATTTTAAAAAGTCAGTAAATAGTTGAAGATTGTGGTATTCGGTTTAAAAATGAACTATAACAAAGTGACGGAGAAATCAATGAATAATTTGAACGAAGCAACTACAGTAGAACAATCTAAGTTATACTTTAAACTAAGGTTAAAACAGCAGTACGAAATTTATGGTTCACTCAACAATGTTTAAAGAAGAAACTATGCCAAATTTGTTCAATTCACGATCAACGCGACCACAGTTTCTGCGAAGAAAGCCCTGGATTCTTGCAAAACTACCTGGCTAAAAGAAGAAACAAAAAAATGGTTCAGTATTAGAGACAATGTACTTCTACATATGAAAGTACTGCACTCTGAATTATCATATAAACTCAATTGAATTGAATTTTATATCCTGGACGATAAAACCAGACGAACAATTTCACAAATTATTCATAAAAAATATAGTAGACAATCACATAAGCTATTAAATCTATCTAAATTACAGTTAAATGACAAACAACTAGACATTTCACCAAAATATAACTTCTGCAAAAGATCCCTTAACTTATCAAATACGATTTTCACAAATAAAGAGATTAATTTGATTGAAAATGGCTCGAAATGTAACCCCCATACCAAACAAAGTAGAATTTTAGAAAACCAGCACCTGTAGTTTCCACTATGACCGGTAGTTTCGTACACAAATAGCCCTTTAAGAAACCTACCTAAACATTCAATAAAAAACTCGGCATCCTTTGACGTTAACAACATGTTCCCGAATGCTTTTAATAAGGATTTCTTACAATTAATATGTTTTTTATAATCAAAAGTATGGTCTAGCAATGGGGTCCCCACTAAGTTTATGTCAAACTTGGAAAATATTTATTTTAACGGATAAAGAAAAAAATATATTATTTTGGTTTAGATATGTAGACATTTTGGTTTATTATACTAGAAAAGACACACAAATAGGAGAAACATTAGAGCATTTAAATATAATTCATCCAAAAATAAAATTTACACTTGAAAAAGAACAAAATCAAATCATACATTTTCAGGGCCTTTCAATATCCAAATAAAATAATAAACTAGAATTTAATATCTACAGAAAACCCATATACTCAGATACAACAATTACAAGAACAATCAATCCACACCATTACACATAAATATGCAGTATATAAGTCTATGATCCATCGAGCTTTTACAATTTCATTATCCGAAAATAATCGAGAAATAGAACTGCAAAAACTAAAACTAACATAAAAAAACGGAAACAATTATTAATTTATCAAGTATACCCAAAAGTAAAACAAACAAATGATAAAAAATACTGTAAGATTACCTATTTCGGTCAAATTTCAGAATAAATAGCTCGCTCTTTAAGGAAACATCATTTTCAAATAGTGTTAAAACCCCCAGTCTACCAGTAAATTACTTATTAATGCAGAAGATAAAACATTAGCAAATAAAAAATCTGGAGTTTATATGTTATGTGGAATAAACAGGGCGAATTTTTCAGACCAGATTTAAAGAACACAAATCTGCGTATCTATTAAAGAGACAAATATTCTAACTTTGCGAACCATTTCATATATACAAATATATAAATTTTACATACAAATTAAACATTTTAGAAGCAATTGAAAGTTATGAATATAATAAAGATCTGTCTAAACAGTTATTAAACGATCAGACAGATCTCCGAAATTCACCACTAGGGTAAATGTGGGTATAACTGCGATTTTTAATATTGGGTCAACTTCGATAAATTATGTTATGAATTTGTTCAAAGCTATTCATATGATTTTTTTTTAATAATGATGTTTAACTGATTTTAAATTTGTAAAAAAAATTAGCATGATCAAATTATATTTTCATTTATTTAAAAGCATTTTTAAATAATATGTATTACTGCGGGTATAAAAATAGTTTGCCCCTATTACGGCGTGACAATTACTACGAATGATCCAGTTACTGCGAGCCTATTACTGCGGATAACCCAATGACAACAAAACTTTGGGATCTAGTTAAAAATTGAATTAAACCTATTAGAAAGATAATAACTTAATTAATTCAATAACTTTAATTTATAAATATATAAACGATAACGATAGTAATAACTGACCAGAATATTTATATATTATTAAATAGTATATCCTATATCATTCTCGTTCTACCGCGGGTACAAGTGTCTGCCTTGCTTTAAGCGTTATCTCTGCATACTGACTAGGTAAAAAAAATCGTTTCTTTCTAAACTTTCTTTCTATTACCGAGTGGACTGAATCAACTTTCATTTGTGTGTGTCGTCTTTCACAAACTTTTTGGGTAATTATCACTATTTATCCATTGCAAGACGTAAACTAGTATTGAAAAGAATATTAATACGATTTCGAATTGTGCATCCATCAGTATATATGACAAATAATCAACAAAACAACAAGCAAACGTAGTCGCTTTTTAGACCCGCTTGAGTTTCATCAAACCATTAGGGCATGACATGATTATATTCTTAAATTATAAATCGAAAAATTATGTACTGCAAGTTTGGTATTAAAATACAAAGTACTAGGATTCAAAAGAGGGCATAGTTGAACAGCTTGAACGTCAGCTGTCAAAACGTGTATTTTTCTTTCAATAGTCTGCTTCTTATCATTTTCTTTTACTTTCCTGACTGTATTTTTCAACTCTAGATGAAATTTACAATCTTCTGAAACATTACCAACTTTACAGGCACAACAAGTATCACATTCGTCTTTCTTTACTTTGAATAAAGAAATATTCTCTGTGGCCAATGTATCTTCAAATCTCTCTGCAAGCGAGGCCAAGACTCTTTTCTCTAGCGTAATTTGTTTATATTCTATAAAGTTATATTTTTTGTTTGTATCGCAGGCTCAAGAAATAATTTAGATGATGATGACCTACAATAGTGAGAAGGTAATTTAGGAAGCATTGCTAAAAATCATTTGATAATTTCGTTTGTGTATCATTAACTTTAAGCTCAACATCTCTACTAATTAATTCATTTGAAAAGCAGAATTATTTGAATTGTGCTTTTGTAATCAATATCTAACCGTCAATTCTTTTATTCCAAGCGTATTTAAAAATATTCTCTGACAGATTCTATTCTTAACATTACCAATTTTTAGAAAATATTGTCTAGTTTCAGATCTTTTTGCATTTTCATTTTGTGCTCTATTTTTAACACGTACAGCAATCAGATATATCACGAATACTTTTTTTTCTTACCATGTAATTTTCCAAAATGTATCAAATATCTATTGTTTTATTTCATTGGTTGGGCACTTAAATATTGTATATATTTGTATAATTTTCTCTCTCCATTTTGAGAATCTTGAACATATTTTTCTTCTGTTTTTCTAAAACCTGTATATTTTTGACCCATCCTTTGCTTTTTAATACTATTTCGCTTCCAACGACTCATGCCAGCCTTCCATTTTCTCTTCTTATTGCCATTATTTAAAGTAGAAACCATGTTCAGTTGTTTTTGGTAGCTGTATTAAATTGACTGGAAAATAAATTACTTATTAGATAAAGAAATTAGTTATTCAACTATTAAACAAAGTATAAGACTTTCAAGTTGTATTTAAACAAACGTCTGGAACTAAATTTGCTTGATTGGTCGGAGATAGCATGTCACCAAAAATATCTTGATTTTCAAAATTTTTGTTTATTGAATTCGTATTATTATTTATTTCATGACCCATTTTGTAATATAATTACCTAAAAATATTTTAATTATATTGATATTAAAATGTTAGTGATAGTTTATAGAAATATAATATCATTCTTGAATTAATAGATTACAAAGTTAAATAATTATTAAAAAAAAAATAGTTAAAATTAAATTTATGTTACTATAATTAATTTTAGAAACTTATGAATAATGTAACATAAAAAGTGATTCGATTTGGCTTTCCACATAAAAATATTGGAAAAGAACACTGAACAATTGAAAAATATAACTAATATTTATTTGCCCTTTGAGGTTATTCATTACAATTATGTATGAAAGATGATATCATATAAATGACCGCGGCAGCTCATGTGCCATGACTTAAACCGTTTGTAGAAATTTTCGACTACTCTGCGGTACAATTCAGGTTCTGTGCCGGCTATTTACGGCTGATCTCCTGTTTCAGCTCTGCAATGGTATTCGGTTCATTCTTGTAAACTTTGAAAGAAAAAAATCTGCGGGAGTTCAATCACATGATCGCGGCGGCCAATTGATGTTGAAAACTTGCTGCAGTTTGCAGTAATTGTATCGTTTCTCCTGCTGCTTGGCAAGTGGCACCGTCCTGTTGTAACCGCTCCCAAAAAAAATCTGTTATCATGTTCCGGTAGTGAACGCCATTAACCGTAACAGCGTTCTCCGCATGATCCCCGAAAAAAAAAAGACCAATTACGCATCCAGACCAAAAGACCCACGAAACAGTCACCTTTTGAGGATGCCTTTCCATTTGAACAATCTCTCTCGGATTTTCCAATCCCCAAACCCGGCAATTGTGTTTGTATACGAAGCCACCAACGTGAAAATGAGCCCCATCGCTAACGATGATTTTCATTGAAAAATTTACCGCTTGTTCGACTTTCCATTTGGCAAACACTGCGCGCTGATGATGGTCTCGAGGCGTCAATTCCTGCATTATTTAGAGTTTGTATGGATGTAACTGCAAATCTTTTGTTAAAATTCGCTGTGCAGTGGAATATATAAGGCCCATTTGCTGCGATTGATGACGAATCAATGTGCTTGGATTTTCGGCCACACTTTCTCGAACAATGGCAATATTGTGCTCCGAATGACCTCTACGAGCAGGCCGAGGGATTTTGATGTTAGCTACCGATCCAATTTGCTCGAATTTTTGGACCATATTCCAAAATGTCCTCTCAGTAGGTCGATTTTACGCGCCAGAACATTCACATAAAGCACGAAACGCACTTTTCCTCGATCGGTCATTTTCCTGAAAGGCTTGGATAATTGACGTTGTTCCATCTGATATTGCTCCATGACTATTTTTGTTTATGTTTCTAGCTTAGACATCTAACGTTGCCGTTGACAAATACAGTGGCGTTTCAAAAATATTTTAGATTGTAATGTGGAAACTCGATTTGAATCATCTTTTATGTACTTATTTTAGAATATTTGTATTAGAAACTATTTTTTACTTTATTTTCTAATACTCTGATTGAACTGTCATGACGGTATAGGCTATTTGTAGTTACGCGGTATTATTAGCAAATATTAAGCGTACGCAAGTTACGCGGTATTGTATAATTTTTTTTTTAATAATAAATATTCCAAAAAATGTAGAAAAAAATACATAATTTGAGTAACAACTCTCATTTTTGCTATTTTTATTCTTACGCGATATGGTAATGTTTACTTAAGCGGTATTGCAGTATCACCGACGATTAGTTTCCCTTTGTCACGACCATATCAATGTTACTTTTTATATTTTGTTTTAATTTGATTTCATTAATCCAGCCTCGATTATCCACATTCACATTATCGTTCTGGCTTCACTTGCCAACTCATCCGCTCATCATTTCATCCATACATTTCCGAAATTTTTTTATCTCCATTTTATTTTAATTAGTTTATTTAATATATTGCAATCCCTAATTATTCTGAGATTTTACCTGACATTTTATCTAATTTTACAAGAGAGTCTGTTAAATTCTACATTTGTTGGTTATTAATGGCATGATAATATTAGGAATTCTACCAAAAATGTTCTATGTGTTTATAAATAGGTTAAAATATATGTTATTATTATCATACTGCATTTATTAAAAGGTTTTTAAATTATTAAGATAATGGACTTGATATGGAATAATATAATATTGATGAAATGATATAAAGGTTTAAATATATTTTATTTTATTCTACAATACTATGGATCGAGAGAGTTACTCGAGTTAAACGGTTTTAATAACAAAAATGTTTCTGTACATCTCCTTACCAAGATTATGTATGAAGCAAAATTGTTTTCAGCTTAATAACAGGTTTTACGAACAACAAGAAGGAACCGTAATGGGCAATCCCCTGTCACCGTTCTTAGCCAACTTATTCATAAGTAAATTTGAAACCGAGTCAAAAGATGAATTCAGTATGAAGGTATGGTTAAGATATTGGATGACGTTTTTGTCATTTTCGATTCAAAAAATGAAAACTTAGATCATTTTATTAAGAACTTAAATACAAAATCCCAAAATAAAATATTCACGCATGAGCTCGAAAACAACGATAGATTACCATTTCTGGATGTTTTAGTCCAGTAGTAGAAATAATAAAAATAGGTTAGATTTTCATATTTTTAGAAAAAAAACACTCCACCACTTTGAGATGCATTCTTAACGATTCAAATCATAGCTTCCAAAATAAGATGGCTAGTTTAAATTTTTATGGTAAATAGATTAATTAAATTTCCTTTAAATAAATATCATTATAACAAAGAATTAAAATGAATTAGGGAGGTATCTGAAGCGAATGGTTATAATAAGGACATTGTAGATAAATTAATTAGAAAACATAAGTTCAAAAAATTATTGAAAGATTCTTCTACTTTTCAAAATGATCAGAACACAAATAAATTCATGGTAATACCATTTGATGCCCAATTAATAAGAGGGCTAGACAACATTTTGAAAAAAGTCGACATTAAGGTTGTGTACAAACCATATAATAAATTAAGAGAACTTCTGGGTAATCCAAAGGATAAAGTAGATCAACAAGAAAAGTCGAGGATTTACGAAATTAGTTGTCAAGACTGATCGAAGGTATATTGGGCAATCAAAAAGATCCATATTGACAAGATATAAAGAACATATTGCCCACATTAGATATGGGAGAAATGAAAAATCTTGTGTTGCTTAACATGCAATCGGACATGACCACAGTATAGATATTAGTAATTTAAGACTAATTAAAAGTGTTAATAATAATAGGGCTTTGGATGCATATGAAAACATTCAAATAGAAAAATGTAGAACATCACGAACCGGGATAAAGGACCTATAACTTTCAGTCAACTTTTTCAATTATTAATGTAAGGCTTAGTAAACTTCACAGTTCATGATTTTTTTACGCTTCATTAGGTAAGGGTTTTCAAATAAATAGAACATAGTTTAGCTTTAGAATTAGATTAGCGAAACGTACGTCGAGAAGTTCAAAAAAGTGATTTGGTGTTTAATGGTAAATCTCTTCAAGTTTAATACTATGGATACCAAGTCGTAATAAATCCTTAGTAACAAAAAACAACCCACTTTTTTTTAAATTTCTTTTATTTCATTAGAAAAATACATTGTATAAATAAATTATGAATCATTGTTCTTATCGTCGGGATAATCGGATCTTCTTTTCGACTCCGGCAGATTTTTATGAAAATTCATAATGTCAGTATACTTTTTTAATGAAGTGGGGGATCAGAGTTGCTATTTACGTATGCGCGGAATTGGCAACAATGGTGTTGCTAGGCACCATCTGACATATACATCGTAAAGTTTGGCATTGTTGACTGTATACGTACTCAGAACGTTTTATCATACAGACGCCATTTGTGTTATTTACTGAAAATTTCATCTCAGTCAAAAAATGGAATTAATTCGTGAGAATTTTTGTGCGATGATTTACTACAACTTTCGAAGTGGATTATCTCAACAACAGTGCATCGATTAACTCACTTCGACTTTTGGTGATGAAGCACCATCTAAAAATACTATATATAAGTGGTTTAGTAAATTCAATCATAGCTGTCGTTCGCTCACGGACGAATTTAAAGAAGGTCGTCCAAAATCGGTCGTCGGTAAGATCGCCATATGACATGTCGTGAGAATGAGGCATCCCTGAGGATTTACATGAACAATTTACAAGATTTTACATGAACATTTAACCATGAAAAATATTTGTGTGCCTTGGATTCCGCATAATTTAAAATCGCTGAAAAAACGGCTTTTGTCAATTGTGCAATCGTGGTACGATCGTACAATCGTGGTACATAACATCTACACTGGTGACGAATCGTGAATCTATGCGTATGAGTCAGAAAGTAAACAGCAATCGACTGCATGGGTCTTTCAAAATGAACCAAATCCAACAAAAGTTGTGCGCGCAAGAAGCACTTCGAAGCAAATGGTCGGCTGTTTTTTGGGATAAATGGGCATGTGGCTGCAGTTCCACTAGAGATTTGTAGAATGGTCAGTTCTGAATGGTACACAGCCATTTATTTGCCAGAAGTTCTTAAAGAAATAAGAAAAAACAACCAGCGACGCAGGATCATTCTTCACCATGACAACGGGAGCTCTTAAATATCGGACTAAACAACTCAATATTTGACTGCTCAAAACATCGAATTAATGGATTGTCCGCCGTGCAGTCCTGATTTGGCACCCAATAATTTATTTTTGTTCCCTCCGTGAAGAATAAACTACATCGTCAACGATTTTTGACGCCCGAGATGCGGTAGATGCATTCAAAATGCATGTTTTGTAGATACTCTAATCGGAATGGAAAAAGTGCGATAAAAATTGGTTCAAACGTGTGCAAAAGTATATCAACATCGCGAAGGATATTTTGAAAAACAGTCAAGCCATTGTCAATGATAAATATTTGTTTTTATTTATTATTCCGGATACATAAATAGCAACTCTCGTAATCCTCATTCTTATACAACTTTATTCTTGTTGGAACATTGAATGTTATATAGTTAGTGTAGATATTTTCGCCTCTTATCTCAATGTTTGACAGTAAATGCGTAAACTTTATCAGTTTGTATGTGTGGGTGTGTGTGTGTGTGGGGGGTCTTTCAGAAAAAAATTTAGATATATTGTTTTTAGCTGGGGATATCTCGTAAAAAAATGTGCGTGTAACTTCATACATATTTTCGTTCAGGCCGCAAGAATTGTCTAACCATATGGTAATTTGTTTAATTTTTGATTGAGGGATATTTATATCTGACCATTTTAAAATTCATAATATTTTATTTTCGCTGTGCTTCATCATCAAACAAACTTGTGCTTTTGTTTCATCCTATACTAACCAACAGGCAGAATTATCCTCTTTACCATATATAGTGTAATTTAATGTTCACATTTTTGTAAATCTGCAGTAAATACTTTGTGCCTGACATTTGTTTTATCTTTCGTTACATCAAGAGTTTTATCTGTTTTAAGTGCGTCTCTTTCATTGTGAATCATTTGTCTTTCAGGGTCCTCTTCTATTGCCTTTAACTTAGCTACAAACATATCACAATCATCGCTAGTATCCACTTCTATAGGTGTTTTTTTTTTTCTTAAATATGTCACGATACAACCAAAACGTCCCTCATGATAATTTTAAATAATGGCATTTTGTTTGACTTTTCTTTTAATTACTCCCAAGATAACGTTACATTTAATGAGTTTCAATGTATTTCTAAGTATAATATATACTTTTTTTTGAAAAATAATTGTCATTTTTGAAGTAAAGTGCGTACATAATTTTAGGCTTGACACATTGTTTAAAGAATTTTATGAGATCACTTTCTAAGTTATTTTTTAAAAGCTGTACGTTATTTTTTGTTTTCGTAGCTGAATAATAAACACGGTCTATAATTATTTGGTTATTATAAATATTTAAAGGTTTTTCCGTATTCCAAGAACATTGTTTTCATAGCTAGTGTGTATCGCTATGCCATCTTCGTCGTCATTTGGGCGCTTTTACTTTGATCATCTTCCGGTTGTTTTACGTCAGATATAAGGAGTTGTTCTCCTGTATTACCATATATTGAAGTGTTTTCATCATTTTCTCTAGACATTATATCATTAAATTTGTCCATATATTCTAGAAATTAATTTTAACTGAGGTTAAACTGAGAAGTAAAGATTAATATTTAAAATTGTATGTATAACAATTGTTTGTTAACGACAAACAGTGCCTTTTTCAAATACAAACTATGTTAAACTAACAGTAAGAAAAATAATTGTTCTAAAATGTCTATCGACCTATTAATACCATTAAATATGATAGTGGGGAAACCCATTTTTTATCAACTTTTAGGAGGGTAATATAATTTAATAAAGAACCATTCAAGTCCAGCTGGTCATTTAGCAAAATATCCAAAGTTTTCCTTTTATTAATTTCTAGGCTCTCTTAAAGATTGCATTTTTTGGAGTTATTCTCATTATGTAACATTTTAAAATTATCATTGAAGGTACGATTTTCTGACATTAAGTGGTTAGTTAGCATAATGAGAATTATTTTGTTGTTTAGTGTAACTTCTTTTATGTTCATTGAGCCTAGTAGAGAAATATCTGCCTGTTTGTATAGACTTTTGGACACGACCCCCACTCAAATAAATTGTTTGTAGGCTTTTTTCTTTTTGGTTTTTTCTTTTTCAAATGTCTAGGGGACACTAAACGTCTAAAATGTCACCTATGATATATTTTCAATATACAATTTACAGTTTACAGTCCCAAATAACCTAAGCCGCTACAACGAAGCTCTTAATGTATTTTCACTAAACTAACCTACACACACACGTTGTTTCTTCACTAGTACACTACTTTGTATTTTATTATTCTGACTAATATACTATCGTCTCTCTTAGGTACTCTTCATCACTAAATACGTTCGTCAATCGCACCGACTTTAGAGTGTATATATATTCAGAATTTCGCACAGAGTCACGGTATTTCGTCTAACGTAAAACGTCGAACTGTTATCCTCGATACATCTCTCTTTTTTTTCTGTGTGTCGAGTCTGATATATAATATTTAACTGTCAAGTTTCGCCGCTTACTGTCAATCAGTTCGTCGCTACGACTGGGTAGTTATTTTAGTATTGGGTAAACTGCGTAAAATTTATAAAAACTATGGTAATCTTAATATTAACACGATTCCTATTTATATATATATATATATATATATATATATATATATATATATATATATATATATATATATATATATATATATATATATATATATATATATATATATATATATATATATATATATATATATATATATATATATATATATATATATATATATATATATATATATATATATATATATATATATATATATTCAGTTGCACAGTCAGGATCAGAATTAGTTTTAAGTTTCCCTGATTTACAAAAATATATATTAGTTTTAGATATATAATTATCTTTTAACACCGCAACAATGGACTTGCCCTTATCTGCTCTTGTCATTATAATGTTGTTTTCTTTTATTTTCTTATTAATTCTTTTCGCTATATGGTATTTATCGATCTGATTTTTTCGTAATTTTTTAAATGGAAGACTTTTAATTCTGTGAGTCACTAGGTATTTTTGTGATATGTCTGAATTTGATAAAACGAGTTGACACTCCACTCCAGGGTGTGCTCTATTACGTTCATTATCTCTAGGCTTTATGTTATATCGGAAACCTCTGTGAAATAACTTCTTAACTAGTGAAATTACAATCTGTAAGGTTGACAAATCTCTTACAAAATTGGCGTTTGGTGTAAAAAATTATGGGATGTTGCTTATTATGCTACCTAAGTGATATTCTTCTAACTCTCTTCTCATTTCTCTTATTTTATTTCCTAATTTTTATTATATATTTACCATGTCAGTAATTTTAGTTGTAAGTTTTCGTTGAGTTCTAGTAGTTGCCCATTTTATATTCAAAAGGTCTAAGCCGTTCGTTGCCACCGCTGGTGGTCGTTACAAGTGGCACAGTCTTTGCCGCCTTCACGGCCATACCCCACTTCTCAAAGAAGCAAGCTATCTCCCCCAAAGCCAGTTGTGCCTCCAGCTGCTTAATGCTCAAGAGGACGATATCATCGGGGAACCCCAATCAAATACGAATGTTGTTATAGAGCGTGTTCTCGCTGAATTTGTCGTTAACCAATTCCAGCAGCTCGTTCATCACCACATTGAAAAGGAAAGGCGAAAGAAGGTCTCCCCGTTTAATCCCTCTGGAGGTCTTAATCGGTCTAATGGCCTCTCTGCCTACCTTGATTCTGATGGTGCAGCCAGTCAAGGATCTCATTAAGTAGCTTACCATTCGCTCTTCAATTCCATGCATGATGAAGGCTCTCTTGATGGAGTAGTGCGAGGCTGAATGGAAGGTCTTCCTGAGGTCGATCGATACCACATAGTATGCTCTGCCGCGGTTGAGACCATAGGTGCCATAGACCTCGACGAAGCCACGTTGGTTGGCGTTCATACATGCTGTACGTCGCTGAAACAACATGCATGAAACATTGTATGCCGAACCGACCGGGCGCCAGTTAGTAGCGAGGCGTTTATCGCTGTCTTTAGGAACGAGAACTGTCCTCAGTTCCAACCATTGTGGAAGCGAGATATTTAGCCCCAAAATGGGGGCGCGTTTTTGACATCCTGGACTCTGACGCAGTCGACGCCGGGGGCGGAGTTATGCCATTCTTTGGCAGCATCGTGGACGTCTTACGCTAGGATGGGATGGAATGTCTAAAGGAGCCCCTTAGGCTCGCCCATTGCATCGTCATCCAAAGATGAAGGGGTTTTGAATATCCCGCCGTACAGGCCACATACGCTCTCCAAGCTTGGGTGGTATGGTGGCTCTTGAATTCCCTTGCCAGAGAAGATGGTGTTCGCCAGACCCGAGCGGTCCTTAGTGTAGAGCTCCTGCGTCTTTTTGTAATTGGTAAATTTCGACCATTGCGCTGATTATAATTGCGCTGTGACTAGTCAACATCCTATAGCGGATGCGAGATCAGCGCTGGAGTCTAGGAGAGCTAGGTCCGCGATCTTGCGAACTTGCACAGACTCTTGTATTGAAATTGGTCTTACCTCCCGAATATATTTCGCGAAGTGTGGTAGTCTCTGTGGTTCCCTGATTTCGAGTGGAGATATATAAGCCCGGGAAGTATGGGTTCGGCAAAATCTCGCGGTTTCATTCATTTTAAGAAAATAATTTTTAAAAACATGCGACACCCTAGTATTTCATAGGCTTTCAAGAAGTTCATCTATGAGGTTTTTATAGTTTTCATCTTTCTTGTTGCCCATAAATCCTTTCACTACACTTACAAAACACTTACACTTTGCCAATTCCTTTTCATTCAATTTTTCTTGAAAACGGACATCATCTATAAGCTTCCTTATTTGAGTTTCAATAAATATGCCTTCTTTTAGTTTTGCATCACTTAATTCAGAAAATATTTCTTTTAGCTACTTGAAACCATTACCTCCGTTGTCCATGGCTTTGACAAAGTTTTTCATTAGTCCAAGCTTAATATGGAGGGATGGCAGAAGCACCTTTAACAAGGTGCTTCTGCCGTTCTGCCGCTTCTGCCGCTTTGGGTTAACAAGGTTTGTTTGAACTGCCATGTTTAAAAGAAGTTCTATGAGGCCAATCTTTCTTACTGTGATGTTCTTTTGTTGCCCTACTGTCCCACAGACACAAAAACAGCAATACTTTGTACCAAAGTACTCCTTACCTTTGTACTCCAAAGTCAGGTACAAATAATTTCAATTACCCATTATATAAAGAAGAAGCAGGTACTTGAAAATGGGACCTGCTAGGCCATTTCTGTAAAAAGGTGTTTCAATCACTATCGAAATGAAAGGCAAAAAGAGCATTATCATCAATGTTGCAAAAATCATGTCGATCTGTTTAATCTAAAAGCGTTAAAACACATTACATTGGTAGCTAATTAACAGATCTGTTCATCGAAATAATTTTCTCACCGAATTGTTCCCTCAATAAATTGATTGTTACGTTGACTGTTAACAGGTGGAACCGTCATGCTGGAACCACATCTCCACATGTCAAATTCCAATTCAATCTCCAATTCAAATTCGCAATTAAATAATCATTAATTCCTGCGAACGGTGACGAATTGAAAAATCTGGATCTTCATAAACACTGCCAGCAACAGCGCCGATATTTTCCTTGAAACGCATAGTTTTTTGTCTTGTTTTAATGTTGAGCAGTGCGAAATGCGTTAGAAAATTTCTAACGCAACGTCGATGATTTGTCATCGTTCGGTTGGGCGATTATGTGCACTATAAAATTCACGAAGTGCTCTATAAGTTTGACGCACAGAACACCGATATTGATAATAAATTTTGACAATCTGCAAACGTTGCTCTGATGCTAAACGTTTCATGATGATTTGACAGACTACTGGCTACTTCTAGTACTACTAGGCACGCAAACTAACAGTTATATCATAATAATTTGTTTTCATTTGCTTCGATTCTCTTGAGACCATCGAATTTCTAACCTTCTTCTAATCTTCTAACTTTCATAATTAATTCTTTTCACATTTTCGTTCAATTTATTTTTCATAATTGGTCAATCTCTACCGTTTACTTTATGTTGAATATATTCATTATTTGTGTCTAGTCTTTCACAATTAATACAGTTAATTTTGAGTTTTTCTATATATTTTTTCCCACCATGTTCCCTTCCACATATATAAATAACATGCTACTTTATTTTTATATTTGATTAAATGTGCCCAAATTTACAACATTTATAGTATTGAAATGCAGCTATATATTCTTTTACATAGGCACATGCCTAGAACATTGATGTTTATTTTATATTTATTCATGATAATCTTAAAAATAAAAGGTTTAACTTCCAAAAAAACCAATTTTCTTTTTGGCCATTTTTACACTTACATTTTGGTATAACCCTAAATTAATTATTTACTTCATTATTATTTATTGCAGCTTTAATATCCCTGTTTTAGTTGAAATGTATAATATATTTATACCCTATATTTATAATTTTTTTTAATTAATTAATTTAATTTTTTCTTTAATTCTTATTTTATGTGTGACAGTTCCACTTTCCTTTATATCGAGTCAATTTGTTTTTTCGAATTTTATATGAATTGTGACACCGCTCTTTTGAATTATAGTACGGTTTTTTAAAGATTAAATATTTTTAATTTTCGCCAATATCATGATTCAATTTTTTCTTTGCTTCTTTCAAATGTTGATTGCATATTTATTATTGTTACGGTCTTTAACCCATAATTCTTTTGTTCTAATTTGTTGTGGTGGTAACCACTGTTTTATTATTAATGCATTGACATAGCTTTTACGTTCATAATTTATAACATTTTCAATTGTATTTTCTTTATCTAAGTTTGAAGTTAATAATTTAATTTAGTACCTGTAATTACAACGATTGCATATTAAAATATTTTTGACAAGTAACGCCAATTTCATGTTGGCGTTGTGAGTGAGTAATCCAAGCCCACACATCCTTCTCGGCAGGGAAAGTCTATCAATGTCGCTTTTGGGATGGTGACAGTTCTCCATGCTTAAGAGTTTGCGTGTTTTCTTGTTCAGGCTGTCCAGTTCGGCTTTGGTCTAATCGACTATGCCCTCTGGCTATCGTACTAGTGGTACAGCTCATGTGTTGATTGCTCTAATTGATTTTCCAACTTTATCTTCGATTTGAGGATTTTTCGAACTCTTTTTTTGTATTTTCTTTTCACTGCCTCTTTTACTTCCGAGGTATTTATACCCCGCACCTTGTTTAGTGCTTTTATTATCACAACACTGTTTATTTCCTCTCCTATTTCTTGTATTTTGCTTTTTTTTTACAGTGAGCGAGTCACATTTTTCCACGCCGAATTGCATTAGGATGTCTTTACTAATTCGGACTGTGTCGATCAGTAACGTTTAAATCGTCCATGTAAAGGGTTTTTTAATTGGGACGGATCGATGTTGGCAGCCTAATCACCATGACAAGTTACACGGTTGAGCATCACGTTCAAATGATAAAACTTTATTATCAAAATGAGTGTTCGTTAGAGTAAACGTTGCGCGCATTGTCCCCATTTTACGGTAGACGCTGTGGCCCTTCAAAGTCGACTCTCCAACGTTTGGTGACCAAATTCGAGACGATCGGTTCGGTAAACAATCAGTCAACACCCGTACGTCAAAGGAATGCCAGATCGGCTGAGAACATCGAGGCTGTCCGTGAAAGTGTGCAGGAGAACCCGAGGCAGTCAATTCCTCAACGTGCACAAGAACTCGACCTTTCGTAGACTTCAGCTTGACGAATTTTACGTCGGGACTTGGGCCTGGACCAGTACAAGATCCAACTGACCCAGGAACTCAAAGTTAATGACCATAGACAACGCCGTTTGTTCGCTGACTGGGCTTCGGAGCGTTTGGAAGAGGACCCCGATTTTGGCCGAAAAATCATCTTTAGCGACGAGGTTTTGGCGAGTTAAAATCAACATAACCCAGATCATCGCTCAAATTCAGCCGGATCTATGCGGCAGAGGCATTAAAAATTGGACCACACGTAATGGCATACATGGGCCTTTTAAACAAAAAAATAATTTCGCTAATACCTCATACACAACTTGTTTTATTCCATTTGAACATCCACCCGCCCTTATTGAAAAACCATATAGAACATATGGTTGATTTTGCACTTTGCTGCTTATATTGTGTATTAGTTCCATATTGTTCAGCATTTTTGATAAGTGGTTAGGAAGATGTTGAAAAATAAGAGTAACAGAGAGTCACCCAGGAAGATCCCTCTTTGAATGTTAATATCCTGAATAGCCACGCTGTTAAGTACTATTTAATAATTTTTGTAACGTAAATATTAGAGTTCACGAGCAGGGAAGGCTGCTTTCTGGAAACCACGATGACTCCTGTTACCTTGACGATAGATAAATAAATTCAGTTTGACAACTAGTGTTAGAACAAAATCTTTTCCGGATAAGCTGTAGTTTTTCATTCAAGATACAGTCCACATATAAACATTTTATGGTACATGTTTGGTCCCAATCCTGGCGGATCAATATTCGTGCTAACACACACCGCAACCCGATAAATTATAGATCTGTTTTCTGGGTTGCCTGCAATCTACATATTTCCTATAGATAACCTACAATAACACAACTGTTTATATTCTGAGTCATTTAATAATATATTACAGGAAAACAACAAAGCTACAATAATAACATTGATTTCATATGTTGTGGTAAGGGAATGATTAATTTAACAACGCCTTCCAATTGTTTTTGAGTCGTGTGACAGTTGTATTAATGACTCATGATTTTATTCACTGAATTATCATTTAAAAAGCCACTTAATATTTAATCTTGAGTAAATTCTTTTTTTTTAAATCCATTACTGGGAAAATTTTACTTATTTCCTCAATTGTTGTTATAATGGCTGCTCCGATTTCAGTTGAAGAGGAGTTTCAAAACTTCAAGGTATGAATATTTAATCTATTTTATGAAATATATTTACCACTGAGATATTTTTGCTTCTACACAAGAAATACATTTTATGCAAATATTTAATACAATTAAGTTTAAACTAATCATACTAGTATAATTATAGTACATTTTTATATATAAAACAATATTGGGATATAATAAATATTAATGGTCTTAAAAGTTCGATAGCAATTTAACATTTATTGGAATATTATGATTTGTTATTGCAATATGTTACGCCCTTAGCAAAATATCTCCTTTGGAACAGTTTTAGATAACTCACATATGTATATGAAACATAACTATTGATATGAAATACCTTTTAGACAAAATTTAACCGTAATTATACACCAGAAGAAGAACAAGAACGATTCAACATCTTTAGAGAAAATTTCTTGAAAATTCAAGAACATAATAAAAAATATGAGACTGGTGAAGTTACTTTTACTCAAGGAATTAACCAATTTACTGATCTAACTCAAGAGGAATTTAAAAACCGTCATTTAGGTCTACGTCTTCATGGTAAAGACTCAAAGCTTGTTGGAACAAGTTAATTTTATCAACGGAATACATACACATATATATTTTTTATGAAATGTTTACATTTCTCTATTAATATTAAATAAATAATCATGTCTTAAGAATGGGTTTTTCTTTGCTGATTTCTTCCTTACCTAGTTTTTCTATTACTCTTTTTGGTTACAGTTTCACTACAGTTTCTGTGAAACAGTTCACAGTTTCTGTTCACAGTTTCTGTGAAACATACTAAAATATATATATTGTGTAAAACATACCCATTTTTAATATTTTTTTAAGTATGGACGTTAATTTAAAAAGTATGGATGTTTTCAACTTTTTAAAAAATGTTAAATCATAGTTATTTTTAATAATTAACCTGTGATCCATAGAAACAAAAATATTGTTGTAGTTTTTAGATCGTTTCCAGGTTTGGTAGAGTTATTCTTAAGTGATTGTCATATCTTGTGTACTTGATTGCTATTTTTAATCTATGACGACGTGTTTATTGCTTTGAAGGTCAACAAGCATTTCCTTTAATCACTTATTACTGAATCATTCCTCTTTCTAGTGATATACAAATCTGTTAGTTTTGTTACTAATAATTTTTAAGTTTCTTTTTTACTTCATTCTGATGGTTTCCACTGGATTCATTCATCGATTTTTTAGACCTTGTCAACTGTTTAAAATGCTGATCAGTAAGGTTATATTGAAGCAAGGGTGAAATTGCTTTAATGGTTGATCACAATTCACTCTCAATGCTTCTGCAGAAAAATTATTTTAAACTGATCAGTAAATACAGTAGTATTGAATATTTCGCCCTTGTTCTATTGACTTAGGTTGGGCGAAATACATATACCTTCCTTAATTTTGGCAATTTCACGTAGATGATATACATTGCTCTGTTTGAATAATCTATTTGACTTCAAGCAAAAATTTTCAGTTTGAGTTAATTGAATGCTTGTTGCTGACCTGGATATTATCATTCAAAAAATAAAAATCTATTTCAAAACCTCTGGTACTTTCTTTTACATCTGTTACACTGTGTTTTTTTGTTGTTTTCGTAACTTAAGCTATGTTTTGATTGAAATGTAAATATAATATGATGTTGATCAACGTATCTAGGGTTTACTACCGTTCGTTAAATGAATTTCGTCAAAATATTGAAAACATATATTATGAAGCTTTATTATTATTATTATTATTCACGTATGGGCCCTGGTGGACCACGCGAACTACAATTAGAGGCGTTTGTTGTCGTTAGCCTTCCTTTGCGCCCATACTAATTTCATTCTTTCGCTAGAGCTTTTTCTTTTCTGAGCTTTTTTCCTTTCGTCAGATCAAGTTATTCCAGTCTTCCTACATTTTTCCCATTGGCCAACCTCCCAAACGTTAACCTTGTGTCTGAAACAGCCTCTATCCTGAATTTCACATTGTGTAATATTTGCTGATCTTAGATCATCTTTAATTGCAGCAAGTCTTCTTTTTCTCATATCGCTATGTATATCAGCTTTATAATAATTACAAATTGATATTCCAATATAAATTATCTCCTTTTGGGATTTCATCCTTTATGACCCCTGTGGGCACCAAGACATATTCATATTCCCTTTTGTTTACAGTTAGTTTAATTATAATTGAACCTTGCTCATATCTAAAAAATGCTTATTAATTTTATATATAGTTTCAAAATTATATATTTATTGCTAATATTTACCTTAACAGATAATCAATTGAATTATGATGTTTAAAATCATATCACTTAATATGTATTTGTTTAAATTTAAAATTAAACAGAAAAAGCAAGTTTTAGTTCTCATTTTCTACTTTCCCCAGTGTTCGCTTTCTAATTTGCAAATGTAACAGTTTCCAGTAGCTGGCGCATTTGTCTAATTATAAGAATGCTAAATATTCAATAGAAAAAAATCATAATTTACTCACAATCTCACTGAACTTAGAGTGACCTTTTTTTTAGGAATATTTCTTTTTGATGTCGTTTGAATAAATAAAAAACCAAGATTAATATCCAAATTTCCACTATATTTAAAACGTGTACGTATGACAATTGTTTCGACACACAGTGTCTTTTTCAAAAAAATCAACAATTGTCATACGTACAAGTTTTAAATATAGTGGAAATTTAGATATTAATCTTGGTTTTTTATTTAAAATGAATTTCCATCACGTATCGGCTACCTCAGTTAAATATATTATCGTTTGAACTAGCTGACAACGCATGTATTATTATCTATTGCGTAGAATGTTACATGAACAACAACATTTTCATTGCCGATCACCAACCATTTTAAAAGCAAGTTGCACGACCGGGTGGGATCTGAATTTCCTTAAGCTCGTAGGGCATTCAAGCGTCTAGCTTTTTACGTAATTAGGTGATATGGACTAATATTTAGTCTTACAGTAATCTCACTTAGAGTTAAGCTACAAATTAATGCTCTTAATATTGGTTGTTTTAACAGAACCTGGTTAATTTCAAATAGAAAATCATCAGAACTACATTTCGCAAACCAATCCATAGAAGTGTGCTCAGTTACTACATCATGATCATGCACTTGCACATTAATAGCAAGTTAAACACAATATGTTTTCCTCAAAGACAATTGAATGCTCTCACTACTAATCAATACAGTTTTGAGGTAAGGGTCGAATTAAAATCTCTCTTTGTGAAAATCGAAAGCACTTTTTAAACCCTTATAAGAATGTAACTATATTTTCTATTTTTTAAATTATTGCTCACTTTGAAGCCCAATTTCAAGTTCGTATAAAATTATTTAATAAAGTTTTTATTTAAACACATTTAATATGTTAGAAATTCTTATAAACTAAGGAATTCGTTTTTGGTGATACCGCGGAAATGGTCGGTACATAGACGCGAATATTTTGAATGGATACTTCTTTACAGATTTTGTGACCAAATATAATAATAATAATAATTTATTAAATCCCCAAGACAATACAAATATTTTTTTTTTAATTTTTTTGGGGTTTTCGCCAAACTAAAAAACTTACAGAACTTTTTCGGCAGACTTCGTTTATAAAAACTTTATTTTGAAAATGGTTTACAAAAATAGTCTTTATCAAACTACAGCATAATTAAGAATTAAAAATATTGAATGTGAATACATCATTTATACTTTAATATGCCTTTGCCTTGCATTTCCCACGGGACCATCTGGTGGCGTGATGACTCTCAAGGTAATGCTGATGTTGTGGTTTTCATCTGTGCGGTTTGGAATCTAAGTTCAAGCTGATGCGGGGTACCCCGACTTAATACCCCCAGAGAAAATCCTTTGTAATGAATTTATGGAGCGTACATGAGTTGAATGATTGGGTAGTGTTTTGTATTTGTTTGAAATTTGATGTTAGACAGGTGGTTTTGGGCTTAGTTTTCGACTATCACAATAATTGCGACGGGCTTATGTGGAACTCAACGGTCTATATTTAACATTGAAAAAATTTATAATTCTATTAATATATATATATATATATATATATATATATATATATATATATATATATATATATATATATATATATATATCATCATCATCATCATCATCATCATCATCATCAGCCCGCATCGATCCACTGCAGGATGAAGGCCTCTTTAGCATGCTTCCAACCTTCACGGTCCTGGGCTTTCCTCTGCCACTCGGGTCCAATATACTTAACGATGTCATCAATCCATCGTGCTTTCGGTCTTCTTCGCGGACGTTTGCGATCAAGCGGTATCCACTCCAGGATTGCCTTGGTCCATCTGTCGTCCCATCGCCTCGCTATATGGCCTGCCCATCTCCATTTCAACTGTTTTACTCTTCCAATGATGTCACAGACTTTTGTTTGTTCCCTGATCCATGCGCAGGACTTTCTGTCTCGTCTTGTAATGCCAAGCATACATCTTTCCATTCCCCTCTGTGCCACCCGAAGTTTTTGAATTGATTGCGATGTGAGTGTCCAGGTTTCACTTCCGTATGTCATAACGGGTAGAACGCACTGATCGAATACTTTTCTTTTCAGGCAAAGTGGGAGTCTGCTCTTAAACACTATGTTGAGCCTACCAAATGCCTGCCAGCCACATGTAACACGCCGTTCAACCTCCCGGGCGGTATTCCCCTCCATGGAAATCCTCTGCCCAAGATATATAAAGCTGTCCGCAATCTCTAAATCCCTTCCTAGAACTGAAATTCTTCTGTCCTGAGCGAAGTTATTGAACACAACCTGACTTTTTCAGATTTATTTTCAAGCCAAATGGTTCGCCAGCCCTTTGCAGTTCTTGTATGCGTCTTTGCAGCTCCTCTGGGTCTTGTGAAATGAGAATAATATCATCTGCAAATCTAAGATGGTTTAAGTTTGCACCATTGATCTTTACACCATCCTGTTCCCAATCCAGTTTACGGAATACTTCTTCAAGGCCAGCCGAGAAAAGAATAGGGCGATATTGCGTCACCCTGCCGTACACCTCGTTCTATATTAATTCCCACTTCAAGATCATCAAGGTGAATTGTGGCTGTAGCTCCATCATATATCGATTCTAATAGGTTTACATAGGCTCTCTCTACACCTTGGCTAAGCAGTGCATCCATTATCGCATGCTTTGAGATGGAATCAAATGCTTTTTCGTAGTCGATAAAAGCTAAGCACAGTGGCATGGTGTATTCGTTGTGCCTTTCTATGACCTGCTGTACAACCTGGATGTGATCCATTGTACTGAATCCACTTCTGAATCCTGCTTGTTCTCTTGGTTGTGCGTCATTCAGTTTTTTTAATATTCTTTTAGAAATTATCTTAGTGAAAACTTTGTACATCACTGATAGGAGGCTTATTGGACGGTAGTTCTTTAAATCTTCCTGTGCTCCTTTTTTATGTAAAAGGATCACTTCTGCATTTTTCCATAAGTCCGGTACTTTTTGTTCTTTGAGGCATTTTGAGTATAATTTTGCCAGTGTTTTATGTAACGTCCGACCACCAGCTTTTAGCATTTCGACAGTTACACTATCCTTTCCTGGAGCCTTGCCGTTCTTCATCAATTCTATAGCATTTGTTACTTCCTCCACTAGGATATCTGGCATTTTATATTGTTCTTCCGTGGGTATTGCTGTCCCTGACTGGCTCTGATCTTCATATAACTGGGAATAAAACCTTCTGACAATCTCTAACATTTGGGTACGCGTCCTGTACACTGTACCATCCTCACGCTTTAAAGCATATATTTGCGTTCTTTTGTTTCTCAGCTTCTGTTTAGCTTTGTTAATTCCTTTGTTTTCTTCCAGGGTTTTTTGCACTAGCTGCATATTGAATCGGCGCGTGTCCTTTCTGATACGTTTTCTTATAGTTTTGCAGAGCTCAGTGTACTCGACCCTGCCAAAAGGACTACCTGCATTTCTCATTGCTCGCCGTTTCTTCATTAAATCAATGGTCTCACTGGAGATTTTTGTTTGTTTGAGACATTTTTCCTCTGGTGCTATTGAAGCAGCCGTTTGAAGTACATTGTTGGCGATTTCTTCATATTGAACTGATATTTCCACGTCCTCTGGATCTTGTAACGCAGCAAACCAGTTTGACAAAGCAATCTCAAAATCGCTTCCTCTCTCCAGCAGTTTTCCAGAATCCACCTTGCCCTTCTTTGACCTTACCATTCTTTCGCGCTCTTTTCGACAGTCAATCCGAACCCTTGCTCGTACCATTCGGTGGTCACTTCCAACATTAAAATTGTTAAGGACAGTACAATTGGTAAATATTGTTTTATCGTTGGTCATGATGTAGTCAATTTCGCTTGTGAGCCCAGATGGACTTTTCCATGTCCATTTTCTGCTGATATTTCTCTTATAGAATGAATTCATAATATATAGTTCTTGTCCTTCAGCAAAATCAACTAATCTGTCACCTCTATTGTCTCGCTCACCAGCTCCATATGGGCCAGTTGCATTTTCGTCTGTTCTTGTTGTTCCAATTCTGGCATTAAATCACCCATCAGGATTTTGTACCTACATTTCTCCTTGTATAAAAGCTGGGCCACATCATCATAAAATTCCTCAATTTCCTCATCTTTATGGCTTATAGTTGGTGCATAAGCTTGGACGATTTGAAGCCTAAACTTTTTATTCAGCTGAATGACGCATTGGGCTAATCGGTCGGATGTACTTTCAAATTTTACCACACTGTCCTTCAGCTTTCGATTGATGAGGAATCCAATTCCGCCACATCGGCCATTTTCCGTACCTCGAGTGTAGAGTACGTGTCCAGTTGGTTCCAGTTTGATTAACTCTTCACCCTTCCTTCGTGTTTCACAGAGCCCAATAATATCCCAATGTATGTTGTCAAGTTCGATTAACAGTTCTTGCAATCGGGCCTCTATTTTCATAGTCCGTATATTTAACGTTGCAATGTCAAAAGTCCAATGGCAGCCTGATCTAACCCGGTGATTCTTAGCACCCTCTGCCTTGGGGCAGGTCTTCCCGCTGCCGTAGGTAGTTGCCCCTTGGCCTCCGGGGAATGATGGCCGTGTTTGAGGTTGTACTGTCATATTTCAACATATTGAAATACCATGTTGTGAATACATATATATATATATATATATATATATATATATATATATATATATATATATATATATATATATATATATATATATATATATATATATATATATATTTCTTTTTTTTTTTTTTTTTTTAGGTATATCAACTTGTGGTTGGGGGCAAGGATTTGTAGGAGTTGGTAACCCGTGATTACATTTCATCAATATCCACCATCTTTTACATTTTTAATTTGAATGTTTTATAGCTTCTCTGACTGAATAACTAATACTTCACCTTTAGATTTTTTGCTTATTTCTGCATACATATTTACTGATTTTGCATTAGTCTTCCGCGTTAGACTTCTTGTTGTGGTATTTTCTCCCTTGGTTATTTTATCTAGTTCCTTTTTTCATCAAACTCCTTTTTCAACCCATCAGGCCAATTAACCACTTCGACACAACTACGGCAAAACCATTTAACACCTGGTAAATTCTTTATTATTTCCAGATTAGACGTGCCGATATAAACACATTCAGAATGAAAATTCTGTTTACAGATACCCTCACATTGAATCGTGGCAGATTCATTTCTTTTAATTATTTTTCCACATTTACCACATTCATCTGCCATTATAAATATTTATTTCCTGGTGACGCGTTCATATCGTAGGTTGTTTCTTCGATCAAGGTCCCTTCTCTTACCACTGAAATATTAGAGTATTTCGGCAAAAACCTTGTAATTGCGTTTTTGGAAGATTTTAATGTTCCTTTTTTACGTAACTACGATCGTAAACACTATGCAATTGTACACACTCACACTGGAAAGTATATATGGATATGGCACTGGAAAGTTTAAATAATCTCCTTAAGACGTATCAGCTGAAGTGAAAAACAAATGTAATAATTGACTGACTTATGGAAGAAACTGAAAATTTACTTGATGGAAAAATGTGTCAAGGATTCTGAAGGTTTGCTCGTTTAAAGTAAAGAATAAGTGAAGCAGGGTTATCAACTCCTAAAAATCTTTCCCCCCCAACCACAAGTTGATATACCCGTAAAAAAATTACATATTTAACATTGAAAAATTTTATATTTCTCTTAATTCATATATTATTACATAATCATAAATAAATATCGTTTTGTCTTTTCCGAACACAAACATTCAACACCGAAACAAACATCCATGTCTGCACCAGGATTTGAACTCGGGACCATTCGATTGCCAAGCGAATAACTAGCCCACTAGACCACCGCGGTCAGCATAAGTGATTATGTTTATTTATTTATTTATTTATTAAATTATCATTTCATTAATTAATTTATATTATTATAATATAAAGTATTTAAAATTTCAAAAAGAGTTTGAGCAAATCTGAGCAAAGAGTCAAGAGCTAATCAGCAATAATTTTTAATGTTTTTCAATTGTCCGGAAGCCGTTGTTGAATTTTTTCTGTTAGTCGACATAAAAAGCTCCTACATCGCTCTCTCGCATCTAATAAGTCGTTTTCTTCCAGCTCTGCCGATATAGTTTGAAAATCATAGCCGAAATAGATTGAAGTGGTATGTATGAGATGTTGTCGAAAATCGAATTCTACTAGTTCACAGTCGGTCACTTTCTCCAATTGTGAAGGTATGAAGTTGTTTTAGTAAATTTTTATACAGCAAAAATAAGTCTTCAAATAATGTAAGTGGTTCAAGGTTATCACTTTGAAACAGAGTATTCAGTTGCATGATATTTTTTAATTCACTTTTCAAAAAACCAAAAATGCCTTAAATGACAGTCCCCTCATAATACCGTAAACCTGTTCTGACATAAAGCATTTATTTTCTGATTGGGAAACTAAAAACAGTAACACTTTAATTCTTTCCATTGATCTAATATAGTAGTCATTGCTTCATAGCGAGCCTGTAGGTTCCGCTTAGACCTTGTATTTTTTTTGGGTTTTTACAAGTTTTGGACTGTATGAAAACCAATTGTGGACTTCTGTGACCAAAAATTCTAACTGACGGGGCAATAATTGAGTCGCTTTCTCGGTGCAAGGGTAAAGAATGGCTGACACTCTTTATAGTGATCAAATCAGACAAATCTATTTTTTTAATTTAGCACTTACTGAGTTATGCTTACCGACCATAACGCCGGCAACGCCATTTCGCCGATATATATATATATATATATATATATATATATATATATATATATATATATATATATATATATATATATATATATATATATATATATATTATGTTGCGCGGAAATATATTTTGCCCTTTCTCCGAAAGAGATACGAAACTTTTCTTTTGAGCTTTGACCTGCTACTTAGCTTGAGAATGAGATGGCTTGAGCTTGAGAATGAGATAAATATATATATATATATATATATATATATATATATATATATATATATATATATATATATACATATATATATATATATATATATATATATATATATATATATATATATATATATATATATCGGCGAAATGGCGTATATGCCGTATGATGGCGAATGGCGTATATATATATATATATATATATATATATATATATATATATATATATATATATATATATATATATATATATATATGTATATATATATATATATATATATATATATATATATATATATATATATATATATATATATATATATATATATATATAATAACTTCGCTCAGGACAGAAGAATTTCAGTTTTAGGAAGGGATTTAGAGATTGTGGACAGCTTTGTATATCTTGGGCAGAGGATTTCCATGGAGGGGAATACCGCCCGGGAGGTGGAACGGCGTGTTAAATGTGGCTGGCAGGCATTTGGTAGGCTCAACATAGTGTTTAAGAGCAGACTCCCACTTTGCCTGAAAAGAAAACTATTCGATCAGTGCGTTCTACCCGTTATGACATACGGAAGTGAAACCTGGACACTCACATCGCAATCAATTCAAAAACTTCGGGTGGCACAGAGGGGAATGGAAAGATGTATGCTTGGCATTACAAGACGAGACAGAAAGTCCTGCGCATGGATCAGGGAACAAACAAAAGTCTGTGACATCATTGGAAGAGTAAAACAGTTGAAATGGAGATGGGCAGGCCATATAGCGAGGCGATGGGACGACAGATGGACCAAGGCAATCCTGGAGTGGGTACCGCTTGATCGCAAACGTCCGCGAAGAAGACCGAAAGCACGATGGACTGATGACATCGTTAAGTATATTGGACCCGAGTGGCAGAGGAAAGCCCAGGACCGTGAAGGTTGGAAGCATGCTGAAGAGGCCTTCATCCTGCAGTGGATCGATACGGGCTGATGATGATGATGATGATGATGATATATATATATATATATATATATATATATATATATATATATATATATATATATATATATATATATATATATATATATATATATGCTCGAAAAATTGTGAACTGGGCCCGTGGAGAAAAGTATTAAAAAGCTAAGGTTCACCCATCACTAAAGTAAAGTTCACCCGTGCTTTGCCTCGGGCTTTGCCATTCTGATGCTTTGCATTCAGATTGCAGCCTCCATTCGACATGTTTAGCTTAGGCACCATATCCAATGGATATTACCCCTTAAAAGTAGTTCTTGATTTATTAAGTATTCTATAAAATTACCGCAAAATGGCGGTTTTACTTATTACATATCCTGAGCGAAGGATGGAAAAAGACAAAATAATAATCATCCTAAATTTTTTTCTGATTTAAACTTTAGTATAAATCAAAATAAATGTTATAATAATTAAGTGTTATTTTGTGTTTCTCCGTTAATATTTTTTTATTAGAAACACAATTACATTAGAATTCAGTTAATAAAATTGCAACTGGAGTTCAACCTTTAAGACCTCACATGAATAAAGCATTCATTCATAAAATGGCTTAGAAACTAAACTCCAGATGTCAATTAACATTAGAGAGACCAATTAGCAACTGTACTCCTTTAAATTTTTCTGTTACGTTTGTAATTGTTATTTGTCCGGTACACTGTTAATACGTCTCTTATTATTTTTGTTTTGAAAAGAACCGACAAGTTATTCGAGTAGTTTCATTCAAAAGTAGCAAAATTGCCAATCAATTGAGCGAGAACACAGTAAAAATAGATTGTACGTACTCGTTTGAGAAAGACGAATTGATTTCCGTTTGCTATTTCAATAGTAATAGTATTTTAGGAATGGTGAGAAAAAGCAAATCAGTATTTTATAGCACCGTATCCCCTAAAAATAGTTTATAAACGTCGTTTCAGCTTATGAAAAAAAGGACCAAATAAACCAGGAAAAATAAACAGGTTATAAACAGGTTTATCGGTGTTTTCTTATTACATAATGTAGTGGATCATTCAATAGATACAAAGATCGATTAAAAAAGGAGCAAATCAATATATATATATATATATATATATATATATATATATATATATATATATATATATATATATATATATATATATATATATATATATACCTGCAAAAAGCAACTTATCTAGGTCTCCACTTTGACCGACAACTTTCCTGGCTCAGCCAAATCCAGCAAGCCATCTGCAAGGGGAGCGGCATCATCAGGCTGCTATATACCCCCTCTCCTACAGAGCGAGCAAACTTACTTTTCTCATAAAAGTCATGATCTACAAAATTTTAGTTAGATCAGTAGTTCTGCACGGTTTCCATACGTACTACAGAGTCCTTGATCCCACTTCAATCAAGAAGCTTCAAACCTTCCAGAACAAGGCTTTGCGTGTGGCCCTAGACGCACCTTGGTTCGTTAGAAACAACCAAATCCATCGGGAGGCTGGAGTGCCACTGATCGCTCAATTCCATCAGACAACACTCGCCAAGCTGAAACTCATAGCCTCGCGAGGTAGCAATCCACTGCTACGTGAACTATCGGACCTACTGCCCTAGCTACAGGGTAACACTCCGATACCATCGTCCCCAAATTTCATTTCCGGCATCAAAACCTGGGTACGAAACCATCTCGTTTCCCGACTAGAGTAAGTCTAACCTTCTTTTCCGCAACTGGTCAGATAAATTGGCGTTTCTGTCGATGTCAGCCCGGCCTCTGCACCTATGCGCAACGTCGGCCCGGCATCTTCAGAAATTAACACACAAATGCCGATGACTTCATCGGTTTTTCACACTAACCTCCTCGAAGTTCGCCTGGACTTCATTGAAAATCCGCGTAACGAACAGTCGGACCTTCGTCCCTCGGGACCATTCATTTCGACACTTCCTGGGTCAACTAGAGACCCCCCAAAAATCTTAGAAACCCCATCATGGGTCAAACTGATTCCAAATAAGTAAGGGCCAAAATGGCTAACTTGAAAACCAGACTAACACAATACAATACAACCATTCAATAATGAGCATCGAGGATGCCACTTGAAAGGGTCGAAAATAAACATTTTTCCCACGAAAATATAAATTCCCACGAAAAGGCCTGCCTATCCCATAGTCAGCCTTTAGTATATTTAAATATCATATTTTTACTTTAGAACACTTTATTTCTGTACTTCGTAGAGTTAAGACCTAGTTTTAGCTTTTGTAAAAATAAAGAGTTTTAAAGAATCGTCTTGTATCAATTAAGTTAACTGGCGCAGTCGACAGGATAACTGAAATTCTTACGCATCGAGCAAACGATTTTCGTATTAACGATTAATCAGTTTTCGAAGAAAAAGTGATCTGAACTTTGGACAGATCAAAAAAAAAAGTTGCATAGTGTGCAATCATTGATCACCCCTAGACTGATCACGGAGTTTGGTACAGCATAGGCCTTTCTCGCAGGACCCAACTGATTGACTTTTGGACCCCATCGCCAAAAACAACAGGCGTTCCTATAGAAGATATATTCAGAAGATTCATTCTAGTTCTGTAAGTGCAATTCATATTATTTTTTTTTTCCATTTTTAAATTTCATTTATCTTTAATTAACTCTGATTTAAGTAATTTGGTTAATTTAAATTTAAGCTGGAGATTTATTTCAGTAATTTTAAGTAATTCAAGTAATTAAAATTTAAGGCGACACAGATATCCGAATTTAAATATCTGTTATCCAAACTTAGCAATATTCAAAAGAACAATTTCACCTAAACAACAATTTATTTTTGCATAAATATAAATACAATGTATACCAGAGTTTGACGGAAACCCGAACGATTTAAACCGGTATTTATCCACTTGCCAAAGTTTAATAGATACTTTTTATTTACATAAGGGCCTTAATAATTTTCAAAATATATTCCTCATAAATTCTTTACTAAGTAAATTATAAGGTAATGCCAAAATAATAATAAATATATACAATGTTTCAACTTGGGATCAAGTTAAAGCTAATTTATATAGGAATTTTGCCGATGGAAAAGATGAAGCTTGCTTAAATAGAGATTTAGTAATGCTCAGACAGTTGCCGAACGAAACACCAGAACAACTTTATGACAAAGTCCAACTTTATGACAAAGTCATATTGAATTTATTATGTTCATATATCGATGTTCATCTTAAGAGAGAACTTTAAAATGACTTAGCTTTAAAAACATTCTTAGCAGGACTCCGAGAACCCTTGGGCACAACTATCCGTTGTATGCTTCCCAAAGATCTCCCCACAGCAATCCAATACGTTATTCAAGAGAATAATATAACTTATTTCCAAAATTATGCTAAACCTGTAGCAAAATTGCCTATCCAACATTTCGATCCTACACGTATAACACCTCAAAGGTCTCTTTTCAATGGTCTTAATGTTAACCGTAACCCACAAGATAATTTCCAGAATCAACCTAATTTTATGAAGGAATCACCGTTTACAAACTTTAATAGTCACACAACACATAACATGTTTCAAAATAAGTCAACATTTCTATCTCAACCGATAACTATAAAGCCAAATTTCAATAGAACACCACAAACATTTTCTAACTCTCAAGTTTTTACAAGATCAAATCAAAGTAATGTCTTTAAATCCAATCCTAATAAGCCATTACCCACTCCAACGCCGATGAGCATTTCCACCCATCGTTCGTCGAACGATAATTAATCTGGCCCGTCATTTTCAGAACCAAATCGTGACATTCTCGTGGAAGAATTATTTAACATAGAGTTAAATCAGGATGATAATCTCATTTCACAGAATTTGGCGATAATAAATACTATTACGACCCGCAAGGTGAATTTGAAGGTGAGCTATATCATGACGAAGAAGAAAAAAAAATTGATCATTTTGAACCGAATAAAGAAGAACATATTCCAAGTCAAGACCCCAAACCTTATCCCAAACAAATTATATCTTTCAATTCTAATAATTCCAGTGAATTACCCTACATAGCTTTCCCTGAAGAAAATTTAATGTTTCTAATAGACTCAGGTTCTACAAAATCATTTATTAACCCAAATATAGCCTTTAAATATCACTCAACCAATATAAAAGGTGATCCATTTATTGTATCTACCGTTTTTCAAAAGTCTGTTTACAAATTCAGTGCCGAAATTCCAGCTTCCAAAATTTTCAAGCTGCAAAGTTAAATTAAAGTTTTTCCTATTTATATTTCACCAAGTTTTTGATGGTTTAATAGGTCTAGATAATTTAAAATTATTAGGGACAACATTAGACTTTAACCAAGGATTTTACTTAGTATCCTTTAACCAAGGATAAAACTGTCGTATTTACAAGTCGTATTTTCAAATGAATTTGATTCATTTGAAAATGAATCAAATTGCATCAGTATTTCACCGCAATCTGATCAAGTTATTTACAAAAATAGAAAACTAAATACGAATGCAGAAACATTATCCCGAATAGAACTAAACACTAAAGAAACAAACGATATAACTGTACTAACAGATTACGGAGATAAATTTTACAAAAATGGAAAAAGAAAACAATCAAAACGATAATGAAGAAACTTCCATGATAGTACAAGCAGATGACGAATCACTAGAATTACTAGCTGACGATGACGTCCCTGCTCATTCCAATGAAAAACGTATCCAAGATGAGCAAATAATTGCTGAAAAAATAAATATAAACGGTGACCATCCAAACGTTTTCCAACCAAATCTAACTGAGTATTAGAAAAAACATATTTGACAAAAAACGGCAAACAAATTCTCAAAATCCGATACTGATCAAAAAATCCATCTAAGTAACTTAAAATGACCTCTCCGAAAACAATATAGTTTTGACTAACTAGAAAAATTACTTTTCAAATTCCACTCAAATCAAAAAAGGGGGTGTCAACATTATTTAGCTAACAGATAACCCTGGTATAATTTCTTCGAAAATCGGAAACAACAATTAAAACTGAGTACTTTTACGCTTTTGAATCATTTTTACTATTATATTTACTATTTTTAGTTTCATTTCAAATTTTTCTGTAAGAGCTATTTTAGTTTAGAATAGAATATTATAATTAGAAGTTATTTTAAGTTATCAATATATATATATATATATATATATATATATATATATATATATATATATATATATATATATATATATATATATATATATATATATATATATTAATGAAATTATAGGATTATGAAATATTTAGGAGTAAGAAGATACTTAAAAAAACACTACATTGTCGATTGTATATTAAATAATAGTAATAATAATTAATTAAGAAACATTTATAATTAATTTGTATTAAATAATAGAACAATAGAATAAGCAAATCATAATGCCATCAACCTTTTCAAGCTATTTTCATTTTATCCAACAGCAATCTTTAAACAGAGTCAGTCCATGTGTTATGTATAACAGATAACAGTCCATGTGTTATGTAAGTCAAGAAACCCTTTTAAATTAAATTATTTCAGACAAATAGAAAACCAACCCCATTTACAATTCAGCACTACTTCCAGGAATCCGTGTACGTTCTTTTGTTAATTATTAGGTCATGCAACCCTTTTGTAAAGGCTGTTTTGGAAATGTAAAGACAAGAAATCTCCTACACCTATTTCTATTTAGTTAGCCTGGTTTTTAAGTTAGCCTTTTGGCCATTACTTATTTGGTATTATTTTGACCCACGATGGGGTTTCTAAGATTTTTGGGGGTCTCTAGTTGACCCATGAAATGTCTGAGTGTATGGTCCCGGGGGACGGAGGTCCGACTGTTCTGTGTGCGGATTTTCAGTGAAGTCCAGCCGAACTTCAGGAGGTTAATTTGAAAACCGATGAAGTCATCGGTATTTGTGTGCTAATTTCTGGCGATGCCGGGCCGACGCTGCGCATAGACGCAGACGCCGGGCCGACATTGGCAGAAACGCCGATTATCTGATCGGTCGCGGAAAAAAAGGTTAGACTTACTCGAGTCGGGAAACGAGATGGTTTCGTGACCCGAGTCTCGATGCCGGAATTTTGGGGACGATGGTATCGGAGTGTTGCCCTGTGGCTAGGGCAGGAGGTGCGATAATTCTCGTAGCAGTGGATTGCTACTTCGCGACGCTGTGAGTTTCAGCTTCGCGAGTGTTTGATGGAAATTTGTGATCGGAGGCACATCGGCCTATCGATGGATTTGATTATTTCTTACGAACCAAGGTGCGTCTAGGGCCACACGCAATGCCTTGTTCTGGAATGTTTGGAGTTTTTTGATCGAGGTGCGATCGAGAAACCTATCGTACGTTTGGAAACCGTACAGAACTACTGATCTAACGAAGATTTTGTAGATCATGACTTTGATTTTTGGAGCGAGTTTGCTCGCTCTGCATGAAAGTGGGTATAGCAGCTTGATGTTGCCGCACCCCTTGCACATGGCTTGCTGGATTTGACTGGACCAAGAAAGATGTCGGTCGAAATGGAGACCTAGATAGGTTGCTTTTTGCAACCATGGAATTGTAACTTCGTCCACTAGTAGCCTGTATTCTCTGATGTAACGTTTTCTGGTGAAGATGATCGCCTGAGTCTTTTTGGGGTTGACTTGCAGGCGCCAGAATTTAAGCCAGCGGATAGCAGCGTTGAGCTGATCCTGGAGTTTATTATGGATTGCCGAAGTTCTGCGGGACGCTACAAAGAAAGCTGTGTCGTCTACGAAGAATGCAGATTTTATAGTTTTCGAGCGTGGAATGCCAGCCATGTAGATGTTGAACAGGGCTGATGCTAGGGGGGAGCCTTGCGGGACGCCCGCTTTTATGGGTTTCCTCGTGGATAAAGAGGAGTTTATTCTGACCGGGAACGACCTGTTTTCCAGGAAAGAACGGATTAAGAGGGTGAGATCTCGGGGAAATCCGAGTTTGATGGTTTTGAAGATGAGACCATCATGCCAAACCTTGTCGAAGGCTTTGGAAATGTCGAGGAAGATAGCTCCGAGATGCCATTTTTTCTCGAGCGAAGTGTGAATTTCGTTGGCCAACCTGGTCGATTGGTGGATGGCGGAAAGACCTTTCCTGAACCCGAATTGCTCATTGGGGATGATCTTTTTGGAATCTGTGAAGCTGTTGAGTGCTTCGAGGATGGGTTTTTCTCAGTCAGATGGGCTTTGGCTGTTGTGTTTTTTAAGAATCACCGCTAGAATGGCGTGCTTCCATGAGCTTGGAAAAACTTGCAGTCGCAGGATGGAGTTCACGATGTTGTGATTTCTGCGATCTGCTTGCTCGGACGTTTTTGGAGTTGCCGTGATGCCGTCACAGCCGGGGGTTTTTCTGGGGGCAAAGCTTTTTATGATAGCTGAGATTGAGCAAGGCGAAGCGAGATGGTTTTGCAGATAGGAAATTTGCGGGAAGATAGGTAGCTGGGTCGAAACCCTGCATACCTCTGCATCGAATTTCTGATCTGCGTTTGGGAGCCGTTGCGAGGTCATCTGAAGCCTGAAGGACTCGGCCAGAAGTTCAGCTTTTTCCACATCGGAGACGGCGATGGTGCCATCTGCATCCGATTTTAGCGGAGGAATAATCCGTCTGGATTTTCACGCTAACGACCTAGCCAAGTGCCAGATTTGCCTGGAATTCGATGAGTCTAGAGAGGAAAGTAGGTTGTCCCACTTGTCCTCTCTGTACGACTTCAACAATTGGCTGGCATCTCTGGTTGCTTGGTTTGCCCGCCTTTTATCCTCGTGATCGAGGGTGGATCTGGCCCTTCTCAGCAGGCGATTTCTCGCTCTGCGGAGGTTTTTCAGATCCAGCGGGAGGTCGGTGGTGAGCCTGGGTTGGGTGGTCGGCCTTGGCTTCGAAGCGGAGTTGTAGGCCTGTCGGATGTCACTGGTGAGCTTGTCGACTGCAAGCTCGAGCTGTCTGGGGTCGTTGATCGTCGGGATTGGATCTGTAACATGAAGAAGATTAACATATTCTTTCCAATCGGTGATCTGTTTGGGGGGCCTGAATGGGGCGTCCCGTAGGCGGTTGTCTCCTAGTTCAAACAGGACTGGGAGATGGTCGGAGTCCAGTTCGTGGAGGACCGTGGCCGTTGTGGATCTGTTGCAGTCTTTCACCAGGAAGAAATCGATGGTGGATCCGGTGTGCTGTGGCTGTCCGGGGACGTAATGGGTGTGCTCGTCTGGTGATACGATGTTGAGATCCCAGCTGTCGCATATTCTTTTCAGCTCTATTTTGTGGAGAGGCAGCCCCATGCTTGGTTGTGGGCGTTGAAGTCTCCGCCGATGACTTTGGCGGAGGTTCCTTGGGCTAAGATTTCGAAGTCAGCTGGAGCTATGCCAACTTGGCATCTTAGGTAGACTGAGGTGAGGGTCAGTAGCTGGTCCTCGAGTTCAATGGCGATTTGGATGGCTTCCGCGTGGGTCATGGCTGGATTTGGCAGTTGGTGACGGCGGATGCTGCTTTTATGAGGATTGCAGTGCCTCCTGCTGCGCCTGTTTCTCTGTCGCTGCGATAATCAGCGTAGTTGGGGATGGAAAAGCGAATGGAGGTCTTGAGAAAAGTCTCCTGGAGCAGGGCGACGTCGATGTTGTGGGACGTCAGTGCGTTGGCATGGTCCTCCTTCTTGTCGCGCACTGAACAGGCGTTCCAGGTTATGATTTTCAGGGTTCTAGGCGTGACGTCCATTTGAGGGTCGTGAAGGTTGGGGCTGGGTGGCTAGAAATATGCTCAGCATCTGGTTGTTTTGCTCGATTAGTCGAGCTAATATTTGGTGAATGGTGGTGGGTTCCTGCGGAACGTGGAACGGACCGGATGCTGGAACGGATTTTTTGTGGGATCTCCCGTGGCTGCGGAACGTATTTTTTCTGGGATGCCCACACGAATGTTGAAGGGGGGATTTTGGCGGCGGTTTTCTGCAGCGGGTTGCTTGTTTGCCTCTGTCGCTGTTTGCTGACCTCTGGCTGGACGTGCTTTGCATCCAGGGTAATTAGCTGTGTGGGCTCCTTGGCAGTTGCTGCACTTTGGAGGCGTCCTCTTGCTTTTCTGGCAGTCCTTGCTATTGTGCTGGCCTGCACATTTCACGCAGATTGATTGTGCGTGACACTGTTTTGCGGTATGCCCGTAAAGCTGGCAGTTGAAACACTGCACGGGCTTTTCATTGCTTTTTTGGGCCTCGATCCTGATGGACTGGCTCATGAATCGGGTCAGATTGAAGATGTTTCTCTGATCCCTGGGAACCACGACTTGTACTATGGCGATGGGTATCGGCTTTTTCTTTCTGTCCTTGTCAGGCCGTGTGGTCCAACGCTCGACGTGAATTGGCGTGAACCCGAGACTAACTAGTTCGGCGCGGATGTCTTCTGTTGATGTTGTTTCGACCACACCGCGGAAGAGGACGCGGAGGCCTCTGTCTTCTGGTGCGCAGAATGTGTGGTAGGGGAATTGCTTGGTCTCGAAGATCTTCGTGATCTTCCTGTAGTCGGTTTCAGATTTTGCATGGAAGGCCGCTCCTTCCAGTTTGTTGGTGGTATGGTAGTTCACCTTGTCTTCTCTCAGTATCCTGGTGACTGTATTGAATTCAGATTTGCTTCTCAGGACTATCGGTCTTGAACGGAACTTCTTGACCGTGGCGGACGCGGACGCGGAGAAATTCGAAGGCTGGGTGCACTGGGCGGTGGCCGAACTACTTTTCGACGCGGACACTAACGCGGAGGAATTGTCTGAACTTGCACACGCGGTACTGTTTGTCGCTTGCGACGCGGACCCGGTACTACTTGGTGGCGCGGCGGCGGCGGAGGAATTTGGAGTGTTGGCCTCGGCGGAGGACGCGGAGGTATTTGCGGTGGTACCGGTTTTCTTTGCTGGCGGGCCGTTTCTGTTGGTTTGGCTGACCTCTCTTTTCTTGCTTCTGTCCCTTGACGGGGTGATTCTGTTTTGATAAGTGATGCCCACGGTTGATTCGGTCTCCATCTGGACAATGGAGTTGTCTGTAGTTGATCTTGCCGAGTTGCTACGGCTTCTGCATTCCTCGGATGGTTCATTTAATGACTTTGTGCGGCTTCGGCTCTGGTGGTTGATTTTTGCTACTTGCTTTCGCAGTTCGCTGACTTCATGGGTGAGACTGCTGACTTGATTAGTCAGTTGCTTGATAGTGGCGTCTCTTTCGGTCAGTAGCTTTTGTAGAAAAACTACCATGGGGCTTGATTGCGAATTTTCGTTGATCTCGTTGGGGTTTTCCGTTATACTAGGTTCGGGGTCAGGTAAGCCCGACATGTCGGTACCAGACGGTCCGGCCACAGACATGGTGGCGGCTGTCGGCGTGTTCTTCTTGGTTGTCAGCTACCTGGCTGCGGAAACAGGTTTCCGCAGCATGGAACCGGCAGTGGATTTTCTTAATGCACTGTCTAGCGATAACTTAATATACCGTTCGACCGTGCGAACACTGTGTGAACACTGTAGAATAAACTTCAGATCGATTTCTCGGGGCTGTTAACTCTTCGAAGTCTCGGACTGAACTCCGCCTACACCTAAACCATCAGCTGTTCAAGTACCCTGTCGAGCTATGAAGTTGAATGTTTAGGGGGAGGAGTTATACCAAACCCAGATGTTTCGGCTGTTTTGACCAATTGGCCTCTTAAAGACGTCAACACTTTTTGCTAAGATACTTTTTAGTCCTATTTATGTTTTCTGGTTAATAACCATTCAATAACGAGCATCGAGGACGCCACTTGAAATGGTCGAAAATAAACATTTTTCCCACGAAAAGGACTGCCTATTCCATAGTCAGCCCTTAGTATATTTAAATATCATATGTTTACTTTAGAACACTTCAAATCTGTACTTCGTAGAGTTAAGACCTAGTTTTAGCTTTCGTAAAAATAAAGAGTATTAAAGAATCGTCTTGTATCATCAATTAAGTTAACTCACGCAAAAAAAAAGAAAAAATTGTATAACAAGGACAAATTAGTCAAAATCAACTTATTAGTTAGTATTTTGTTGGAGAGCCTTTTTTCCAAAACTGCGGCACATCGTCTAGGCGTGGAGTCTATAAAATTGTGTCAAACTTCAACCGGAATATAATACCAGATTTCTTTCAACAGTCTCCCATAATTTTTTGTTATTTGATGTTTTCGTTAAAGTTACACGCGCCTTAAAAATGTGCCACAAATTTTCTACAGGATTCATGTCCGGTGACTGAGATGGCTAAGGCAAACAAACAATATGTGGGTATCTACGCAAGTTTTTACACTGTTGGTGGTGTGTTTGGTATCATTATCGTGCAGGAGGTTCCACCATCATGGCATATGTTCTTTAGCACAAGGCAACATAATATTCTGTATTTTTCTGTAATATTCTGTAATTTCACTATCAGAAATCTCAAAGCATTGATTCTCAGAACCAATTGCTGATGAGATAGATCTAAAAGTGAAACAAAATTTTTCGCGAATCAAAAAACTTGCGCAGGGACTAATTCATGATATTTATATCTCTATACGAGAAAATGAAGAATATGAAAAGACAAAGCGATTGATTAGTTGAATTTTAAATAAAAAGAAATACATTGTCATTATATTTTCGAGTAGATATTTTTGTTGTTTATTTTAAAGAAAGTTTTTCTTGTTAAATACGTTATCAAATAAAGCAACGTCGTATATTCAAAATACTTGATTCATTGGACGCAGTCCAAGAAAATCTAACTATATATATATATATATATATATATATATATATATATATATATATATATATATATATATATATATATATATATATATATATTATAACATTATTATAAATGATTATTCTTTTGTCTTTTCCAAACACAAACATCCAACACCGAAACAAATATAAACATCCATGCATGCACCAGTATTTGAACCCAGGACCATTCGATTGCCATACGAGTAACTAGCCCACTAGAAAATCGAAAATCGAATTCTACTAGTTCACAGTCAGCCACTTTCTCCAATTGTGAAGGTACAAGTCGTTTCAGTGAATTTGTATACAACAAAAATAAGTCTTCAAACAATGTACGTGGTTCAAGATTATCAGTTTGAAACAGAGTATTCAATTGGATGATATTTTTTAATTCACTTTTCAAAAAAATCAAAAATGCCTTGAATGATAGTCGCCTCATAATGTCGTAAAGCTGTTCTGCCATAAAGCATTTATTTTCTGATTAGAAAACTTAAAACAGTAACTTTAATTCTCTCCATTGGTCTAATATACTAGTAATTGCATCATAGCGAGTAAACCTGTAGGTTCCGCTTAGACATTGAACTTTTTTTGGATTTTTACCGGCATTAATAGTTTCAAATAAATCTTGATATTTGTCTAAATGTTTTGGACTGTATGAAAACCAACTTGTAAACTTCTCTGACTAAAAATTCTAAATGGCGGGGCAATAGTTGAGTCGCTTTCGTGTAAAGTGTAAAGAGTGGCCGATACACTTCGTAGTAACCAAATCAGGCAATTCTTTTGTTAATTTAGCACTCATTGAATTATGCTCACCGACCATAACAGCGACAACGCCGACTCCAACCAGATTTTCAATTTTAGGCCATTTTTTCTAATAGAGTTATAATAGTATCGTATGCAGCATCTGCGTCACATACTACTAATTTTATTAATCTAAAACAAGACTGGTTTTTATATACATATTGAACATATTAATCATTATCGCTCGCTTCAATAGATTCTAATGATTTTATTTCTCGATCCAAGAAAATTGATTTTTTTAATTGTTTTATTAAATTCTCCAATTAACTAATTAAATAAATTATTTTATTTTTATAGTAAAAATCAATACTGAAAAACAAAAAATATCGCATTACTACACATTTGTAGCTATTCAAAGTATTCAAAATTCTTTAGTAAATAAGGTAACATTAATTAGTTCATCACATACCTTAAATATCTTTTTTATTCATTAATGTTATTATATTACCAGTCTATTATCCTATATTGTCACCAGTCTTTACATATAAATTATCTTTTAGTACTAAATTAATATCATAATTAATATTTTCTTCTAGATCAATATCACTTGAATTTTTTTCTTTTTTAAAATCAGTCTGAATATTCACATTATGTCCTGTAACTATATCTTCAACACCATGAGCCTCATCGTCAGAATATAACTATCTAAATATTCTACGGTGTATTATTATATAATTTTTTATTTACAATATTAAAAGTTGTAAATTGTATTTTATGGTACATTTTTATAAATATAAATTATATAGTGTTATATATTTAAACAGATAATTTTTTTTTAAAAAATATGCAAATTCTATTGTATTGTACATTATATAGATTATTGTATACTTTATGTGTTGTCAGTTATTGTCAATTTTTTTAAATTAAATTGTACAATGCTACCAATATATTACAACGATGATACATTGTATCACTTTAGAGTGTGTTAAATTAATAATTATGCATGTGTAAAATCTCCAAAATATTTATATAAATGATATAAATAACCTTTATTACCCTTCGTTCTCAATAGTTAATTGTTTTTCCATTTTTAACGCTTCATGAAAACTTTCTTTTGCGTCAGTTTCAATAGCTGGTCCTACTAATCTTTCGTACTGTTTGATTAAACTATTATTAATACTCTGATATTTAGTAGGAAATCACAAATAAAAATGTTCTAGTTCAATTATAAACTTTAATACGCATCGAGTTCGATACATGAAGCAGGTTGAATCGTTAATAATCCCCGCCGTCTTGCTTCATCAACCGAACCATATCGTCACAGGACACATCCAAAAAAACAACATTCCCAAGCAATCTTTCTACTTTGACCCTCATCACTTCCATTTGCTTTACGGACAGAACGTGTTGTCCCACCTCAGACGTCATAGAGCATACTTTTTATTGTAGGGCTCTTTCTGATACTCCGCTTTTGACTTAATCAAGTTGGAAATTTCATTTCGTAATTGTTCCAGATCTGGCCGTTCGTCAAGGCAAACTTCATATGATAAAAAGGCATCCGTAACACCTGGTAGAATTAATCGTAGTATTAATTCCCTATTTAACACGACTTACAGCTGGGTCCCAATTGCAGTCATCGTCGGTAAACGCCATAAGACCAGATAAAATAGTACGATTCATTCTTTCAACTTGGCCGTTAGCCCGTGGAGTAGAGGTAGCACAAAGAACTCGTTAGATGTTCAGATTTGTACAGTAAGTCGTAAACTGTGTGCTCGTAAAAGCAGTACCTCCGTCGCATATAAATCTTCTAGGTACTCTAAACATTTTTATTATACTGTCTAGAAAATGTATCATTGGAGTCGTCTTTGCGTTTGGAACCGCTTTAATGAACACAAACTTTGTAAATACATCCACAACAACTATAAGATTAGCGTTCTTCTTTATACTGGCTATAAATGGACCTAGGTGATCTATATATAACTTGTCCGTGGAAATTAGTTGCTTCTCTATAGGAATGAGACGTCCTTGTGTTTTTCCTCCTGGGTTTTTGTTATACAAACAAGCCAGTATCGGGATTTAGTGATTCTAAAGTCTTCTCTGCGGAAAAAAAACCTGCATCATCATGGTAATAGAAAAGAATTCTTTTACGGGCTGTTTTCAGTATCACCCATTAATCGCCACCATCAACTTTTCTGTAAAGTTGCCCGTTTCGCAAACAGAAATACTTACGCACTTGTCGCGCCTCAGCATTGCTAGGTGGGTGTGAGAGCAAATCCATTACATTTTCACACCGATCATCTTGAAGCTGAGCTGAAATTATCCAATCGTCCTCTTCCACATTCACGAGATTCATATTTAACGCTTAACTGTCATCTTGAATCATAACACAACTTAGGGCATCTATATGAAACATTTTAGTACACCAACTCTATATTCGATGTCAAAATCATACTATTGTTTTGTCAAACACCAACGGGCTATCCTTGGGATAATATATTTCTTCATCAAATGTCTTAATGAGTTTCAGTAAGTAACCACTAACTAAACTTTATGTCCAATAAATTAATTCTGAACTTTTTCAGGGTAGTTATTACAGCAAGAGTCTCTAATTCATAAGAATGAAATTTCTGTTCACTTTGGTTGTCGATTTGCTATAGAACTGAACAGGTTTGAGTAATTAATTTTCTTGTCGTTGCAACAAAATAGCTCCGAGCCCCACCTTACTTGCATTGCAATGTACTTCTGTAACACCAGATCGACTGTACATGGCTAGGACTGGCCTTTTAATAAGCTTTTCCTTCAAACACGTTTCAGGAAAAAGTAGCATTCTTTTACATAAGATTTGTCAGAGGTTCAGAGAGTTCGAAGAATCCTTTGATATATTTCCGAAAATAACTGGCAAGTCCTGCAAATCTTCTCTTTTTATGCACATCATTCGGACGTGGAAATTCTAAAACGGCTTTAATTCTGCGTTTATCATTTGTAACCGTTGTTAATCGTTTGTAATTTTGTAACACAAATACTCAATCTTGGTTTGCAGAAACCGGCACTTGTCAAGACGCAAGGTCATACCAGCTGCTCTGAAGAGCTTTAGTACCTCGCAAAGCTTTTCCTGGCCCTGTCCTGACGTCAATATAATCCATCGCATCGTGTAGTAAACGCCCCATAATTTTGTTCATTCACCTTTGAAATACTGCCGTGGCATTCACTAAACCAAATGGCATCCTGAGATATTCGTAACAAAGGCTGTTTTTGGGACAGATTCCTCCTTGATTGGAATTTGATGATAGCGAGAGGCAAGTTTTAATGTGCCGAAGAACTTGTTATCTTGAACGTTATCTAGGAGATCGTCAGTGCGTGGTAGAGGATATTTATCCTTAATCGTCTTGCGGTTTATGGCTCTGTAATCCACACACAGTCGGTCTTCTCCGTTTTTCTTTTTGACTAACAGTATAGGGTTAGCGTATGGTGAATCAGATTCCTGGATTATTCCATTATCCAACAAGTCTTGGACTATGCTGCGTACTTTTTCTCGATTTATGAATACCATGCGATGATCACTGGATCATTGTCGGATATTTTAATTGACATTTTTGTAATATCTGTTTTGCCAACTTTTTTTAAAGAAGTAGTAAAACAATCACTGTACACGTTAAGTGCTCTTAATAAGCTCGAAAGTTGATCTGCGTCAAGATCTGCATCAATTTGTCCTTTAATGTCTTGTATCGTAAATAATTTGAGAGTTTCCACGTAAGCTCTTAAAAAGTCAACTGAAGAAATACAATTTTCATAACATGTTACTCCTCTTACAACTACCCTGCCTTTTTCATACCGAACCGACATGAAGATTATTTTGCTTTAGATTTAAAATACACGGTAGAATGACATGGAAATTATCATTCCATTGTCTTTGCTTCAGATCTATGAAAATATCATCAAAACAATTTTCACTATCAGACGTTATTTGGCCCATATGCTTGGGTGGAATTGTTGCTGTCTCACGGGCAACTAACGTGACTTTCTTATTCACATTAGTGAGTAATATATATTATTAAATCTATCAATGCCTTCACTCAATAAATCATTGTAGTTAAACAAGCGTATTTGGTTGCTCCTAACAATAGCAGTAACATTATCATTATTTACAAAAGATTGACCTATAACGCCAGCCTATATGATCGACACTTCTTGAACATCATTAGGCACAACCAGAGCTCAACAAAAGTTTTTGCAATTATGGTGCCTCCTGTATACCCACATAGCCGCCCAGTATAGTAAGTATTACGCACCTGCAGAGTAGGTCTTAACTCTAACCCCAAATCATTTGTATTCGTCTCTCTTATAGTGACAGTGGCACAACGCGAGTCAAGATAGCCACGTAAAGGTTCACCGTTAATTATAAAATCAATAAAGTAACAAGCATTCGATGAAGAGTCTTTAGATAGTAATAAAATTGACTTTCGCTCACCCTTGCTCAGGCGTAACATGGCATCTGTCTGCCGTATGTCCTAAGTAGTTGCACTTTATACATGTGATACGCGGTTCTGGGCACTTGGATTACATGTGTTCCTGCTTCTTGCTGGGACACATGTTACAACATGTAATGTTGAAACTGTCTGGTTTGACATTTGGTCCTTTACTTTTGACGATTACACAATGCAAATCTTTATTGTGACTATTTGCACGGTGTCTGCCAACATCTTGCTTATACGTAGAGGTTCTGTTGAGTAGAGGGCTTTGACGTACATTTGTCAAATACTGCTTAAAAAAGGATTTGCAGTGTCTCGTAGTGGCCTCCCTGAGCCGCATTCTTTAGTTAGTCTGGAATACCGTCTATAATGCATGCAACTGCATTATCCCAGTAATTTGAACTGCCCTAAGAAGTCCGATTTTGCTAAAATAGTAAATAGCCATGGATCCATCACATGACTTCTGCCTATTTAGCATTTTCCTTAAAGTTTCGGCATAATCCACATGATCTGAGAATGTCCTGGTAATGATAGACTTCCATTCTTCCCAAGAATGATTCACTGATGTCAAACTGTAGTACCACGTTCGAGTCATGCCAGCCACATGTGACTGCATATAATATATTGTAGAGATGTCATCCCAACCATGTATATTTTTAAATTGCTCAATCTTTTGAAGCCAATGGTTAGCAGTCATGTAGTCATTTTCTGGATAGAACTGCGGAATACATTCTGCTTGAATTGTAAACTTGTAGTATTTGAGTTTTGGTTAGACATATTTCTTATCATACTTTTCCATCGCTGAATTCGTTCTTCGTATGAAGACCTTATATCCGCAGATTCCGTCGTATTTGACGTCTGCTGTGTGTCCAATTGTCCAAGCTCGTGATGCTATGTCTCCAATCGTCAAAAAATGTAAAACACACCGCCATCTACTTAATCCTGTTAATATATTTTATATTCAAAGACCTAATCTAACAGACATTCCGCAGTCAATTGTTACGTGCTTGATAATTTCAGGTCTCACCAGCTGCAAATGAAGTTACTAATATTATTAGGTTACCATTTAGTAAACAGATATTTAACTAGATGTCGGTTTTGTAATTCATCTAATGTCTGATAAAAACAATATTAAAAAAAAAGAATTTTTGTGCCTCTAAAATTATCCCTAAACATATTAGGGCTCTAAAAAATCCCATTCTACATTTTTCCGCAAAATGTAGGGGGAAAACCTCTCCTTTAAGTTGGGATCGCTGAAGTGAAGTAATAAATTTCAGGTAAAATCTTCATCAGCTGTTAATTTTTACAAGATAAATTATTATTAATTATGTGAGACAGAATGCAGAATTTCTTATTGTAGAATATTTAAGGTCTGTATTCGTCGTTACAGCAGTGAATGTATAGAATATACTATAAAAAGGACCATATGTAAACCCATACATTTGGCATGTTTGGATAAGCAAAGAAAATGGAGCAAATCTGTTTTTGGAGACATTGCCAAACTACTTTCTGTGTAAAACCTATCATACATTAAAATTTCATACAAATAATGAAAAAATTAAAATCTTTATTATAGAGAAGATATGTGAAAATCAGTGTTCAGTTATAGTAGATGGAGAGGAATGCTGAAATCTATAATAAGTAATGGAACCTTTTTTACAATGTATGTATGTACACATATGTCTAAAAGTTTGGAATATTCAAACATTTCACTTTTTTATTGGTATTCATTTTTTCTTTTACTCGTTTACCTAATCATTATTTTATTACAACTCTTACTGGTACCAAATAAAACTCAGTACCAAATGACCAATGTGTGTTTTTGAGTCAAAAAATTACAATGTACCAATTGCGTTCAAAAGTAATTTAAAAATATAAAAAGCAACTTTCAATAAAACTAATAAGCCGTAGTACCTTTTATGGGTATGTATGCATGCCTGTAGGCGATTTGGCAAGCTGTCGATTAAATGATCAATTTGGGCTTGTGGCATTCTCTCCCATTCTCCACGAAAAGCATCTTTTAGTTCTCGAAGGGTAAGAGGAAGATTGTTTCGTTTTTTGATGCGTCTTTTCAGAATGTCCCAAGCAAGTTCAATAACATTTATATCAGGGGAATTTGCTGGCCACCCTAACTTGGTTATTCCATCCTGTTCAAGAAAATTTTTTACTGCTACTGTTCGATGAAGAGGTACGTTGTAACCCATAAAAACAAATCCGTCGCCCACTGCTCCTCGGAACAGACGCACAACACAATTTAAAACTTCCTGGATGTATACAGCAACAGTGACTCTTCTCTCCAGGACCAGTAGAGGTGTCCGTGTACCACTTATAATATCGCCCCAAAACATCATTCTCCCACCTTCAAATGGGATACGTGGTTGAGCTGTTTCTAGTCGGGCTTGCCGACCTGGAGCTCTTCAAACTAATATTCTTCGTGAATTAGAAACCAAACCAATTCTCGTCGTATCGGAGAACTTTACGTTATTCCAGGACCATTAGGACTATGATCCACCTTTTCCTCGAGCCCATTGCAATCTTACATTTTTTTGTTGAAGGGTTAGTTTGGGAACACGTAAAGGTCTTCAGCGATACAAATTTACGCGTGATATCGTTTGTCGTGAAACATTTATTTAGTCCTTCAAGGCTAACAAGCTCCCTTAATATACCACTTGCAGATTCCAGATGATTTCTTCGAGCTATTAATGATATCTGCCGGTCTTTTGCAGCTGTTGTACATAATTTTCTACCACTTCTGGAGCGATCCTTTACGCCATTTATCTCTTGGAATTTTGTATGAATTTTCGATACAGCACTTTAAAAAACACCTACAATTTCCGCGATATCACTTTGATTAAAGCCCTGTTGTGTCTGTTAAAATGAGATATCATATTTCTAGGCATTTTCAAACGAATTGATTAAAATTTGAAAAAGAAACTGAAATAATGTGTAAATACCAGTATTAACGGTATGGGCAAAATTCGAAAAACCTGTGATATCAGCAAAATAATGCTTTTGATATTTTCATTTAAAAACGTTCTAAAATAAATATCAATCACAATTTTTAGAGTATCATAGACGTAGATATCATATCCTATTTGTACATATTCCAAACTTTTGGACATATGTGTATGTAACTAATTAAGCTGTATTTTTTTATAAAGTGTATGGGGCAATTTAGTTTAATAATGGAGCAAGTAAATAGATCAACAGTGCATAAAAGCAAACCAGAAAAGCAAAAATGATTTCCTTCAAAGAAATTGTAATGATTAAAGGTTCTAATATTAGTTTTGTATGGTGGCAATGATGAAAGGCTTTGTTTTTGCATTATATTTATAGAATAACCTATTGTAAGTATGTATTATGGTTTGGTTTTGTTTAAATGTATATACTTTTTATTTTTAGCTTATACTAATTAAAATATGTGTGGATGCTTTTTTGATGAATTTTCTTAGAAACGTTCTCAATTATATTGAAAATGGAAATCACTGTAGATAGTATGGTGTAGGGCTGTAGACTGATAAATATTGTATTATGCATTGCATCATCTTCTACTTCTTCTTCAATTTTTTGGCCTCCACCTTGACAGTATTTGGCCAGGTATTATATGGTGCAGGTATTACTCTGATATACTTTTTTCTCATTTTTGTTCTTATCTGATTCTTCACTAGATTTTATTCTCTTCTTTAGTGGGCTAGACAATTTAGTAAACAATACAACAAATGTTAAAGACTCTTCTCGCTCGGGGGCAACAGCCGAGCAACACACACCCTAGATGTTCCCTCGAAATGATAGAAAAGCCATAAAAAAAGTTTGAATGGGAATTATATTGCTGTATAGTAAGTTAGTTAGTTTATTCAACACTAAATTATGAAAGGTAAAGAAATGGGATTAGATATGCCCAAATCCACTAACTTGAAATACAAATCAAAATTCAGTATACGATTCAATGGGCAGCCAAAGAAGATGTGATGTAATTCACCCATCTGACCACATATGCAGTATTCCTGGCATCCTAATTTAATAATGGTTGTTAAATGTCTTCTTCTTATAAAGCGTATTCCAACAAAAGGTGGCTTGCGGGGAAATTTTTCTTGAACTGTTAGATACCATCTCCCTTTAGAAAAAGTTTCCTCCAGTACAAATCGTGATGTTGAAATATTAGTTGTTTAATATGTGGATATATATATATATATATATATATATATATATATATATATATATATATATATATATATATATATACATTTTATCCACTTTAAAATTGGTTGGAGTATTTAAATTCCTTCCAAGTTCCGATAAATTATCAGCACGTCCATTACCATTGGGTGGGAATGCAGGCAAGAATTATATCAAAATTCTGTTTTAAAGCATCTAAAATGAGATGTTTGGTAATCATTGCTATATTGTTACATATCCTATATTTTTGCTTGCTAATTTTTTTGATAGCACTTTGTGAATCGGTAAAAATGACACACTTCTGAATTTTTTTTCAATGCAGATTTCATCCGCCCTATACACAGCATAATTTCCGCAGTACATATTTGAGTGTGATAAAATAATCTCGTAGCATAGCTATATTTTGTCTCTGGGATGTATATTCCACAACCAACTTGGATATTCATTGAATTAAAAGTTATTATATAGGTCATTTTTTTTAACTTTGCCAAATATTGTTTTAATAAGGTTTACTTGGTTCTCAGTACTAAATTTGAAACATGGGTTAGTCTCATAGTAGTTTAAATTTTGTAGTTCTTCATCTATATTATTTTTTGACTCGATTAAGAACGGGATCTCTTTTTTTTGCTCAATAACCCCTTTATTCCCTACAAAAATTCCAAAGTTTATTGGCAATATTTTTTAACGTACTCTTCTGTTCTGCTTGAAGTTTTAGATACAATTTTATGGATAATATTTTCCTCCAGTATTTAAGATCTATTTCCCCACACTCACCCAATAAACACTTGGTTGGAGTAGATTGCATTGCACCCGTTATAATTCTTAAGCATTCATATCGTTCTTTATTCTATTTTAAGCATTGTTTTTAAATGCATGGCTTAAGGATAAATGATGCGTAGTCCAAATGTGATCTTACTATTCCTCCGTATATGTTAAGGAGTGTAATAGGGTCCGCTCCCCAATAGATACCACTTATCGCTCTAATGATATTTATGCCTTTTTGGGCTTTGGTTTCCATGTGTTGAATATACGACGCCCAATTGAGGCGATTGTTTAATAATACTCTTAAATATTTGATATTATCTTTGATTTCAATTACGTTATTACTAACTTTGATATCTATAGATGTTAAAACGTTTTTTCAACAAGGGTTAAATATAATAGCTGCAAATTTATTATTTGAAATTTGAGATTCCTATTAATTTCTATAATCGCTGCATTTGGGTTCTCCCTCTTAATCATCAATACGAGATCATCAGTATACTGGATAATTTGAATCTTGCAAGTCTCGGATCTTGCAAGTCATGCATAGAAAGAGTATATGTATTAAACAGTAAAGGGTTCAAGGGAGATTCTTGGGCTAACCCCTGTTTATTAATTTTGAAGCCAATTAGTTCGCCTTTGTTATCTTTGACATAAATCTCTCTAGACATCAAAACATTAAAAATTAAATTCACATAAATTGGAATTTTAAGTATCATTTTACTATGTAAAACATGAATATTTACATTATCATAGGCCGCTTTAAGATCCAAAAATACAGCTGATAAGTATTTTTTCTGACTAAATGCATTTAATACTGAATGAGTTAAGGTAGCTATAGTTTTATTACACCCTTTATCCTTACGAAACCCAAATTGAAGTTTCGGAAATACCTCCTTATTTTCTAAAAGCCATTCTATTCTATTTTTTTAAAATACTCTCCATTACTTTACAAATACATGAAGTTAAAACTGTAGGGCGATAATTACCAGGATTATTGGCATTTTCCCCTGGTTTTAAAAAGGATAAGGTAATAGGATTTGACCATTCTCTATGAATTCTACTAGATTCTAATATGGAATTGAATATATAAACTATTTTTTTTCCATTACCCGGAAGATTTTGAATTATAGTATATGAGACTCTGTCTTTCTCCGTTGTTTTATCCTTTCTATTAGAAAGAACACTATGAAATTCATTGAACGTTACTGGTGACACATCTACTTTGGATAGAATCAAGTTAAAATCTGAATCAACTTTACCAGTTGTTAACATGTTTAATATTTCTTTCGCAGTTTCATTGTTAGGAAAATAATTATTATCACTATTGAACTAATTTTTAAAACTTTTCACCGTCTCCCATACCTTTTTTATGGGAGTGTCCCGATTTAACGTGGAGCAGAAGTTTTGAAAATAATTCTTTTTAATTTTAAGTTTTAGTTTAACGAATGACTTGATTCTCTTATATTCAATATAATTCACTAAATTATGTGATTTTTTGTTTTATTATTATTTTATTAATTATGTATACTTATTCTACTCTTTTTAATTACTTCAGAGCATTCCTCATCCTACCAAGTCGCAAACTTTGTACCCACCCTGAATGTATACACCGGTATACGTTCCTCAGCAGCCTCATTAATAATATCATAAAACTCATTATAATCTAAATTCTCCTCTTCTCTTTTAAAATTATCCTCACTCTTATCACTAACTAAACTCCAATCAGTCTTTTTAAAGTTCATTTTGGTTATATTTGTTCCCATTAAATTCAACCCGTTAATAAGATCACAAATAGTTAGAAAGTGGTCACTATTTCCAGGATCTTCAGTTGGCAATTACCAGCGAGATTATTAGACACTAGATATAAGTCTACAACAGATGAATTATGGTTGGAATCACCTAACCTCGTAGAAGTTAATTAGATTTGCAAGCTCTAACAATTCTTTAATTTTCGGCCATTCGCATTATTAGTTTTACAAACCCACATTTCATCATGTGTATTAAAATCTCCCATAATTATGTGGGACTTTGGTGTGTTGGAGAGAAAATAGTTCCACTCATCAATATTGATGGTTTGCCCCGCAGGATTGTAAATGCTACATACACACACACACACACACACACACACATATATATATATATATATATATATATATATATATATATCATCATCAGCCCGTATCGATCCACTGCAGGATGAAGGCCTCTTCAGCATGCTTCCAACCTTCACGGTCCTGGGCTTTCCTCTGCCACTCGGGTCCAATATACTTAACGATGTCATCAGTCCATCGTGCTTTCGGTCTATATTTCGGCCTATATATATATATATATATATATATATATATATATATATATATATATATATATATATATATATATATATATATACATATAGCTTAAACGAATAGTTAAAACTTACATAACATCCGATATATTACCATTTTGAGGGATTTCAGATACCACATATCCATTCATTCTATTCTGTCTAGAAATCCTATTATTCATCCATGTTTCATTAAGAATTACATGTGGTTTTAATTCAAAAATTAGAATTTTTAACTGATCATAGTTCGCTCTAATACTACGAATATTCCGTTGCACTATTTTTAAGTTGTTGTTTTTATCAACAAAGGATTTTTGTAGCCTTTTTGTTATGTCTATTTTCTGTTTTGGTGTAAGGAATCATTACTAAAATTTGTATTACCCGGTTCATTAATAAACAGGAGGACATAATCAATATCATTCTTATTTAATTTATTAGCCGTATTGATAATTTCTTGTAAGATATGAGGATTTTTTCTAGATATCCTCCATAAGGATTACGGAGATGATTCATTTTCACTATCTGAAATCGAACGAGGAATATAGTAGGTTGAAATAGAAACAGGTGACTTCAATGAATATGTAGGTGACTTTGATGAAAACACAGTTTGCATATTACAAACTAATTAACGTGTTTTGTTAACTTTCTTTATCATAACTTACGGGGGAATTAGATTTTTGTCTTTTTGCTTTTTCATTGTTAATATCTATCGGTTCGTTTCAAGGAGCATCAGAAACAGTTTCTAACAGTCACGATTCGACGCAGTGACGATACCTGGAACGGTTTTTAGTTACTGCGTCGAATCCTGGCTGTCAGAAACTGTTTCTGACTCTGGTTGGAACGAAATTATTATCATCGCATTGCATTATATTCTAAAAAAGATACAATCGGCTTATGCATCATCAGTTCAGTCCGAGACTTCGAAGAGTTAACACCTCTAAGAAATCGCTTTCTGAAATTCGGGCTCTAGTATCTTCAGTGTTCGCACGGTCGAAACGAAAGCTCAAGAAAACCTAAAGCCGCCTTCCAAACATCAAATTCGCCGTCGGATCCATGCTGCGAAAACCATTTTTCGCCGCCAGGTAGCCGAAGGGACAACCGTAGCCATGTCCGTTACGCCGGGCGCCGCCATGTCTGGCCCGTCTGGCGCCGAGACCTTTTCGGGGGTCACGAACAATACAATCCAGGAGAATTATAGGATAATTCAAGAAAAATACCTCGAATTGCTTAGCATCGTCGAGGAAAATAAAACTACAATCCGGAATTTGAATGCCGAGATCGAAAGGATGAAGAGAAAGCAAGAGAAGACCAATCTCCACAGACTGTCATCATCTCTACGTGACCTGCCATCAGTAGGAAGAAGCCGCAGCGTTTCTCCTGAAAAAACCCCATATCCTGACATGATGGACGTCTCGAAACCCGACGACAATAAAATCCGGTGCCGAAAAAACCGTCCGCCCGTTGGCGGAAACAAGCGTGACGGCTCCCAACGCTCAGCAGACAGGGGACCGCCGCCAAAAAGGACCTCGAAGGAAGCCACGAACCCCTCCGAGACAACCGCAAACAATACCCCAAATCCCTCCGCCGCCACCGCGTCGCCATGTAGTGCCGCGTGTGCCAGTTCAGACAATTCCTCCGCGCCAGTGTCCTCGTCGAAAAGTAGTACCGCCACCGACGAGTGCACCCAGCCGTCGAATTCCTCCGCGTTCGTGTCCGCCCCGGTCAAGATATTCCGATCAAGACCGATAGTCTTGAGAAGCAAATCGGAATTCAACACAGTCACCAGGCTTCTGAGGGAAGATAGGGTGATTTATCATACCACCAATAAGCCGGAAGGAGTGGCCTTCCATGCTAAAACCGAATCTGATTACCGAAAGATAACAAAGATCTTCGACACAAAACAATTTCCCTACCACACATTCTGCGCGCCAGAAGACAGGGGCCTCCGCGTCCTCTTCCGCGGTGTGGTCGAAACTACTTCAACGGATGACATCCGCGCCGAACTAATTAGTCTCGGGTTCACGCCAATCCATGTTGAGCGTTGGACCACAAGACCTGGAAACGACAGAAGGAAAAAGCCAGTTCCCATCGCCATAGTACAAGTGGTGGTGCCCAGGGATCAGAGAAACATCTTCAATCCGACCCGATTCATGAGCCAGTCCATCAGGATCGAGGCCCAAAAAAGTAATGGAAAGCCCGTGCAGTGTTTCAACTGCCAGCTCTACGGGCATACAGCAAAACAGTGTCACGCACAATCAATCTGCGTGAAGTGTGCAGGCCAGCACAACAGCAAGGACTGCCAGAAAAGTAAGAAGACGCCTCCAAATTGCAGTAACTGCCAAGGAGCCCACACAGCCAACTACCCTGGATGCAAATCACGTCTAGCCAGAGGTCAACAAACAGCGACAGAGGCAGATAAGCAACCCGCACCTCCGCCGCAGAAAGCCGCCGCCAAAATCCCCCCTCCAACCTTCGTATGGGGAACCCAGCAGAAAAAATCCGTTCCACAGCCAGAGGAACCCACCCCCATTCACCAAATGTTAGCTCGACTAATCGAGCAAAACAACCAGATACTGAGCTTATTCCTAGGCACCCAGCCCCAACCTGCACGACAACCTCCAAATGGTCGTCACGCCTAGAACACTAAAAATCATAACCTGGAACGCCTGCTCAGTGCACGACAAGAAGGAGGACCTTGCCAACGCACTGACGTCCCACAACATCGACGTTGCCCTGCTCCAGGAGACTTTTCTCAAGCCCCCCATCCGCTTTTCCATCCCCAACTACCCAGTCTACCGCAGCGACAGAGAAACAGGCGCAAAAGGAGGCACTGCAATCCTCATAAAAAGCAGCATCCGCCACCACCAACTGCCTAATCCAGCCATGACCCACGCGGAAGCCATCCAAATCGCCATTGAACTAGAGGACCAGCTGCTGACCCTCACCTCAGTCTACCTAAGATGCCAAGTCGGCATAGCATCAGCCGACTTCGAAATCTTAGCCCAATGAACCTCCGCCAAAGTCATCGGTGGAGACTTCAACGCCCATAACCAACTGTGGGGCTGCTTCTCCACAAACCAACGTAGAAGAGATCTGAGAAGAATATGGGATCTCAACATCGTATCTCCAGACGCGCACACCCACTACGTCCCCGGACAGCCACAGCACACCGGATCCACCATCGACTTCTTCCTGGTGAAAGACTGCAACCGATCCACAACGGCCATGGTCCTCCACGAACTGGATTCCGACCACCTCCCAGTCCTGCTCGAACTAGGAGACAACCGACTACTGGACGCCCCATTCAGGCCCCCCCAAACAGATCACCGATTGGAAAGAATATGTTAATCTTCTTCATGTTACAGATCCAATCCCGACGATCAACGATCCCAGACAGCTAGAGCTTGCAGTCGACAAGCTCACCAGCGACATCATCTTCGAAGCCAAGGCCGACCATCCAACCTAGGCTCACCACCGACCTCCCGCTGGATCTGAAAAACCTTCTCAGAGCGAGAAATCGCCTGCTGAGAAGGGCCAGATCCACCCTCGATCCCGAGGATAAAAGGTGGGCAAACCAAGCAACCAGAGATGCCAGGCAATTGTTGAAGTCGTATAGAGAGGAAAAGTGGGACAACCTACTTTCCTCTCTAGACTCATCGAATTCCAGGCAAATCTGGCGCTTGGCCAGGTCGTTAGCGGGAAAATACAGACGGATTATTTCTCCGCTAAAATCGGATGCAGATGGCGCCATCGCCGTCTCCGATGTGGACAAAGCTGAACTTCTGGACGAGTCCTTCAGGCCTCAGATGACCTCGCAACGGCTTCCAGATGCAGATCCCAAATTCGATGCGGAGGTATGCAGGGTCTCGACCCAGCTACCTGTGTTCCCGCAAATTTCATACCTGCAAAACCATCTCGCTTCGCCCCGCTCAATCTCAGCTATCATAAAAAGCTTTGCCCCCAGAAAAACCCCCGGCTGTGACGGCATCACGGCAAGGCAACTCCAAAAACTTCCGAGCAAACAGATCGCAGAAATCACAAACATCGTGAACTCTATCCTGCGACTGCAAGTTTTTCCAAGCTCATGGAAGCACGCCATTCTAGCCGTGATTCCTAAAAAGCACAACAGCCAAAGCCCATCGGACTTCAGACCGATCAGTCTCCTCAGCGCTCTTTCCAAAATCGCTGAAAAAACCATCCTCGAAGTATCCAACAGCTTCACAGATTCCAAAAAAGATCATTCCCAACGAACAATTCGGGTTCAGGAAAGGTCTGTCCGCCATCCACCAATCGACCAGGTTGGCCAACGAAATTCACACTTCGCTCGAGAAAAAATGGCATCTCGGAGCTATCTTCCTCGACATGTCCAAAGCCTCCGACAAGGTTTGGCATGATGGTCTCATCTTCAAAACCATCAAACTCGGATTTCCCCGAGATCTCACCCTCTTAATCCGTTCTTTCCTGGAAAACAGGTCGTTCCAGGTCAGAATAAACTCCTCTCTATCCACGAGGAAACCCATAAACAGCGGGCGTCCCGCAAGGCTCCCCTCTAGCGCCAGCCCTGTTCAACATCTACATGGCTGGTATTCCACGCTCGAAAACTGTGAAATCTGCATTCTTCGCAGACGACACAGCTTTCTTTGTAGCGTCCCCCAGAACTTCCGCAATCCACAACAAACTACAGGATCAGCTCAACGCTGCTATCCGCTGGCTTAAATTCTGGCGCCTGCAAGTCAACCCCAAAAAGACTCAGGCGATTATCTTCACCAGAAAACGCTACATCAGAGAGTACAGGCTACTGGTGGACAAAGTTCCAATCCCATGGTTGCAAAAAGCAACCTACCTAGGTCTCCATTTCGACCGACATCTTTCTTGGTCCAGTCAAATCCAGCAAGCCATGTGCAAGGGGTGCGGCATCATCAAGCTGCTATACCCACTTTCATGCAGAGCGAGCAAACTCGCTCCAAAAATCAAGGTCATGATCTACAAAATCTTCGTTAGATCAGTAGTTCTGTACGGTTTCCAAACGTACTATAGGTTGCTCGATCGCACCTCGATCAAGAAACTCCAAACATTTCAGAACAAGGCATTGCGTGTGGCCCTAGACGCACATTGGTTCGTTAGAAATAATCAAATCCATCGTGTCCAGGAAAACTACACGAATTGGGGCGAACATTAAATCAGCAAAAAATCAAAATTTTAGCTTTGCAAGAAACTAGATTGACAGATGATAACACCTTGGAATTCGGCAACTACAGATTTTTTAAAAGTAAAACGGACAAAAAAATACTCAAAAATACACCACATCTCGGTGTTGCTTTCGCTGTCTCAAGAAACATCCTTGGTTCTATAACAAATGTCCAGCCAGTAAATAATCGACTTATGACACTATCCCTTAAGTGTGCTAACAAAAACTATACATTAATCAATGCACACCTCCCAGTTAACGAAGAAAATAAATCTAATCCTGAAAAAGTAAATAAGTCCTGGGAAATTCTAGAAAAGACTATCTCTAAAATTCCCTCTAACCATGTAAAAATCCTATTGGGTGATTTCAACGCCCAGCTAGGGAAAGAAAAAAGTACAGGAAAACAGTCGGCAGTTTTCCCGCTCATAAATGGACTAACCATAATGGTAGAAGATTGGTTGAACTATGTTCGCAGTTTAATCTAAAAATAATGTCAACCCATTTTAAGAAGAAAATATCAAAACAAAAAACCTGGAGGTGCCCAAACACGTACATGGGTGAATTTCAAATTGACCATGTTGCCATTTCGTACCCCAATTATAAAGAGATTTTGAATGTACAAGTCAGGACAGGAGCAAATATAGACACGGATCACTACTTGACTAGAATCAAACTTAGCTTAAAACCTCGAAAACTTATTCAAAAGCGGCTGCTAATACCAAAGTTTGACCCAACGAAAATAAAACCAGCCCTAACAGAAGAACTTGATAAACAACCAGCATAGAACTGGCAAGAATTGAAACAAAAAATTATTAAAACAGCCTTAAAGTTGGTCCCTTTACAAAAACGTAGAAAACATCCGTGGTGGGATGAAGTTTGCGAGCAAGCAGTATTAAGCCGAAGTGAAGCATTCAAAGATTGGAACAGTCAAAAAACAGCAATAAACTATAACATATTTTTGGAAGTAAGAAAAGAAACATCGAAGCTAATTAGACAAACTAAAAGAAAATATGAAAACAATCAACTTAATGAAATAGAAAAAGATTTCCAAAAACATAACACTCGAAACTTTTACAAAACATTTAAAACTAAAGTAACAGGCTATCAACCGCAAAGTCTTTGCTTCCAAAAGGAAAACGGACAATTGGCTCTAAATAACCAAGATAATTGCAAAGAACTTGCGAAATATTTTGAACAAATACTAAACTGTCCTGAGCCCTTAAACAAATTAGCAACACTAAAGCCTAAACAAACAAACCCAGATTCATTACCACCGAATGAAGATGAAATAATTAGGCAAATCAAGCGGCTTAAAAATAACAAAGCTTCTGGTGAAGATGGAATCACTGCGGAACTTTTGAAATCCGCTGGTCCAGGTACAATCAGGGAAATAACCAAAATTCTACAAGAAGTTTGGCGAACCGAACGGATTCCGGAAGATTGGAAAGATGCTCTAATTCATCCACTACATAAGAAAGGAGATAGAACGGATGTAAACAACTATAGAGGGATATCTCTTCTCCCAGTTTGTTACAAGATTCTATCTCAATGTCTACTAGACAGAGCACAGGGACAGTTAGAACCTAACCTAACATTGGTGAATATCAAGCAGGTTTTCGACCGGGCAGATCCTGCCCTGAACAGATCCTGAATCTGAAGTTGATTCTAAGACATCAAAAACTGTACAATAAAAATCTCGTCTGTACATTTGTGGATTTCAAAAAAGCATATGATTCTATTGACCGCGAATCTTTATTCCGAATCTTGAAAGAACAAGGACTAGATCTGAAAACGCTGGCAATTATTAAAGCAACATTAACTAACACAAGGTCAAAAGTTAAATTCATGGGTGAGATCTCGGAGCCCTTCGAAAATAAAACTGGAGTGAGACAAGGGCTCTCGCCACTTTTATTTAACTGTGTTCTAGAAAAAGTAATATAGGAGTGGCGTGAAAAAAAGTCGGCCCTGAATATTGACCAGCCCATTAAACTGGGGAGAACCAACATCAAAATTGATTGTCTGGCATTTGCTGATGATCTAGCAATTTTAGCTCAAGATGTATTAACGGCACAGAAACAGATTGAAATCCTAAAAGAAACAGCAGAAAATGTAGGACTCCAAATTTCCCTTGAAAAGACACAATACATGATCTGCAACAGACTAAGAACGTCATTTCTAAAAACAAAATATGGTAACATCAGACGAGTCTCTCAATTCAAATATTTGGGTGAAATAATCATGGAAAATGGGTTGGAAAAAGCGGCCAATAAGGGTAGATGTCAAAAAATGGAAACGGCATTGAGACTTACACAAAACATTTACAATAAAAAATGCCTATCTAAAAACACAAAACTGAGACATTACAACACAGTTATTAAGCCAGAATGTCTATATGCTGCGGAAACGCTCATTTTAAATAGAAAGAGGGACATCGAGGACATTGAAAAGAAGGAAAGAAAAATCAGAAGAAAAATCCTAGGGCCCAAACAAATAAATAGCACAACATACCGACTTCGAGAAAACCAAGAAATCAAACAATACACAGATATACATAGCGATATGAGAAAAAGAAGACTTAAGTTTTACGGACACATAAAACTAGACAAATAGTCGAATTTTATGAAAATAGGAGTAAAGCTAAAGTAGAAATAATTAAATGGATTGCTGCAATTAAAGAGGACCTAAGATCAGCAAATATTACACAAAGTGAAATTCAGGATAGAGGCTGTTTCAGACACAAGGTTAACGTTTGGAAGGTTGGCCAGAGAGAAAAATGTAGGAAGACTGGAACAACTTGGTCTGACGAAAGGAAACAAGCTCACAGCGAAAGAATGAAATCAGTATGGGCACAAAGGAAGGCTAACAACAACAAACGCCTCTAATTGTACTTCGCGTGGTCCACCAGGGCCCATACGTGAATAATAATAATAACAAATTCATCGTGAGGCCGATGTGCCTCCGATCACTAATTTCCATCAAACAACACTCGCGAAGCTGAAACTCACAGCTTCGCGAGGTAGCAATCCACTGCTACGAGAATTATCTCCTGCCCTAGCCACATGGCAACACTCCGATACCATCGTCCCTAAAATTCCGGCATCGAGACCCGGGTTACGAAACCATCTCGTTTCCCGACTCGTGTAAGTCTAACCTTCTTTTCCGCGACCGGTCAGATAATTGGCGTTTCTGTCAATGTCGGCCCGGCGTCTGCATTTATGTGCAGCGTCGGCCCGGCATCGCCAGAAATTAGCACACAAATGCCGATGACTTCATCGGTTTTCAAATTAACCTCCTGAAGTTCGCCTGGACTTCATTGAAAATCCTCATTCAGAATAGTCGGACCTCCGTCCTCCGGGACCATACATTCCGACACTTCAGGGGTCAACTAGAGACCCCAAAAATCTTAGAAACTCCATCGTGGGTCAAAATAATACCAAATAAGTAAGGGCCAAAAGGCCAACTTAAAAACCAGGCTAACAAAATAGAGAAATCGGCTTATGGTAACTGAAATAAGAAACAAAAATGTACACAGGTCCCTGTGTACATTTTTGCTGTGTACAGGTCGCTTCAATTAAAACCAGTGCGCGTCGCCAGTCTGGCGCAACAAGTCAACGCGGCTAAAGAAGTTTTTATTTCAAAAATAAATAGATTACGATTTTATCTATCAATAGATGAAATAGCTTGCAATAGCCTGTTATTACAGCGATCCATTTCCCTAAAGACAAATGTCTTATGAACAATCACAATCTGTTGCAAATCAAATTCAAGGGTTATTCACCGACAATATCCGAAACGTGCCGAGTGCTTCCGGAGTTTCAGTGAGTTTTTAGCGAAAGAATTCGTTAGTTTATAAGAATTCAGCTTCAATTTCGATTATTAATATAGTTCAAATTAAAAACAGTAGGTTTCTGATTATCTTTAAAAAATATATATACGTTTTTAATGGTATAGCGTAATTCACTGGAAAAATATATCTATTTGTTAACATTGCTAACTTTTAATATACAATCAAGAATCTTTGACTTTTTGTTTTAAGGTACTAGGTTTCACGCCTTTTATTTCTAATGGAGAGTATGATCCCAAGGTCAACTGAAAGTCGTTTCGTGATTAATGGTTGATGGAGATAGATGGAAATGATGATGTTGATGAAGGCAGATAAATGTGTCCGGAGATCGGAAAGAGCTGTTAGATGCTAGCTATCCGAGGTGCTTTTGAAACGGTCTTGAAGACCGACGTGACCGATAAGGCCTTACAAATATGTTCCATCGAAATGGTGTTGAAATCTGCTGTGGTTTTTGTGAAGGTGTAATCGTGATTGCAGCGAACGTAAGTCCATATGTAATCAGGCTTGATGGAGGACGGGAGTTGGTAGAGCATGCGGTTTCTGTAGAAATCATTTTTAGTCTGTTTTTGTAGTATTTTAGGTAGATATAAATAAAAGGCTGAAGTGGTCAATGCCCTAAAGACAACATTTTGCTATCGCAAAATGCAATTTTTACAGTTTTTGGTCCTGTGATTCGTAAAGCATTTGAGACAATGGGAATCGAGTGGGCAATTGATAGGTTACAGTCGTTGATATAACTCTAATCGTTCTCCGAGGAAAGTTTTCAAGCCCCCTCGTAGAGACAGACGGTCGGCTGGCTATCGTTATCTTTTTAAAGAAAACATCTGTCTTGTAATGGAATAAAATACCAACTGAACACCTTTTTGGATCCACTATAGATTCTTAAAAACGAATTTATTTTTGGCAACACCGCACACGGCAAGATATCTTTGTCATTATCGATGTGCGTGTAGACCGACGATAATCGATTGGAATAATACTCCAATACAACGGGTGGAAATGTGTAGATTGTCGGTAAAAAGTTTAATTTGACTTGTAAAGTTTTATTTGTCTGTTTCTAATGTGGGGGATTTGCACTTTAAAATGTATTGGACTCAGTGTAATGTGATAAACAGTTCCTGGACCATTTCGCATCGTATTGAGGAGACATTTGGAGAGGCTTTATTGAAATTAAAGCTGCAATATTCCAAGGATTAGCCGAGAAGGCATGAGGCAATCGGCCATCTTTGTTTCATCCTATTTTTTTATACAAATTCAATGACATAATCGCGCGGGAGTCATTTGGGCCATTATTCAAGCATGGTTGTTTTTTTTCAGCAGTTTATTGAAGAAAACTATTAAAACTAGCAGGTATTCTATTATCTATTAAAAAAATTATATCATTTTAAACAACTCTAGTTGGATTTTTTTAGTGTGATTTTATTCACTGATTAGTCTTCAGTGTATTCAATCTGAATGGAATTTTAGGTTATACGAATTTGCCAGTTCATTTAAATGAAACTAAAATGGAGGTATCAATTTTACACGTGGTGATGTTATGCCATTGATTTCCTGGTAAGTTTAGCTCATATAATGTCATCTATGTGTGATCAACAGAAACAGTAATCTTCTATTACAAGAATTCAATTAAAACCAATATTATTAGTAATTTTTCTCAAATTAAACCGTTTTTAAATCATGTAATATAACTTTTAAAATTTATCTGAGTGCATTTGGCGAATTATCATATATATCGTTTGAACATATGTATCAATCACAGATTTTTTAGGTTTAATAATCATAAATTTAGCCTTCTTAACATTAACAGCCAAACTATTACTACGCAACTAACTATAAATTTGTTCTAAATCAGTTTATGGTTAGTACCAAATGATTTATATTACTGCTCTCAAAAAACAATATTGTATCATCCACAAACAGTTGTATTTTACATTTTTCAACAACTTTTACAATATCATTTATATATAAAACAAATAAATCTGGACCCATAGCTTCCACATTTCTTTAGGACCTTTCCGAACCAGGTCAATTTTTCCTTCATAATATTTTTGTTTTTGTTGTCTGATCCAACCTACTACTTTATTTCTTTGTTTACAATATGAGTTCCAGTGTTCCCTCATTTTTGTTATAGCCTTTATACAAATTATCTCTCACTGTAATTTTATCCCAGATTTCACCAATTACCATTTCCCCATTTGCTCACAACTTTCATTTCAATTATTGGAGCATGACTATTTAATTGTTCTGTAATCACTTGTACAAGTTCCCCAACTATGTCATCAGTACATTTAAAGTTTTTTGATCACAGGTGATCTATCAGTCCCAACTGAAACTGAAGAAGTTTGTTGAATTTGCTCATTCTCTAGTAGTTTTTTTTCCATTGTCGTTTTTAACAAAGGGGAAATCAATTGTAAGAATGGAGTGATCTGTTACTTTTGGAGTGTAATGTATTTTATATTCAATGTGTTTATCATTTGTTATAAGATTAATTATTGTGGAACTATTCAGTGTCCTCTGGAAAATTTATTAACAATTTGATGAGCATTTGTTTCTTTATGTTTTTAAGTTTTTTAAATAAAATGTTTTTCTAGCCACATTGATGTTACAATCATATTTAGGATATCTACCAATTTATCCAGAAACTCGCCATCGTTTGGCTATCGTGATATCCACGTTTTTTTTTTTTCAATATGTCCCTGGAAATCGATGTAAACCTTATTTCCTCCTTTACATAAATTGATGCACCTCCAGTATGCCTACTACTGGATAATGTATGAATTGCATTTCATACTCTTCTAGATCAATTTGATGCTCTTTTGTGATTTGAGTTTCAACCAGACAAATAATTGTAGATTTCCAATTGGTTAATCACCCATTTCAGTTCTGTTTTGTGTGCAGTTAAACTTGCAGTATAAGATACATTAATCCTTATTTTCTTAATTGCTTTTTATTTGTATTATTGACATCAGGGTATTTGTATCTCATTTGGAGTTGTTTGAATATTCTTTTATATGCATCATTTTTTCTGCTATACGCTGTATGATTATAGTCAATTTTTGTTACTGTTAATAGCTTATTTGTATGCTTACAGTTTACACAAACTTCAATTTGGCTGCTGCAGTCTACTCTGCTATGATCTCCACCACACTTGTAATATTGTTGCTTCTACAATTTTGGGTTACATGGCCATACTTCCAACACTTAAAACACTGTATTACATTCACAAGGTCAAAATCCTTCCTCAAAAAAATCCTCTTTGCTTGTTCTCAAATGTACTTAAAATATTAATAACCCTCTTTTCTGAATTTGTTGTGATTCCATTCTGCAAAATAATAGTTTCAGTCAGTTTGTGAAAATTTTGAGTCATCTTTTTCTCTGTATATTTTTAGTCTAGGGTTCTTTTCTGTGATTTTTTACTTCCTATTCAGTATCCGTTCTCTTTATAATGCTTTCTAACAAATTCTTTATATCCCCTTTTCCCTTACCAACTTATCACAATCCCTCCCTCTTGAACAAACTTTACTCTAGACTCTTTGACTATCATTGCCTAGGATTTATATGGTCTTCAATTACTTGTTTTGATTTCAGGCTGTCTTGTTTTTTCCGGCGTCCGCTTTCTGACTTCACTATATTGTATTGTTTGTAATGGTGGTAAAGCTGTTCCTTTATTTCTTCCATAAGCATTATTAACTTGGGTATTTTTTTTAAACTTCTCTACATGACTCACATGAGTAAATTAGCACTCTCTTCTGCAATGGCATTCATCTGACGTCCGAACTTGACATATCAGCATATTTAGGATGGATTTTTTTTACAAGTGTCACATATAATAATCTACTTCAACTAGTTTGCTGCATTTTAAACAATTAAATTCGTTTCCCTCTATTGTTCCCAACATCCAAATATTGTTTTTCTATTAATTACTATTGAGAAACGTACAATTAACAAAAAACTTTCATTTACATGTGAGTTAAATTATTTAAAATATGTTTTAACAATATCTCACTAAAAAATAGCGTCGGTAATTTCCAAATTTATTGCACACGCCACCATAACCCGCACATTCACCGGCGCATTCGCCATGTTATATATCACCCATTTCATCAACCGATAACTTGTTATGAAAAGCCATGAGAAAATTGAACAACAATACTACAGATTAAATCATCTCCTGATGATGCTAACATGGTTAGCTAAACGTGCGTCGAGAACTTTAAAAAAGTGTTACGGTGTATACTGGTAAATCTCTTTGAATTTAGTGTTTCACACTGAAAGTTCCAATAGAAAAATTCAAATACTACAGAAGTTATACCTCCCAGTAGAAAAAGGAGATTGCTTTAACTTTGGCATATATTTACAATGCCATCCCAAGAAATGGGTCCTTCCCCCAGTGGAAAGTAGCTACCATTATCCTCATACCAAAATCCTGCAAATCCACTGAATCACTTTGTTACCAGTACTATCCTAATTGTTTGAAAAACTATTTCTGTCCAAACTAAAATCAATCATAGATATGAATTTTTCAGAATGTATAACTATAAATTTGTCAATACTGCAAATTCATCCATGGCAATAACCTCTAATAACATTTGGATTTATACTACTATTTTTCATATAAATGTATTTAAGATTCGTCAGAAATTTGACATATTTACATTTTGATTCAATATATTTGTTAAATAGTAATTAAGGCAACGTGGTTTAATTTTGTTTATAAAAATATTTTCATTTGTCTAATACATACTGTGTGCATTGCATTGTTCAAAAAAACAATATCGGATTTATAGCGAAGACACTTTTGTGATTAACTTGTTATATTTCATTGTTTTAGACATATTAAAATAGGTGAATACATTCAAAGATTGAAATAAGCTTAATTTTAAGGGGCATGATTTGAATGGGGACGTGAGGGATCTAAAAAGTCTCACTGGTGCAAATGGTGCACTATGCCCTCATCAATGTTTTAAAATGCTCTTTGGATTAGAGTTGGACAAACAGTTCTCTTCACTGCTGCCCAGGTAGGTATTCACTCAATCTGAGCTTTTTTTAATGGAATTGTACCAATATTTATAAGATCAAATTTATGAATCCTGCAATTTTTTTTTATTCCGAATGTTCATTTGATGCGATTGAACTAAAATTTAGGGTTCAAGGGCATTCATGTTATTTACACTTTCTATTTTAGTAATTCTAAAACTAAACTATTTTCTATTTATTTGACAATCCTACCTAACGAAGAGTGTAAAAATCATTAATTGTGGAGTTTACTGAGCCTTGCTTTAAAAATTGAAAAAGTTGTCTAAACGGAATAGACCCTTTATCCCAGTTCATTATTTTCTTACATTTTTCTATTGGAATACTTTCATATGCATCCAAAGCTCTATTGTTATTTACATTTTTAACTGGTCTTAAATTACTAATATCTATCATTTTTTATTTCTCCCATATCTAATGTGGGCAATGTGTTCTTTAAATCTCGTTAATATGGATCTTTTTCTTGGCCCAACCTTTCTATGTAATTTCGTAAATGCCCGACATTTCATGTTGATCTACTTTATCCTTTGATTTACCCAGGACTTCTTTTAATTTATTATATGATTTATATACAACTTTAATTGTCCAGTTTTTTCAGCATTTTTTATAACGACGGTTAGAGAAAATGTTAATTGGGCATCAAATGGTATTACCATGAATTTATTTTTGTTCTGATTTATTTGAAAAGTCGAAGATTCTTTCAATAATTTTCTAAACTTATGTTTTCAATCTGAACTGAATTAAGTATCTTAATCATGATGATAGTGATGCTGAGTTAGTTAGCGAAGCGAAGACGCATCGACAAATAATTTGGAGTTTTGCTAGAAAATCTCTTCAATTTGGATCACCTTATCCAATATTTCAGTGTGTAAATCCGTCTACCTTTTTAACTATTGTTTTTTATTTATTATCTTATTCACAATATCTATTATCTATATCATATCTATTATCACTTATTTATTATCTGAAAGAATGCGCTATACTATATGTCAATATCACTTTTTATAGTTATTTCCGGAATATCGATATATAGATCAGCATTATGAATATCGATATCCTGATTGACACTTAAAATGTCGATAGTAGAATCCTTATTATATATACGACTATTTTCCGTCAGATGACCATCGCCATTATGATTATTGTCTCTTGAGATTTTCACTTTGTTTTGTGTTCTTTTAAAGTGGTTATGTGTGGTCTTAATTAATTGACCAGTTATTTATTAACATAAAAATTATCATGTATACAGTATGTGAGTATGTTTTAAGTATTTTGGTCTTAAATTTGTCATGTTGTTTAATATTAGACACATCTGATTAAAACTACAGTTTTAACCTCAAATAAGGAAAACATTCTCTTTTTTCATATAAATGCATTAAGAAAACAATTTAAACTTGTAGGATGGATTTCATAATTCTTTAGAACAGTTAAAGCCAGCTTTATCATGTTAATAAATTTGTTAATTCAACTTTTAGTGTTCAGATTAAGGAAGTTGAAGACTTTTGTAGCTCGATTGGTGTGAATAGAATTGCTTATATATTTTTATATTTTAGATAAGAATGTCTCCTAATTGGTCACATTGAGATGTCAGTCAGAAAAATATATTGTTTGTGTGGGATTCAATATATTTGAGCAGAATGAGGTAAGTAATAACTAATCTTATACAAATGGCCATTTTAAACATTACACATGAGAATTTTTTTTTAATATACATCTTTAGATATATTTTGGATCAGGCATTTTTAATTTGATGATCATACTTATTATAGTTATTCTTTGTATTGTTTTTTTTGTTACATTATCTTTTTAACCATTTGTACTTAAATCCCAAAATGGTTTTCTATCTTTGTTCTCATAATTTAATATTTTGGGTGTCCTGTTTATTTAATAGAGATTTGATATGACTGTTTGAACGACCTGTTCCGGGCCAACTGGAGACCCCCCAAAAATTATTCAGATTTTTTTCTAATCGGCATATTAATTTTCTTAGCTACTTTTTTGTGATGTATGTTGCATGACTAGAAAATGATAAGGATTCATCTATATTTGTACCTAAATATTTACATTCATTAACTTGTTCTACATTCTCATTACCTATTACTATTCCAGTATGGTCATAGGTATCTGTCACAGATTTTTTAGGTTTAATCATAAATTTGGTCTTAACATTAATGGCCAAACTATTACTACAAAACCAACTATATATTTTTTTATCTCTGTTTATGGTTATTATCAAATTATTTATATTACTGCTCTCAAAAAACAATATTATGTCATCTGCAAACACTTGTATTTTACATTTTTCAACAACTTTTACAATATCTTTTGTTTCCAATATAACCAACCTTCCTTGGAGGACTCCCTTGACTTTAAGGGATGAGATTGCCCTGTTAAATTTGTAGATGATATTGTATGTTCAAGTATTCAGTGAACCATTTATAACACTGTCCCTAAAACCACATTTCCTTAATTTCTGTCTTTAAAAATTATGATTTACAGTTTCATATGACCGTTTAAAATCAAGGAAAATTATTCCAACAAATTGTTTCCCACTAATCTTAACTTTTCATTGGGATACAACTGATTGCAGAGCACTTTCACAAGAATGTTTATCTCTAAATTCAGCCTAATAATGCGTAAGCAACTCATTTTCTTCTATAAATTATCCCATTTGGTGGCCTACTACAGTTTCCAGAAGTTTTTTATATGTAGGCAATAAATTAATGGCTCTAAAATCTTCACACTTAAGAGTGTAATTTACTTTTGCAATAGGAGCTGTTGTGAAGGTCTTCCAGTTTTTGAGAAAATATCCTGTCTGTAGATAAGTGTCAAAAAATTGTTGCCAATCATCTCAAAAGACAATTTCAAAACTTTCGTACCAATTCCTTAAATGCTAATATTTATATTTTTTAAATCACTGACTATATTTTTCAGGTCAGCAAGTTGGAGAGTCTGAAACTGTCTGAAGATATTTATTGGTGTTATAATATTGTCTAGAAACTCTCTTCTCTGTGATAGGTCTATCTTTGGTACTATGTCACTAATGCTTTCCAGAAAGTAGTCATTGAAGTGTTTCACAATCTTCACAAGTGTTTCACATCAGATCTATTTCTAATTTCCCATTAAAAATAATACCTGGATCCTGAGTATTCAGATTACCATTAGAAGAGTCTTTCAAATCTTTCTTTAGGGTCTTTCCTAACTCAGTCAATTTCTCCTTCATAATACTTTTGTTTTGTTGCAAAAACCCACTATTTTACTTCTTTGTTTACTAGATGAGTTCCATTTTTGTTATTATAGCCTTCTTATACAAATTGTCTCTCACTGTAAATTCATCCCTGATCACCAGTCCTCCAGTTACCATTTCTCCATTTACTCACAACTTGGCCAACATTTTATATCTTCTAATTACAAGACAATAAGACAAATCATTTTTTCGGATTGTAATTAACCCACACATTTATTTTGGTGCTTGGATCATTCCTATTTTCAAATTGTTTTACATTTCTTCTATTCAGATGGATGTTTCGGGTTGGTCGCCTGTACTTTTATCATAGCTGCTAGTATTTTGTTCTATAATTTCTTTTTGTGTTTACATATTAACTAGTACATCATCATTCCTTTTACTGCCTTTTAATTTTTTATATTTCAATGTCACAAAGTAGTAGTTGCTCCTCACATCTGGTTACCTGTTTACTTTTACATGTTGGGTTCTATTCCTTAAATGTGTATTTACTGGGAGATAATCTACTTTTGAGCATACTTCAAGTTTGTTATAACAAAGTAATTTGGAAATTATAATATTAATATTTGATGAAATGTTTGAAGTAATAATGAAAAGAGAAATTAAGATGCAGCTTTTAAAGCAAAGGTAACTGTTTACCCAGATTTCATGAATCCTCCAGTCATGAATTGTTATTTTCTCACGTCGGATATGACATTTTTATTTTAATATCTTGTTAGATTTCATAATGCCATGAAGATACAAGAAAAATGCAAGGAAACTAAATCTTTAAAGCATTCCCTTCATTTATGCTAAAATTAAAATAATTTTCTAAATTTTCCAATATTTTATTTATACATTATATTTAATATAATTATTTTTTCAGATGTCCAGTTTCCTGCTGATTTAATACAGCTCACTGAAGAATCAATTCCTGTATTGGAGCCTTTGGTTGATACACTAAATTCGAAGAGATTTACCACTAAACACCAAATCACTTTTTTTTTTCAATGTTAGCATCATCAGGAGCGTCAAGTAGTTAAAAATGATTTAGTATTTAGCGGTTAATCCCTTTGAATTCACTGAAAAATGTTACCAAGTTCTATTACTAAATGTTTCTTAATTTAGCTTCTTGTATGATGTTATTTAAAATTTCCTTTTTTTTTTCATAGGTGTACATATTGCTAATCTCTTATTTGTTAATAAAGAACCATTCTCTTTGTCTTTTATTCCATTTCCCTATGTTTATAGGTTCCAGTTGGGAGTTGCCGATTAAAGAAGGGTGTGCAGCTAAATTATAGAAACTGCTAGATGCTGGTGTGAAACTCTGTTGGCTGCTGATTTGAAACTCTGTTGGCTGTTAATTTGGTTGAAAACTCTACTGGCTATTGATTTGATTGGAAACTGTTGGCCGCTAATTTGGTTGGAAACACTGTTGGCTGTTAATTTAGTTGGAAATTATGGTTGCTGTTGATTTGGTTGGAAACTTTTAGCTGTATTTAAACTCTTTAAATTACTCTTTTAACAGTGGTATATAAGGCATGAAATATTTTCACAGATAGTTGCAATGAAATAGTTTCACTAAGTTAGTTGCGGTAGAATATGATTGACATTAATGTTTGGTTATTATTATTTCTTTTTTTGCCTCTTTTTTTTCTATAGTTCTCCAGTATCAAAAAAAAAACATTTGATAATCTGATATTTTGCCATCTATGAATCCGATCATTCTTAAGCTGATAATTTCTGTTAAAAAGTTATATTTTGCAAAATTATAGATCAAATTTTTAGCTACCCACATTTTGTTACCATTTTAACACGTTGGCTACCACCATAAGTGGTTTTTTTCAGTCTATATATCCCGCGGTCATTTGGTACTTTGGCGTTAACACATATTTGTGGTTCGAAATCGACTCGCAAAGAAATTTAGGTAGTACACTATTGCGGGTTGATTTCGTCTCGCAGTGGAAAGAAGCTAACAAAAAAGTGAGAGTCGATATAGTGGCTCACGCTAGTGCTTCTCTTATGGCAATTTAAAAATACTGTGCCACAAAGGAGGATATTGTGTCTTGGCTACTGCCTAGTGTAAAGTGAGACCTACAGAATGGTATAGTTGGGCCAAGGAAAAGTCTTGTAGTTTTTGAGATTTTTAATTTTAAAAAATTTATAAAAAATACAAAAAAAATTCTTTTTATATATAAAAACAAAACTATGTATCATGTTTATCAAAGCATTCTAGGCACATAGATGGTTCCCCTGGGCATGTCACACACTTGGTAACAACCTTAGGGCATTTTTTCAGTGCCTCTTTTCTGCCGAGATGTTTGCTGAGGGTGGCGTAACAGTTAACGCAGCGACGTCTCACAGAGTGGTTTTTCTTATCTTTTTGGGTGGTTTTTTGTAAGCTATGCTTGTCTTTCTTGGTAGAGGTAGACGGAGTTGCTGGTCCTGAAGTGCTTACGAGATAGTCGATCAGAGATTCTCGAAAATTTGCAATGGACAGTTTAGATCCTGTCAATTTTTTGAAAATTAGCCACGCGTTTACAATAGATGTTCCTAGTATCAGCAAGAAAGCAACTTTATGGAACCAACGAATCGTTTTACGCAGCGGTGAATAATAAGAGGTCATCTGATCAGAGAGATCCACGCCTTGCTTCCTCTTGTTGTAATATGTAATGGCTGTTGGCTTGTTTACTGTTTCGCCTTTTCTATTTTTTCCAACAGGTACCATTTCCAAAGTATGCTTTGTTGTTATGAATCGCACATCCCTTTTATCCTTCCAGCAGCCGACAACAATGCCGTCGTCGCTTTCAAGTCCAACAACCTCTCCCCTTTTCAATTTCGCATTTAAAATACTTTTGGGAACGTCTTTCACTCTCGCCCGCATTGTTCCAACTAAATGTGTGTTGGACTTCAAAAGTTCTGTTGCTATTGCGATATTTGTATAAAAGTTGTCGACCACTAAGGTCCTCCCTTGGTTTAGATAATTCTGCAATAAGCCCAACACAACTTTATTGCTGTGCCGCAAATCCGCTGGATTTTTGTCATCTTCTTTACCAGAATAAACTTTAACACTGTATGTATAGCCGTCTGCTCCACAAGCCTTGTATAATTTTACTCCATATTTGTGTCCCTTTCCTGGTAAATATTGGCGAAACTTCAGCCTACCTCTAAAAGGCACCATGGTCTCATCAATTATTACGTCCTCTGGGTTGGAGTAATATTGAAATTTTTTATTCATCATGTGGACTAAATCATACACTTTCTTCAGTCTATCATCTGGCCGGCTGTCTTCGTCTGAGAAGTGAATGAAGCGTAAAATTTCTTCAAACCTATTTCGTGGCATGGTGCTGCGCACGAATAGATTTACGAATTTTCTATCCCTCGACCAGTAATTTTTTAATGACGGATATCGGACTAAACCAAAATAGAGCAACAATGCAAGAAATTTTTTCAATTCCAACTCAGTTACAGTTTTCCACTGGATTTGTTTATTTTTAGAAATAAAATATTTTTCTCCTGCCTTGTTTGTCCATTCTAACATTAGTCGAATGACCTCATTGTCCAGAAAAAGTAAGTAGGCATCTATTTCCTTACTTACTCCGTTAATATTTTTTAATCCGGAGTCACCGGTAAAGGCAAATGTTTTTAAAAGTTCACCAGTAACGCTATTCCATTTTCGAACTGGAGTTGTTGATACTGATGGTCCTGGAGACTGCGGATCAGATAGGACACCATCATCAGCGTTGTCGTCACTTTCGGAAATATTCTCTTCTTCATCTGGTTCGTATTCGCTGACATCAGAAGAGAAATCCTGACCCTCCCCTTCATTTTCTGAATCTTCTTCTAATATTCGCTGAATTTCAGATACTGTTAACCTTTTGCAGCTTCTAGGTATAGAACCATTCATCTACAATAACACGAAATAATAATAATAATAATGAATAATATTTACTTCAATAACAAGGTGAATAAATAATGAAAATTCAAAATTTCATTTTTGTTTTCATTGTAAAAAATTGATAAGAGAAAATTGAGAGTCGAAATCGTCTCACAATTTTTTTCGTTCGAAATGGGATAATAATAAGCTATAATAACTTACCTTAGCAGCCAGATCACTAAAAATCACTCACAATATTTAAATAAAATCAATTGACTAATTGGGCCAATGCACTTGATATGAGGTTTATTGCACAACTGAAGTAAACAAGCATGAGACGTAATGATTCATGTGGGCTCGTGTTCAGACTTGTCGCGACCCGATTTCAACCCACGCGGTAGATTTGGCACTTTTTCATGTGAGTCGATACCGACTCGTATGGTAGCCAACGTGTTAAGATGCGAAATTGAGCGATGTTTACTAATCACCTGTCCCAAAATGATGTCTGTTGGTTCCTGATATTGTTTCTATACTAAAGCTGATCTTGTCAAATTGAAATTTGTTACTTGAATAAGGAAATAAAATAATAACGTGGGTATTGTTATTTTGTCCACCGCACGTATCAAAATAGCTTATGACCTTTTAATATCATGAGGGACGGGGGGGTTTAGATACATTTTTTGGGTGAAATAAAAAATAGGAGCTGTCATGCTGACTTTTGTTCAACATGTTCTTAAAAATTAAATAATATACTATTATAGAAAAAGTAAGTTTTAATTTAAGAGAAATCGATATTGTTTAAAAATGTATAACTTTTCAAGTTACATGTTTTGTTCTTTGATGGGTTTCTGAGCAAAGCAATCTTCATCTGAACTTGAAAAAAAACTATTTGAATTTATTTTAATTGATTTTTTAACATTAAAAACATTCAAATAAATTTAAAACAAAACAAGCTAGATTTACTAAGATAAAATAACTTAAACTTTATCCAATAAAATGTTATTTGTGTCTGAGGTGGAAACTGGTTACTCAACCACAAGTTCATTGATTTTTTGTGGGGTATTTTATTTCCAATAACATGTTTCTGTGAACGAAATTATCTCTCCTGAAAACTCTTCTCCAGGTGTTTCGTAAAAAATAGATTAGGAGAGTGTGGGGCTGAAAGTATGCTATGGTGATGTCAGGGCATACGGCTGTCAAATTGCTCAAATATATAAAATCGAGAATTTTCACATTATTTAATTTTTTGAAAAAAGACATGATATAATTTCATCACACAAATCATCGGCGTTAATATCCAATATATAATTTGCTGAAAGTTTTGCCTGCAAACAATTACAGCTTGTTCTTAATCGACTTTGATCTTTGTCATCACTTAGTTAAATAAAAAATTAAACACGTGATTATTCAACAAATTAAATCTTTCGTCTACGGATGATAACGCTTGATCCAATATATAAAAAAATACATTAATTTTAAAAGAGGTTTTTGGATCATTTATAGTGTGGTTTACGTGTTCATAATCAAAACCCTTTGTAGTTTTACGGCGTCTTAGGAGTCTGGATCTGGAAGGTTTCATTCAGTCTCGATATCTACTTTTTCGACAATTTTCATGGCATTTACAATTTTCTCTATTTCTAATTTCTATCAAAAATATTTTGAATTCCGTTAAAGCATCTAAAGCTACTTGCATATTCATATCGATGGATTGTAGAATTTTGCTCGCAAAATTTATTGTCAATACTACCAGGTAATTCCTTTCCGATTTTGTTCACTAAAGAACACGTTATTTACAATGGATAGTTAAAATGTATTTATTCAAAGTATTGGCCAATTGATTCTATACATTTTGTCCATTTCTCAGGCAATTTATGGATTCCATTCCAAAAGAACAGTTTCTCCTATGAGCTAAACCATTCATCGAGCCATTTTTTAACTTCTTCGAAATCGGCGAAGTGCTGCTCTGCAAACGCGTGCCCCATCGATGTGAAAAGGTGGTAGTCGGATGGAGCCAGGTCTGGTGAGTAGGGCGGTTGCGATAATATTTCCCATCCAAGTGATTTCAATAATTCTTTGACTGGTTTTGCTGTATGAGACGGCGCGTTGTCATGCTGCAAAATCACCTTATTATGCCTTTGAGCACATTGTGGACGTTTTTCCATCAATGCATTGTTTCAACAGTTCATAATATACGACACCAACCTGGTCCCACCAGTCACAGAGCATGGTCTTGCGACCAAAGCGATTGGGCCTTGTAGTCGATGGGTCGGTTTCGCCAGGTGATAACCATGATTTTTCCGCTTGGGATTATCGAAATAAATCCATTTTTCATTACCCGTTACTATTCGGTGCAGAAATTACTTTTCATGCCTTTGAAGCAGCATTTCACTGATGATTTTTGATTTCCTAATTGGCTATCATTCAATTCACGGCACAATTCATTGGCACTCATCTTTCCATCTTTTGGATCTTTCCCATCCTTTGTAATCGTTTACAAATTGCGACTCGGCTCACATTCAACTTTTCTGCCAATTGTTTTTGAGTTTGTGTTGGGTCTTCATCCAATAACTCCTGCAATTCCGCATCTTCAAACGTTTTCGGCCTACCAGGACGTTCTTTGTCTTGAACGTTGAAATCACCACATTTGAATTGTCGAAACCACGTTTTACATGTTCTTATGGTTGGAGCATGCTCACCGTAAGTCTCTATCAGCAAATGATGGCTTTCAGCGGCTTATTTCTTTTGATGAAACAAGAAAAGTAATGCGTGCCGCAAATGTACGTTTTCAGGTACAAAACTCGGCTTTTTCAAAAAATTATAAATCTATAACGCTGTTATTTTGGCGGAATGTAACTTGTGTAGATTTGGGGTTAATATCAGTAGAATAAAATGGCATGTATCAAATCATAACATTGCATACTTATGGCTAGTGAAATCTGTTACAAAAACCGGAAAGTAATTACTGACGCACCTGGTTCATGCCATACATTTCGTGAACAAATAAATAAATTGTTTATCTCCAAATTAATTTTGTCTAGTTCTGTTATAAATGAAGTTAAGCTAGCGCCGGTTGTATCGATAATTAAACAGAAAGCTAGAAAATGCTCTCTTATTTCCAACTTTGTAGTTTCTGTGTTAAAATTGACAACTCTTATAATAATACTAATTTGCTCTACGTGTGAAACGTCCGGAGTACAATCCAGTATTATTGAAAAATATATATTAATTCGACCTAAATTCAAAATATAATAGTTGGAAAATTTTCGTCCCGAAGAGTCACGCGGAAAAGTATGCTGTTTAACTTGTTTGATCGGATTTTCTATCAGAGTACCGTTTAAAACTTCTGGCCAGAGTCCAGGGTCATCTTTGGAAAAAGTTGGCATTGGTGACTATAAATGTCTTGGCGGCGACAATGGCGTATCGGGCACAGGCCCAGGCACAACTTCAGCGGCATCATCTTAAATTACAAACAGATAAAGAAATACTTACAATATAATGCTCATATAATATTATGTATATCTATATATAATACAGGTTACTTATAATACCAGCGGTTACTTGTATAAATTAAAAGTACCCTAGGTTACTCTTTATCACGTCAGCTATCCACCAGTGTGAGCCCGATCAAAATCGGTGCAGGCGTTTCGAACATTAAGAAACAGGCAGACAAAAATTCAAAAAAATGTTTTTTTGTTATACCTAAGTACCGCATATTCCTTCATAATGCATTTAGTGAAAAGCTGATATTTTGACATCACAAACAGACTCTTATTTATTTGTATAGAACATTACATAAAACGCATATACCACTGCATAAGCCTAAGGTTATAGTGGATGAACATGGATGATGTTCAGGTGTCAGTGGTTATAGTGCATGCTAATCATTTCAGTTATGTCAAGATATTCAACATGGATGACAATGAAAATTTAGCATATGAGTGCCAATTTTTGGAGAGACCATTATTAAAAATTCTTCTTATGGGCAGAACGGAACACGTCAATAAAATATTTTCTTCAAGACCAATTAATGGGGAATACCATACATTATTTAAAGACCTGTTAGAGCAACCAAACAAATTTTTTGGGTACTTAAGGATGTTACCAGAAACATTCATTATATTTTTGAAAGAATCGAAGAAAGTATCACCAAGCAATCAAATTTTTGTGAGTGTATATCTGCTAAAGAAAGACTGTCGTTAACATTAAGGTAAGACTGCAATTTTTTTATATTAATTTATTGTTATTTTAACATAGTTATAAAGCTCTTTCAAAACACTTAACAGATACTTATTTACTCATTAAGTGGGTTGGTACGTTAAAAATATGAAGCTAAGTCTTCATCAAACTGCTGTTGATCAGAAGTTTCTCCACTACTTGGGCCAGAAGGGATCCTTAATTGTGAAGAACTAGAATTAGTTTGTTCAGAATGTCTCCAAGTTTCTTCGCTACTAGCCCTAGAAGGGCTTTGGAAGTCTGGAGCCCTAGTATAAGTTTCCATTGGATGTTGATGCATTCTAAACTCTAGTGAAGATGTCTGCTGTGGACATGAATTCTCATTGCCACAATATGATGGTTGGTATTTCTTCTCGCCAACAAACACCTGTGCAACACCTGAGCAACAGCCTTGCTCTCACATCTAGTTTTCTGTCTTCGGGAACTTTTCTTAAATAAGGTAATAAGCTCATCAGAAAATAACAGTCATTATCCTTTTGAATTTTTGTTTGATGGCATACTTCACCTTTTCGCTTAAATTCTTTTAACTTTTCCTGCTCGATTATTAAAAGTTGTTCAATTGCATTTGATTTGGAATTAGCTTTGACAGTTTTAACACGTTTGCTTTGAGATAGGATTGAGATTCACAAACTCGGGAGGCCTCTCCGGTGATTCGATATTTCTTTCCATTCCTGCCTTTTGGTCGACAATGACGTCAGGAGTTTCAACAAAATCCGCCTCCGGCTCCAAAGTGCTGCTCTGTAATTTTCTACCTACGAATTGATCTTTTAAAAACAGCATGTTTTTAAAATATGGCCATTTTGACTCCTTGGTTGGTCCTCCTTGTTCTGAACGTGGTTTCGATAGCTTCTGAAGCTCTTTACGAAAGGTGTCTCGCAAACCACGCCACTTGTTTTTTACGGCTTCGGCTGAAACAAAAACAATGCTTAAAAATACACACGAGACACATTGTATTTTTTACCATTAATTTAAATATCTATTATTTCAGGTATCTTTCTACTGGGATGCCATTTAGATCGTTAAGCTTTTGATACAGAGTTTCACATACTGCCATACGACAGATAGTTTAGTTCAGAAACATGTCTTTCAATATGGAATACTTATCAAGGGAAACATATGCCAGCACCTACAACCGATTTGTTACAAAAGAATGCAAAAGACTACTTCAATCAATGGAATTTTCCTAATTGTGTCGGCACCATTAACGGAAAACATGTTAGAATAAAATGTTCACAGAACTCAGGATCGATATACTATAACTATAAACAATATTTTTCAATTGTGTTGCAAGGCATAGCTGATGCAAATTACAAGTTTGTTACTATTGATGTTGGAGGTTATGGGAAGCAAAGCGATGGAGGAATATTTTCCCTCTCTAATGTCTACAAATGCTTACAGACGAACAAATTCAATATGCCAACTTCTGAATATTTACCCTCAACAGAAGTCAAAGCTCCTTTTGTAATATTGGGTGATGAAGCTTACCCACTGAAGCCATATTTACTTAAGCCATATTCTAGACAAAATCTTACAAATGAAGAACGGAGTTTTAATTACCCCCTGTCTAGGGCTCGACGCTGCATTGAATGCGCATTTGGTATACTAGTTGCTAAGTGGAGATTTTTACAAACCGAATTGCAAGTCGATCCCGAGAAAGCAGATATTTTAGTTCAAACTGCATGTCTGCTGCACAATATAGTAACTGACATTGAAACAGTTCCAACACAGCCCGAACAAAATACATGCAACGATGAAATAACTGTTTCAAGGCGCTACAACCCTTATGGAGCAAGAGCCAGTGAAATACGAGACGTTTTCAAGAATTACTTTTGCAGCCCCTATGGCGAAGTACAATTCCACTATAATATGTATATGTAATATATGATAAATGTGTGAAATTACATTTTAGGGTACCGTCGTAAAAATAATAAATTCAAGTATAGGAATGTATTTACTTACCATTACTTTCCATCTCTTTAGAGATTTTTTCCCATTTCTGGCGAGAAATATCTTTATTAGGATAGTTTTTTTGCTTCATATCCCATAAAGAATTATTTTCAAAAACTAAACTGATTAGTTTTTCCATATCCATTGTAAAAGGGACCCCAATTTATAAACACAAATCGCAACGGTTCGGATCAAAAAATCAAAATTGTTTGAACGTTTTCCTTATTTTGACGAATTCGTGCGTAATCTGACGAACTGGCCGCATGCAGTTTAACCACAATAATTGCCTTTATATGTTTTGATATTTTCGTGCGAGTTCTGACGTGTTCGTCAGAACAATAGTTCGTCAGAATACGCATCCACTATAACCTTAGCCTAAAGCGTTTTTTAAATCAGTTTTAACACTTTCATCGATAAATTGACTGCCGATAAATAGAGCCGTAAAATATTTACTTATTTTAGTAGTATTTTTATCACGTTCTTCTCGTTTTCTTTTCCCTATTAGATTCAGGTAACCAGATAATTTCTTTTTTTTATCTTGATCGCTATCACTCATCATGAAAACACGTTAACCCTTTGACGCTCACATTATGAAATTTTTGAGTAAAAAAAAAATCTATGCAGTTTGGGTCTAAATATTTTTTTATTAAATTATAGATTATAATCTAGTGTTGTTTACAAACAACACTGGGTCTTAAAGGGTGAAGAGTAACTGCGAAAAAATTTTTTTTTTACAAAATGGTATTATTTATTAAAAAAAAAATGAATATAACGTAAAAAATACAAAATAGAAATAATATTATTTAGGCTTTAATGACATTTTGTTAAAAACATATTTTAGGTACTTTTGTTTTACATTGTATGTTGTACAATTGCGTTCCACAGTAATGCACAAATGAATGTTGCATTTTATGCATTTCATTTTTGTAAATCCTTTTGTGCATTTTTTACAACGGTTTTGTTTAGAAACCATAGTTGGAAAATCGCCAATCTGGTCGAATCGAGCGTCGTCTGAAGGGTTCGCGTACAACTTTTTTTTTCGAAGGAAGTGGTTTAATGTCACCACTAATACTACTAGGACGTCCTCTTTTTTCTCAAACAACCGCTTGTTTACTGTTGCCAAACCGTGGGCAATACTAGCCTGCCATTAAAGTAAAGAAAATTCTACTTTAATATTTTCTTGCACCCTGTGTCTTCTATAGAGCAACCATGAGTTTACTGTAGCTACTCTTAAAATCCAAAAAACAATTCTTATGTACCACTTTCTTGATCGTACATTGATTCGGTATAATTCAAGGAGCATGTCATATAAATCTACACCACCCATAAAAGTGTTATATTGTTGGACAGTGAAGGGGCGTTGAACGCCCACATGTTTCTTTTCCTTGTTCTTTCCATCTGTTGGCTGTACATCAGCTTAAGTTGTCACAAAGTTAATAGTTTTTTTGTCGTACCATCTCACCAACAGCACATTATAATTAATTTCAACTCTCGTGTTAAAACTTCCACGACCTTTATTTTTTAATTCTGACTCGCTCACGAGAGGGCATTTTCCCATGCGGTCGCTTCTAACTGTCTCAAGAAAATAATTCCCTTTTTCTTTCAGGGCTAGGGGTAGCTCCAATGAAGTGAACCAACCAATTGTCTGTAAAAAATTTTAATGATTGATTTTCGGGCAAACTTTCAGTTCAAGTTGATATTCAAGCAATAAACTTGTTAAGAAATTATATAAAAATATATAAATATTCTAAAACAAATCTGAACGGAATGCATTTAAAAAAATACTAAAAAAGACGCACTATACGGACTAGGTTAGAGCATATTGTAATCACATGTGGAATCTACGTTTTGTAATAAAAGTACTGATTAGTGCTGCTATCTGTTATATTTATTGTGAACTATTGATACGTAGTTCTAAAACAATACCGGGTTTCTGAGAGTTGGAGCACCGTTTGGCTATTATAATTCGTGAAAAGTCATGTTGTTTTAATACTGCCTTGGGCGTGAAAGTGTTAAAAGAATCAGTAACACACAAACTAAGTATTGTCATTAGTGCTAAAAAGTATACTTTTTTTTTTATTAAAATAGCGTGAAAAATTCAATGTGCACCTTGCACCTACATTCGATAAAAATTTTATTCAATTGTTTTGGCTCTCGCTTGTTAAAATCGGGGAATCCCCGGTGACCCCACCCCGCTCGCATCGCATCGGGTTGCGTTCATAAACTCGCCCTGACTTTTGTAATAAAATAGTCTACTATTGTAGCGACTGCGGCGCGCGGCGGTTTTTTTGATTTTAACGCTAACTCTTATCATAGCTTCGTCTCTCTTTTGTTTTTGTGTGTCGCCTCTGGTATATAATATTTCACTGTCAGGTTTCGCCGCTTACTGTTAATCAATTCATCGCTATGACTGAGTATTTATTTTAGTATTGGGTAAACTGGTGAGAGGGACTCCCCACAATGAGGGCATAGCCAGGAGGTTCCTGATACCCTCCTTGTTTTCAAATTTGAAATCAGCAATTTAGTATTGTGCAATCTTGCGAACTTAGCACAGCGCTAAGCTTAACCAGTGAGAATGTAACTTCAGATTAATTTCCTATTCGCTGGTGACCTCTGCTTATGTTTGTTAGTGCATCTGGCTGACTCCATGCATTGTCCTTCCTCCGGAGTGGTCTTCCTCATACCATTCTCCTGAACGTACCTGAAAGTAAAATACCATTCTATACAGAAAATTAATAATGAAATTCTAAAATAGCTCGGATGTTCCCAGCCTGTCCACTGTGAAGTCATCCAAGAGGTCAAGTCTATTTTTGAGGATTAGCTCGTTAAGCAGTGCTGCTGGTAGCAAGAGCCACACGTGGCTCAGTACTTCCTTAACTTCGCCTCTGGCAATTCAAAATTCAGCACAGTCATAGGTCATATGCGCTGGATCGTCTTCTTCTAGGTTGTTACATTTTGAGCTCTCGGCATTCCCTATCTTGCCTATTCTTTTAAGGTGCACCCCAATGACCATGTCTTGTTACCATTTGGATACCTTTTCTTCTCCAATCCACACACCAGTCCTGTCTATCTTTTATGTTAGGGATAAATTTATAGATAGCTCTGCCCTTTGTGTCGGTCCCCCAGTCTTGGGGGACCCACCTTTCGATTGTTCTGCCCTTGAGTGATTCTTTGGCCATGCCTCTCCACTCTCATGTCCATTCTGTGCCTCTTGATGTCTAGTGCCTCAAAGATGCGGTCCTCAACCTAGTAGGGTAGGAAGAAGAAGGGGAAACCCGTCAACCCTCTCTAGCACCTACCCCTGAAGGGGATAGATGGTGCCCCTCTTTATAGTATTCTGACGTACTCAACAAGGTATATCTTTCCTTCTCTTTCAATTTCTTTCTTACGTTTATTAAAGCCAATTTATACAATATAAGTATAAATATATATAAAAAATTACAATACAACATATAACTATTTGTCAATGGCCTTTCGCATTAACTTGAGCGAGACTCCACCGTGAAGCGGTGAGAGGCGGGCCCCACAATATGGACCGTAGTCCAGGAGGTACCTACAACCTTCCTGAAATGCTCCCAAATTAACTTACTACGCAATGATGTTGTGCTCATCCTTGGAGCTTTGCGTAATGCCATAGCCCACTGTTGCCCATCGCTATGAAAAATCGCCAAAAGACGTCAAAGCCACAGATCACATACACAGATAATCTAAAATGTCTTACAATTAATATTAAACTAAGACCTGAACAAAATAACTTCTTCATAATCACAAATAAACACAAAATCCTAAAACAGCTAGGGTAGATCCAGCCCCTCCAGCACAAAGGCCTCCAGTAGACACAACTTGTTCTCTCGAGTTCGCTCCAGAAACAGTAATTCCTGATCAATAGGCCATTCGGGTTTCACGGCTCTTTCCAATTCCTGCCTTGCCAATTGGGAATTTGCACAAGCAAAGAGTCTGTGCATCGAATTGTCTTCTTCATTGCAGTTCGGGCATCTGGAGTCTTCCACTTTACCAATCCTCTTATAATGAGTCCTGAACTGGTCATGACCAGTTAGGACTTGCACGATCTTTCTGTTGAATGCTAGTGAATTATTCTGCATAGTGTTAACATTTGGAATGAAGGCAAAAGTCGTCCTCCCAGTGGTTCCGGACTCTAATGCTGTCTGCCATCTGCTGATAGTTCTGTTCCACAAGCCATTCCGTAACTTCTTCCTACTCAATCTAAGATCTTCTGGAATGAGATGTTCAAATCTTCTAATCGGCATACCTCTTCTGTTGGTTTTTGCATCTAGGTGTACGACAATGAGATCTTCTATTGGTGGTATAGCAGCCAAAACTGATGCTGCTGCATTGGATGTAGTAGTATATGCACCGATAATTGTGCGAGAGACAGTCCCCCGCAGAGACTCAAGTCTATTGATACATCTAGCCTGAGTCCGCTTTCCTGCAAAAATCTCCGATCCATACGTGAGAACAGGTAAAACGGCTCCGTAAAAGATGGTCCTTAGAGACCCAGATGAGAGACTCACCATGATGCCCAAATATTTCGTCCGTTCAGATCTCTTAATATGATCACCCCCAATCCTTACCGTGGGATTCCTAGTTAGCTTCCTACCGAATACCAGGTACGTAGATTTATCAGAAGCAATTTCTAATTTATTGGAAGTTGTCCAATCATGAAAACCTCCAATGCCCGCTTCATATTTGTCTCCAGGGCTGGTCGACTGTTGCCCCCCACTATGAGCACAAGGTCGTCCGCATACGCGATAATATCAAAGTCATAAAGAGTATCAAACTCGGTTAATAAGCAATCAACGATCAAATTCCACACCGTTGGGCCCAGTTTCTATATGCTAACTGCATATGTCCCGATGTCCAGTCTGACGGATCTGTTCGCGAAGTATGAGATCATCATACGGAAAAAGTACCCTGGATGATTCTTGTTCTTTAATGCATGCAGCACAGTCGGCCACCAAATATTATAGAATGCACCCATCATATCCACAAATATACCCGCAGTATATCTATAGGTTCTGTTTGCCTATTATGTTGGTGAATTTTAAAAGTGCTTGACTTGTGCTGTTACCCCTGACGATACCATATTGATTATGATGATGAAAAGCTTCCTCCTCCGTAAAATGGAAGAGTTGCACCCTAATGAAATGTTTCAAAATTTATCCCAGTATTGGCAGCAAAGTAATGTCTTATGGATTTTAAGAATTCCCGATTTTTCCCCTGTTCAGGAATCGTCACGAGAAGGCCCTCCTTCCATCTTCTGGGGAAGTATGAAAGGAGAAGGCAGTCACTGTAGATTCTGCACAGCAGATCCGCAATAGCCACCGCCAACGTTTTGAGCACAATCCCCGGTATTCCGTCCGGGCCAGGCGCCTTTCTGACAATAATTTGCAAGCATTCTTCTACCTCTTCTCTTGTAATGTGCAATACATCTCCGCGTGGAACTTCTTGTAATGTGCAATACATCTCCGCGTGGAGTTCTCCATTAAATTGTCATCAAGCACAAATTCATTGATGATGATCTCAGCCGTCTCATCAAAGTCCACAGTTCTGTTATCCTCGTTTAGCCCCATTTTGATAGATTCCACAACCTTCCCCGTACCTTTCATTCGGCCAGAAGCCAACTTATAAGGAATACTCCACGGATCCTCTCTCAACTGGTCAGACACAAAAGTGTTCCAGGAGTTCTTAGCTTTTCTGATCGAAGTCTATTCGCCCAATAGATCGAAGTCTATTTCTTGCGAAGTCTATTCGCCATATCCAAGTATCTATTTCTCTTAATCTCTCGGTCTTCTTCTATCGTTTCGCATTGATAGGCCCTTCTGAGTCTGTAGCATTCTCTATTGATAGCATCTATATTTCCATTCCACCAAACTGGCTTGGAGGAAAAAATCTTCCTTTTGAGTACAGTTACTTCTGTGATATCTCTCAACAATAGCTCCAACTCTGCTATCCTCTTATCAATGTAGAATGTTGGCGGTTCCTATAATAATCTATCAATTCTCGCCAAGCATACGATGGCCGTATCAAAGGCTCGATCCCAGTCGATTTTGGTCATGCATGTTTTATAAATTATGGGATCTAGTTCATAATTGAGTTTCCAGTGAAATGAGATCAATCTATGATCACTTAAAGAATCTTCCAAAAATGGACCATTCCCCCAATCTATCTAAAGCTCTCTGATTTCCAAGAATGATGTCGATGTTACTGTATCTTACTGTCTCCCAGCGGACTAATGAATGTCGTTAGCGATTTACTAATATTATGAACGTGTAAATTCTCTGTTGAGAAAAATTCAGACAGGGTCTCTCCCCTGTTGTTAATGTCGCGAGAGTACCAGTCTACTCCAATAATTAAGGGGGTGTAATTGAATCGATTAAGAATGGTTCTGGTTTGGTTTAGCTGGTCCTCCATATCAAAGTTCCCGGATGGAGGCGAATAGAAGCTGCACATCACTAACTTACTGCTCCGTAGAGAGATGTTCGATCTGACTCCCTGATCGGCAACCAGGCCAGGAATAATCTGGAGACCATTTCTCACCCAAACATACGGCTGTTGAAGCAGGAGTAAATCTAGATTCCTATCCAACGCAGTCGTTAAACAATCCAACGTGACGGCATACTTGTGGTGGAGATTTTGTTGGCCTATTTTCACGTAGTTCTTATTCGTCACTGTTTCCGAAGTCAATATTAGCAACAACGCTTCCATCCTGCGCTTATACTCCGTGCATTTTTCATCTTTCGGTCTATGTTTCATGTCAGTCAGTTTAGCCTGCACGCAGAGAATACATTTCTGTTCCTCACACATGTTCTTGTTTAGACGATTACGAGTATCGTGCTTCTGAGCACAATGACCGTATACCATCTCTGCGCTGCACCTAGTGGAAATATGACCAAGTCCCTGACACTTGAAGCAACTGGTAATTTGGACTGTATCTTGTACTTTACAGGAGTGCCCACCCCAAGTAAAGCATCCCTCTCTGTAATAACCTCTTTTTGGCTTCAGCGTTCCCATCTACAACCCAATGCACATAATGTTATTCTTTTGTACCAAATTTAAACACAGGATTAATTTCCAGCTCCTCCGCTGACCAAGATGAAAAATTCTGTTCCCTAATTTCGTCTCTTAGATTTTCTTTCGGGACAGCGTTACTAGAAGCAACGTTCGCATAAGAAGGACTCTCTGCCTTACTAGCGATGACCTCTTCAATTTTCCTGTTTTGTTCGGAAATTCTGGCATTCTGATCCATTATCTACTTTTAAATTTCTAGCAAGTCTTCTCTACAGACACTGATTGGAATTCATAAAATCGCTGGTCTGTTGTCTAACTCCCTCAATTTTGTTCTTGATGTTCTTCGAATGCAATTTAATTTTTTCCTCTTATTCTTGTCTTCTACTTGGTCAAAACATGCGTATAACATCACCAGGTACTCGCCAATCTGGTCCCATAAGTCGTTAATGCCACTGCTCGTCTTAGCAGTTCTTTTTGATGTTACATCTTTTGCTCTCTTTCCAGGCGCCGCAACTTCTTCTTCACCTGATTTCTGACTGGAGGCCGGATCTCTCTGCCTCTTCAGTGTGACATAATCAAATATATCGTATCCGCTGGAAAACTCAGCACTGAAAGGGCCGGCCTAGCCGGAACTTTGGCAGAGCCTTCCCAGCCCGCCTTTTGTGGAAAGGGTTCCGCAACCCTTTTCCGTACACCTCTTAGCCGTAGGCCGGAGCTTATGGTGTGTCATAGGTCGATAACACGACTAATTGCCGGACAGTCGTTACCACCAGGAGCCCACGAGGAGGGGGGTGTCGCCTTTAACCAATAAGTAATTTATAGAAAAAATTACTCTAACGTCTCCTAGCAACCTAGTAAGGTGCCCCTCTTGATGATATCTTTTAATAATTAATAATTACATTTAAATTTACTCAAAAGAAAAAAGCAAAAACTAAGCTGATCATCATGAACGAGGTAAATTTTTCCCTCCATCTTATTCCTGCTTACATTACAATATCTTTAATGAAAATAAATTAACAAGATTTATAACAGAAAGATCAACTACAAAGTTTTCACATAAGTTTGATTACTAAAATTTACGAGAGAGATTGGGTCCCACTGAAATGGGCAAAACCCAGGAGGTACCTGATACCCTCTTAATTTATCAAATTTAAAATGAGCCAGAAATAAAATCTGGCGGGAACGCCCACACTGATTGGCTGGAGGACCATCCAACAGACTTCAGCTTGAACTGTAGCCACACGGGTACCCCAGTGGAAGGCAAGGATCCGTCACAACTATTTCCCAAACCTAACTGGAAGAACTCCTAACAACGGAACTGAAATCCACCAACGTCTTCTTCGAACGCAAGAAGACTGTAATCCCATGTCTAGCTTATCCTAGTTTGAATGGCGAGCCATATCCGATCACAGCATTCAAGGGACCTGAAAGAAAAGTGAAACTTCCAAACGGAAAATTAAAGAGGATCCTATAACGGCTGGGGTGTCTGCAGCTCGTCCTCGACGAAACTGTCCAAACGATCAACACTATTCAAAGAGATCAGCTTCTCCAGTAAGTCTCCGACGCTATTGGCCAGTCGGGACCAATCAACTCAGCAAGATCAGTTCTCTCTCTTTGAAATTTTCCGCAAGTAAAGACTCTATGTAACGGGTTATCTTCTTCTCCAGATCGGCAGTCAAGGCAAGCCGCATCGGCAATTCTGTCAATTCTTTTAAGATGAATCAAAAACTGACCGTGCCCTGTCAGCATCTGAACGCATCTCCTGTCAAAATCAACGTTCCAATTCTGCATGTCCACAACATTCGAAACAAACCGAAAAGTAACTGTGCCCTTGGAATCCACAGCCCAATTATTCTGCCATTTGGACAGCGTTCTGGATCTTAAAACATCCCTTAAAGTTCTCCTGCCAAGTCTTACCTAGTAGAGTAAGAAAGAAAGAAGATGGGGAAGCCCATCACCCTCTCCACCGCTTATTTCTGAAGGGAATGAACGGTGCCCCTCTTATGTTCTTATTACTTTTAATTTTTATTTATTTAGTTGATTGCTTCATTATTACATGTGTTTAGAAAATTTTATGAGAATGAAAAGTGGAGGAGACCAACGGAACATTTGAACGAGGTAATTTGCCTTCTTCCTTATTCCTTGCTAGTACAATTATTTATTTGTGTATTTGGTTACATTAAAAAACAAGAATGTCCCGCCAGTCAAGCCGCACTCCCCATCCGTGAAGCGGTGAGAGAGGGGTCCCCACAATGAGGGCTTTGCCCAGGAGGTTCCTCATACCCTCCTTTACAAAATTTGAAATTAGCCATTGGTAGTTAGAGCTCTAACTTGTAAACTTAACGCAACGCTTGCTTGACTAGTGGGAATGTAACTAAAACTAGTTTCTTTATCGCCGGTGACCTTCGCTTGTGTTGGTGCATCTGGCTGGCTCCATACATTGTCCTTCGGAATGGTCTTCCACGTGCGTTCTTCCTGTGCGTGCCTGAACATAAAACAACATTCTTTACAGAAAAACTTAAATTGAACTCCATAACAGCGGGGATGTTTCCAGCCTGTCCACTGCGAAGCCATCCAAGAGATCAAGTCTGTTGTTGAGATCAGCTTGCTCAGCAGTGCTGCTGGTGGCAGAGGCCACACGCAGTCCAGTGCTTTCTTGATTTCATCTCTGGCCCCTCTGAATTAATTGCATTTTTAGATCCTATGTGCCGGATCATCTTCTAGATTATTGCAGTGTGAACACTCGGCATTCTCTGCTTTGCCTATTCTCTTCAGATGGATCCCAAGCTGACCATGTCCTGTTATTATTTGAATGTCCTTCTTCCTCCAATCCACACACCAGTTCTGTCTTTCCTTTATGTTAGGCATACATTTGTAAGTCGTTCTGCATTTTGTATCTGTCTCCCAGTCATTCTGCCATTTTTCGATTATACTGGAGAACATCAATTTTGTTGACTTGGATCTGTGACTTGTTTTTGACTAATTTTTCATCTCTGAATTTAAAAATATTCACAGTTTTTCTTTATCACGTCAAGTTCTTAAGCTACAGCATACCTCTAATTTTACCTTAAAAGTGTACATACGAAAGGAAATAAGGTGAGATCTGACCAAATAGATTAGAATATTTTATTCATACAGAGGTTAACATATTAAAAGTTAAATTGTGTTTATACAAAAAATAAATAAAAGATATTATGGTAAAAATTTCTTATAGCTTTTCCTGGAGTGTTCAGTTCGTAGACATTCTCACTTGATGCTCCAACAGTAGTCAGCCATCATACTGACATCTGAAGTTACCAAGATGACTATGTAAGAAATGCAGTTTGATGCTCATGTTGCAACCAAGCTTTTTAAAGCTGTCCAAGAGTTGTTGAACAATTTCGATGTAATTCGGGGCCCGTGTATTTCCAAGAAAGTCTTTAACAATATTTTTAAAAACCAACCAAGCATTCCTTTCAAGTTCGGTCATTGTTTCAGTGAAATTTTCATCTTTAACGAGTTGCCGAATCTGTGGACCATCAAACACACCAGCCTTTATCTTTTCATATGACAGGCTAGGGAATGCCGAAATAATATACTTATAGAAGTCTCCTTCAATTGACAAAGCCTTAACAAATTGCTTCATGAGACCTAGTTTTATATGCAAAGGCGGAAATACAATGTTTTTTCTGTCGACAAGTGGCTGATTTAAAATGTTTGGATCACCAGGTCTTAGGTCAGATCTTGGCGGCCAGTTCGATTGCACCTAATGCTTCCCACGAGCTCTGCTGTCCCACATGCACAAAAAACAGGGATACTTGGTATACCCGCGTTGCTGGCCAAGAAGGAAACATACCATTTTAAGGTCAACACAGATGATCCATTGGTGCATGTTATATTGCAACAAGTCAATGACTTTCTTTATGTCGCCATATTCTTCACGCAAAGAAACTGAATGACCTATTGGGACTGAACCGTATAAATTTCCATTATGTAGGAGAACACACTTCAAGCTACACTTTGAGCTATCTATAAACAATCGCCATTCAGTTGCGTTAAAATTAGAAATGGCCAATTCTTTCATTAAACCCTCTCTACTTCTGGCAATA
>JARFXV010000003.1:287500-390393 GCA_031761425.1 Cosmopolites sordidus
AGTTGTTAAAACACCATACTTTTCGTACTTTTTCATATCGTTATATATATTATGTTGTAATCTGTTGTAATCATTGTCAGAATACAACATGCACAAGTCATCAGCGTAAGCATACATTTTTCCAGTGAAGTTTTCTTCAAATAAATCGTTTGTATATAGTATATATAGCAATGGTGGCAGGTTACCTCCTTGCGGCAAGCCGTAAGCAGCTGTATTAGTGTTGCTTTCTGTCTCTCCTACATTAGTCTTTTGGGGGTCTGTTCATCAAGTAGCTTTCAATTATTCTTATGTAATTATCAAATCCATATTCAATGTGTTTTTCTAGTAATTTTTCTTTATTGATTGTGTCGAATGCTTTTTTCATGTCGAAAGATATTACTACGACCGTGTGTTTCTTTTCGATGCATTTTTTAATATTTTATATAAAATCATAAACAGCTGAAGTCGTGCTCGATTTCTTTTGGAAGGCATGTGCTATATTTATGATGGTGTTTTGTAATATATGCTCTATCATTCTGTTGTGTAAGATTTTTTCTGTTATTTTATTCAGTGCTGATACTAATGTAATTGGTCTGTAATTTTTGTGTTTCATTCTTTTTTCGTTTTTTTGTATATGGGGACTATTATAGATTGTTTTAGGTATTGTGGATATATTCTTGTGTCTAACATTTTATTTATTAGCTTTGTAAAAATTGGTATTAAGGTTTTCTTATTATTCTTAATCACGTCATTTGTTATTTTGTCAAATCCTGGGGCTTTATGTCGATGCAAGTCTTGTATTATTCTTTCTATTTCTTCTTGTTCTACATTTTTAACATCGGATTTATTATATATTTTATTTGTTATAGTTGTGGTGGTTTTGTTTTTTTCCCTGTATTTGTTTATCAGCTAGTTTTTGACCTATTGTGGCAAAATAGTTATTTAGTTCGTTTGCTATAGTTTTTGTATCGGTGCTACTAGTTCCGTCTTCCTTGATAATTTCTATAATGTTATCATTTTTCTTGGAGTGTATTTGTCTATTAATAAATTCCCATGTTTTTCTACTGTCTTTTCTATATTCATTGAATTTTCTTGTAAAATATTGCGTTTTACTTGTTTTTAATGTAAGTGTTGTATATTGTTTTTATTCTATATATCTTACTTTTAGAAGTTCATTGTGTGGATGTTTTCGATATTTTTTGTTAAGTTTATTCCTTTTTCTTATTTCTTTTATTATATTGCTATTTATCCAAGGGCAGTCGTTTCTTCGTTTTATTTTCGTAATGCATATATTTCTTTTCTATAATACTCTGTAGCGTTTTTGAAAGATCTTCATATGATTTAATTTGGTCATAGTTTAATTCTGAAATCATTTTATTAATTTTTCCATTGTTTCTTTTAATTGCATTGCAGTGTACATAGATAGGTCTTTTTTTTGTTGGTGGTTCTATTGTTACTTTAATTATATTGTGGTCTGATATATCGGAAGAAATTATGCTCATGTTAACGAGCTTATTTTCAATATTTGTAATTACATGGTCAAGTATGGTATTGTTAGAATTTTCATTGTATCTAGTGTATGCACTCGTCTTTCTTTTATTCAGAATTTTATAGTTTCGTTCTTTATACATGTTATAGTAACTGTCAATCAAACTATTTTTCCCCAAAATATTGACATTAAAATCACCGATAATGATATGACGTTTGGTTCTGTTTATTATATTATGTTTTAAAGTATATTCCAACGAGTCAAAATTGACATCGGGAGGTTTATATATAAGGCTTATTGATATATTTTCTGAAGTTAATTTTACATTTATTATTTCTATTTTGTTTATGATACAGTTTACTTTTTCTTTATATTCTATACCATTTCTTATATACATCAATATACCTCCTCCTCTGGTTTGGCGTGATCTAAATATTGCATTGTAGCCGTTAATGTTATATAAATCTTCCTCATCTGGTGATAACCATGTTTCTATAAGGGCAATTAGGTCCGGATGGTTTTGTGTTTTTGGGATGATCTTCATTTCTTCAAATTTGTTTCTGATGCTTCTTATATTTTGCATTATTATGTTAATCATCTTGATATTCGCTATTATGTAGTTATGTAGTTAGCATGTAATTATTATTGTTTTGCTAGTTGTATTTATTGTTCTAGTTTTTCGACATCTGACAGTTGTTTAATTTTTATCTTATCAGTTGTTTCAGTTTTTCTGGCATATACATCACCATCTCGAATCCATGTATATTTAATTTTTCTTTCCTTTTTTAGTTGTCTAGTAGCATAGAAAATTTCCCCGGTTAAGTTTGTTATCTGTTCGTTTACATAAATGTCTTTATTTCGCCCTTTGATGTGACATTCTCGGGTTTGTAATGTTCCAACTTCCTTACGTGCTTTTATTATGTCAATTTGTGATTGTTTGTTGTTTAGTGTAACTATGATTGGGTTATTTTTGTTATTGATATTTTTTCTACAACAGTTTTGTATATTTTCAATGGCGTTTGTATCACAACACATTTGTTTAAGTATTTTTATTACGATCTCCTTTGTGTTCTCATTTTGCTCGGTTTTGTCCACTCCGCTTTTTCAATTCTTTATTTTCGTCTTGCATTACATCAAATTTTGCTGAAATGAATTCTAAACTTTTTTGCATTTCATCTAGTTTTTTGTAAATTTCTGCATTTGAAACAGTCTTGTCGACTTCCATTTTATCTACGTCTGCTATTGTATCCTGTTTGTCTTGCTTTGTGCGTTTGTTTTTCATTTAGTTATTGTTTTGTGTTATTATTTGTTTTTGTCGTATGTAAACACGCAGGTATATAGGAAAAAAGACAGGGACACTCACTTCACCCTAGCAGTGCCTGTTGCAGGGATTTTCAATTATTACATACAAAAGGAAACAGTAGGCAACGGATATGGTCTTTTGTGTTGGGCAGTATATAGACGTAGGAGATCGGCGACGCGGCAAACACGCAAAAAATGCGGAATGTAGATATCTTGGTTTAGATGGGATACGTGTTAAATTTCGGTTGATATTTTAATAACGAAATGCAATTATTTACCTTATTTTGTTGTGTTATTACTTGTTATCGATGCACTCAGTACATGGGTTTATTTTGGAGAATTTATTTCTTTGTCACTCACTTATTTCGCCTTGTTTTATAATAATTTTAAGAGAGCTCATTAAACACGTCCACACGGACTGACACCCCGATTTCCAATCCATACGTCAGTGTAGGGATTACGGTCCCATAAAATATAGTTCTTAGCGAGTCGGCAGGAACCGTGTAGACCTTGCTCAATGATCTCTTAAGTGTCTGGAACAACGTCTTCCCTTTTGTGCAAATATTTTTGATATGTGTTGTGAATGTTAACTTATCATCAATCTAAATCCCCAGATATCTTACCTGTTTAGTTCTTTTAATATTTTCCTGTCCAATTTTGACTGTGGGGTTCCTAGTGAGCTTCCTTCCGAATACCAGGTACTGAGATATTTCTGGGGAGATCTCAAGTTTACTGAGTCCCGCCCATCTGTCTATTATGGAAAGAGCCTGGTTCATCTGCACCTCCAAAGTTGGACGACTATTGCCCCCTACAATTATTGCTAGATCGTCTGCAAAACCTATGATGTGAAATTCTGGATGTTCATCAAATTGTTTCAGGTTTCACGACCTGACCCGATAAATTGTTCCACGACCAGGTTCAAATATGTGTTCCTGTGTCTGAAATTTCAAAGAATAAATCTTCAATTGCGGGAATCTTAGCCAAGACAGAAGCCGCCGCCGTTGACGTGGTAGTGTAGGCCCCCACTATGGTACGAGAGATGGTCCCCCTCAATGATTCCAACTGGGTCAAGTTCTTAGCATGAGATATTCTATCTTCGAACAGTTACAACCCATAGGACAGTATTGAAACTACCACCCCATAAAATATAACCCGCAACGAGTCCGCGGGTACTGCATATACTCGGCTTGACGATCTTTTCAAAGTCTGGAACAGCGTTTTGCCTTTGGTACAGATACTTTTAATGCGCGCTGTGAACGACAGTTTGTCATCCACCAAAATGCCTAGATATTTGGCCTGATTCAACCTTCTGATGTGTTTGGGACCGATCTTAACCGTGGGGTTCCTCGTCAGCTTCCTTCCAAACACAAGATAACAGAACTTCTCAGTTGATATTTCGAGTTTGTTATTTCTTCCCCATATGTCCACCACCGCTAATGCCTGATTCATTAGCGATTCCAAGGCAGGCCGGCTATTACACCCTACAATTATCGCCAGGTCGTCTGTGAATGCTATAATATCCATGTCTAGGTGGACGTCGAACTCAGTCAAGAGGTCGTCCACCACCAGATTCCACATATTGGGACCCAATTTAGAGCCCTGGGGACAGCCCTTACTCATGGTGGTTCTGGCCGAGTCAGGTCCAATATCCAATATAACATGTCTATCTTTAAAGTATGATACAACCAGGTGAAACAAGTGGTCAGGCAGTCTTTTGATCTTGAGTGCGTGCAGTACGGATGGCCACCATATATTATTAAAAGCTGCTTTAATGTCTAGCAGGATCACCATATATTATTAAAAGTTCCTTTAATGTCTAGCAGGATGGCTGCGGTATATCTATTATTGTTGTTCCTTATTAAGCTGGGGAATTTATTTAGAGCTTGATCGGTTCCCTTGCCCTTCACGAAACCAAACTGATTAGGGTGATGAAAATACTCTTCTTCTGAATAGAAGAAAAGTTGCTTTCTTATAAAGAACTCGAGAGCCTTTCCCAAAATAGGTAAGAGGGTGATTGGTCTGATAGAGCTTAATTGCTCAGGGTTTCCCCATGTTTTGGGATGGTCATAATAAACCCCTTCTTCCATCTTGTCGGAAAATAAGATAGTAGCAGGCAGTCACTGAAGATCCTGCAAACAGGTCCGCAATAACCGCCGCCAGCGTTCTTATCATAATACCCGGGATACCATCGGGTCCTGGTGGTTTTCTGATATTAATACCAATTAGATATTCTTTCACCTCTTCCCTTGTTAGATGTTTAATATTTCCTTTTGGCTCATCGCAGTCCTCCGCGGTCATCCTTCTTAAAGCTTGTTCCGGTGTATCCTGTGTCAGATCATCTCTCAAGACAAACTCATTAAGAATTAACTCGGCTGTTTCGTTGAAATCTATGGGCCTTGCCTGGTCGTTGATTCCCGTTTTGATGGAACTTATGATGTTGCCTGTACCTTTGATTTTTCTAGAAGCCAACTTGTATGGGTTACTCCAAGGATCTTTCTTTAGCTGTTCTGTAACAAAAGAGATCCAACACTCGTTCTTGGCTTTACTGTCCGCAATCTCGCTGCAGCCGCAAGGTAGCTTTTCCTTCCACTGGCACGATCTTCTGCTCTGACTTCTCTCTGGTATGCTCTTCTATGTCTTAAACACTCCTTTTTAATATTATTAATCTGGTCATTCCACCAAATAGGCTTCGAGGAATATATTTTTCTTTTCGTGGCTGTGACTTCGGTAATGTTTTTAAGAAGATCCTCTAATTGCCGTACTCTCATATCAATGGGGGCCGTTGTTGGTTCCTATGCTGGTCTTTCCATTTCAGCCAGTCCAAGAATTGCCATATCCATAGCTCTTTTCGTGTCAATCTTAGTTAAACTAGATTTGTAAATTATTTGATCTATATCGCATTTCAACAACCAGAGAAAAGTAATCAGTCTATGGTCACTCAGAGAAGTCAGTAGGGTAAGAAGAAGAAGAAGCGAGGGTCCCACCATATCCCTCTCCACCGCCTGATCTTGAAGGAGTCAGACCCCTCAGTGCCCCTGTTGGTTTAAAATGACTTGAAATTTAACTATCTTTCGAAAAGAAATTTATAACCCGTGTAAAATTAGAAGTACAGACCTTGAATGAGGTAATGAAAATGCTTCTTCCTTTTCTTTCTTGCCTTACATTTAAAACTGTATTGAACTAAAACTAGTTACTTAGATTGAACATCAAAACCCTTAGTTACTCCAAAAGAACAGAAGGAGGTGGCTCCCACAAAGAAGGGCCGTAGCCCGGGAAGTTCCTATAACCTTTCCAAAAATGCCCCTTATAAAATGCTACATAATTGTGCCAGAAAAATTTCAGTTCCACACAATATCAATATTAGTAATCACAACAAGAAAATAGAATCTATAAAAGTGATTAATCTATCTAACCTACGACCTGAACTCAAACAAACTTCTTTAATCAAACTAAAGACTTACTCTAGAACAGCTAGGTTGCACCCGGCTCTGTCGCTACGAAGCTCCTCAGAAGAGCAGTTCGTTCTTCCTCCGTCAATCGCTGTAATAAACTGCGGGACTGGCCAATCTGGTCCTATGACTTCGATCAATGCAAAGTCTTGGTGCCTCGTAAGCACTACAGTGCAGTATTCTGTGTGCAGGGTCGTCTATCGATCCGTTGTTGCAATCCATGCATCGCGCGTCCTCGATCTTCCCAATTCTTTTTAGATGAGTTTGAAACTGACCGTGACCGGTTAGTACCTGAGTTAATTTCCTGTTAAGTGTGCAATAGGTAGTCAGCCAGTCCGAGATATTCGGTATAAACTGATAAGTTAATCTCCCAGTGTCCTCTTCATCCCATCCCGATTGCCATTCGGTTATGGTCCTGTTCCTCAAGACCTCTCTAATTGTTTTTCTACCGAGCCTAGGCTCGCTAAGTACCAAACATCCATATCTTGACAGCTGAATCCCAGAATGATGGGCCTTGAGGTCCAGAGCCTCATAAATAAGATCCTCAATCGGGGGAATGCCGGCAAGCACTGATGCCGCCGTAGAGGTGGTGACGTAAGCCCCAGCAATAGTGCGGGACACCATCCCCCTAACTGACTGAAATTTCACGCGATTTCTCGCATGCGTCAATTTCTCAGAGAACACTTCCGAACCGTACTTCACTACTGGCATCACCGCCCCATAAATGATTGTTCGTAAAGAATCTGCAGGAGTCTCATATACTCCACTCAAGAATCTTCTAAGCAGTTGAAATTGCTTCTTGGCCTTATCGCATAAATACTTTATATGAGCTCCAAACGTTAATTTATCATCTATAATAACTCCAAGGTACTTGGTTTTATCTGATCTAGTGATTTTGTTAATACCTAGTCTAATCGTTGGATTCCTGGTCAGTTTTCTCCCAAAAACCAGGTAGGTAGATTTGTCCGACGAGATCTCTAGCTTATTGATACACGCGCAGTGATGAACCAGCTCTAGAGCTTCATTCATTTTTATCTCCAGGGCAGGACGGCAATTGCCACCAGCAATTATCACAAGATCATCCGCATATTCAATTATCTCCAGCTCCGGAAAGTTGTTAAATTCAGTCAACAACTTATCCACCACCAGATTCCAAATCATCGGACCTAGCCGGGAACCCTCCGGGCAACCCCTCTGAAGCTTTTTTCTAACCGCATCTGGTCCGTTGTCAAGCTTAACTTCCCTATCCTAGAAGATCTTTGAATTTGAGAGCATGCATCACGGCCGGCCACCTAACGTTGTTGAAAGCACCTTTTATATCTAGAAATATGCCAGCCTTGTATCTAAGTTGACTCATACTAACAGCATCCACAAATCTACCCAAGGCCTGCCTAGTACCCTTGCCTCTGACGAAACCATACTGATTTCGGTGATGAAAGTTCTCCTCGCCTAACGGCGTAAGCAATTGCATTCGGATAAAATGTTCTAATGCCTTTCCCAAGATCGGCAAAAGCGTGATCGGCCTCACAGCTCCCAGACTATCCTTATTCTTACCTTGTTTAGGTATAGTAACCAAGACTCCTTCTTTCCATCTCCTTAGAAAATAAGAGAACAGCAAGCAGTCGCTGAAAATCCGGCTAACATAGTCGGAAATAGCAACCGCCACCGTTCTCAATACAATGCCCGGAATCCCATCCGGTTCCGTGGCCTTCCTAATGTTTAGTTTCAACAAATACTCTTCAACGTCTTCCCTGGTCACCAAGGTGATTCTAGTTCTAGGACGCTCGTAATTCAGAGCGGTCATTCTGTGCAGCGCCTGTTCCGGTGAGTCTTCCGCTATAACATCGTCCGTGATAAACTCATTTATGATGGCCTCCGCCGTCTGATCAAAGTCCATGGTACCTGCTTCGTCCTGTCCATGTCTGATGTTATTGATTATGTGACTGGTATTTTTGAGTTTCCCGAAGGGAATCTTATACGGAATAATCCACGGGTCCTCTGCAAGTTGACTTTTAACGAAGACGTTCTACGAGCGCGACTTGGCCATCCTTATTTCTTTCCTGAACTTGGCTGATATTTCCAAGTAAGCGTTTCTCAATCTCGATCTTTCTTCCGCATCAGCGGTCCTCTGATATGATCTTTGTCTGAGTCCAAGACGCCTGAGCTCATCCAATCTCACTAGACCGATTTTGTTGGGAAAATATTTCGCTTGGGCACAGCCTCATCCATGATATCTCTAAGTAACTGTTCTAGTTCGAATACCCTCTTGTTTATATGAGCCGTGGTCGGCTCCTATAAAATCCTTTCCAAATTGGCCCGCCCAATGATCACCATGTCCAGAGCCTTCTCCACATTAATCTTTCGAAGAGAACTTCTAATGAGAGTGCGTGAAATTTCATAATTAAGTTTCCAGTGAAACTTAATCAGACGGTGGTCACTCAAGGAATCTTCCAGAACATTCCAGTCAGTTATTTTATTGCTTGTTACTGATTACCAATCGTAACATCAATATTACTATTACCCAGTGGACTGCTAAATGTGATCAAGGCCCCAGCCAAGTTATGAACCAGCAAATTCTCCTGACAGAAAATCTCGGCCAACAACTCCCCTCTGTCGTTGGCCTCCCGAGAATGCCACATAGGATGGTGTGCATTGGTGTCAATCGCACAAATGATTGGACTATTTCCCAAGCCAGTGTTAATGCTCGTCAATAGATTGAGTTGTTCTTGTAAGCGGAATTCCCTGGCCGGAGACCAGTAGGCGCTGCACATCACAATCTTACTGTTATTCAAGGAAATCCTAGCCGTCGCTGTAAATTCATTCGTATACTGTGAGATTTTTAATCCGAAAAATGCAGGATTGATGATAACAATGCAAGCTTTGAATCTCGTGGTCTAATTATCTATAAGGCCGAATCTCCCCAACCCAGGGAGACTACAAATGTTGTTCCTCGTATAAGTATATGGTTTTTGAACCATTAAGATGTCTATATCTCTTTCTACAGCATTTCTTAAGCAGTCAAGCGTTGCCGCTTGACTGTGATGAAGGTTTTACGGGCCGACAACGAAACTCCTACGCATCATCATTGAAATCTATACTGGCTACGAAGGCCTCCATCCTTCTTTTATAAATTGTGCTTTTCGCATCTCTGGGCTTGTGTCTATAATCTGTAAGTTTAGCTTGTAAGCAGAATATACTTTTGTGCTCTTCGGTCTTGTTAATGTTTGGACATCCTCTTGAGTTGTGCTTTCCAGTACAATATCCACATGCTGTCTCTGCCGTACACTTAGTAGATGTGTGCCCGAAGCCTTGACACTTATAACATTTTGTCAACTGACCTCTTTCCTCTACTCTACAGGAGTGCCAGCCAAGATAAAAGATGTTCTTCTCTAACAATCTTTTCCTAGTGTTGCCATCCACTTTTATCACCCAATGGATATAGTGACGGTCCCTAGGTCCAAATTTAAATATCGGAGTTATGTTTGAGTCCCTTTCGTCCCATGTATCCAAAAAGTTCTGTTCTAGTATTTCCTGTTTAAGCTCTTCCTTTTTAAATCTGGCCGGCACATTGATGATCGTTAGCCTAGGTTTCATTTTTCCGACCGAGTTAACATTAAGGTTTAACTTTTTAAGCTCTTCAGAATTCACTAACTTTTCCAATTTATTGGACGCAGACTCAATGACACTGTTGTTTTTGGTCGAATAGATTCTTGTTGGTTTAATTCCTAATTTGCTCGGGTTTAGCTTCTGCATGACACTAACTTTTTCAAATCATCACCCTGCATGTCCTTACTATCTGTAGATTTTGAAATCTGGATTTTGAAGTTCCTCGAGACCGGCACTGGTCTCCTCATTTCACTAACCTTGACCGCCCTCGTAGACGCGACTCCTGTGTGTATTTATCTCTTGATCTCTGACAATTCATCCCTGATGTTTATCTCTTTATTGTTGCCCATCACATTCGTAAACTGGTGGCTAATTTCGTCGAGCTTACCCACCAAAAGCTTGGTAATTTTACTTAACTTCTTTTTATTTCTATCTTCTGTCGCTTCGACATTCGATTCTAATTTTCGAACACAGTCCATCACTATTTCCATTCTTTCTAGAAACTTACTCTTTTCTTCTTTTGAGCTTCTCGGAATATTTTCCTTGATTCTTTTGCCAGTTGGGAACTCCATTTCCTCTTCTGAACCTGGGCCCGGTGTATGGCCCCGAACTCTCTTCTGTTTGGTGTATTCCGTCTCCATTTTGCCCGCTGCAGAGCCTCGCAGCGCCAGGCCGGCCTAGCCGGAACATTGGGCAGAGCCCGCCGGCCCGCCCTTTTTGAAAGAGGTTCCCCAACCCCTTTCTAAACACCTCTTAGCCGTAGACCGGAGCTTATGGCGTGTTACAGGTCTAATAACACGACTGATTGCCGGCCAGTCGTTACCACTAGGAGCTCACGAGGAGGGGGGTGTTGCCCTTAACCAATTGTAATTTGTTGAGAAAATCACTTTTAACATCTCTCAGCATCAGTAGGGTAAGAAGAAGAATAATAAGAAAGGAAGGCCTACCAAAACCCTCTCCACCGCCAGTTCCTGAAAGGAAAAGACGGTGTCCCTCTTGATGCTATCTTTTTTGCTTAATAGAATTTCATGTGCTTTAATCTAATCTAAACTGAATGAGCATCCTGAAGAGCTAATCCCTGATTCTTATTCCACTGCTGCCTTATATTGTTCTTTATTAAAAATATATTAACAAGCACACAACTATATTTATCAACTATGCGAAAATAGCCTCTCGCATTCGAATGTGCACAACTCGACCGTGAAGCGGTGAGAGGTGGGTCCTTCAAAGTTCGGACCAAGGTCCAGGAGGTACCAATAACCCTCCTGTCTTTGCTTTGTAAATCGAGTTCTACTGGAATTAATTGCTCCCAATTTGAGCTTCGCGCAAATGCCATAGCTTATTTTGCACATGGCCGGACCTCTAATGCCATAGACATGAACCATCCGACTCAACTTATGTGACTAAAATCTTGATTTCTAAATTACACTCTTACATAATCTTAACTTATAGACTTGAAATAAAACATCGATTCGAAAGAATAGAAACTAAAAACTTACTCTATTTAACGGCTAAGTTTCCAGCTCTTCCAGAACAAAATCCCCCAGCAGATTAAGTATATCACCGCTCGATAGCCTTAGCAGCAACGATTCTGGGTTCAGTGGTCAATCCGGGCCAACAAGTCGTAACTATGTTTTGCCTCTCCCGATTCTTACATAATGAATACCGAACTGACCGTGTCCAGTTAGCTCCTGAACTACCTTCTTGTCAAAGACAGGATGGAGCTCTTGCCTAATGTTGATATCTGGTACAAATCTGAATGTGGTTCTCCCGGTCAATCCTGTCATCTATTCTTCTTGCCACTTCAGTAAAGTTCTTCTGAGCATATCCTTTAAGGTCTTCTTTGACATTCTGGGGTTCGCTGCGATATTCTGTCCAAATCTGTCGATGTCAAATCCTCTTTGATGGGCTTTCGCATCTAAATGCTCATATATCAAATCTTCCATTGGCGGGATATTGGCTCGCACCGAGGCCGCTGCCGTAGAAGTTGTGGTATATGCCCCATTAATTGTGCGAGAGACAGCACCCCTTAATAACTTTTAGGGTCTTCTTTGAGAGTCGTTGCAATATTCTCTCCATATCTATCTACGTTAAGTCCTCTCCGGTCGCGTCTAAGTATTCGTATATCAAGTCTTCCATCGGTGGGATGTTGGCTAACACCGAAGCCGCTGCCGTGGAGGTTGTATTATATGCCCCAATAATTGTGCGAGAAACAGCACCCCTTTATGACTCCATCTTCCTTACGTTTCTAATCTGAGCAAGTTTGTCCGAATAGATCTCCGACCCATAGGTCAGAACCGGAACGACTGCGCCGAAAAATATTTCCTCAGTAATTCGGCCGGAAGAGCATACACCCCGCCAAGGGCTCTCTTTAATGTCTGGAATAATGTTTTTCCTTTGTCACACATCATCCTGATGTGCAATGTGAACGATAACTTATCGTCCACCATCACATCCAGGTACCTCGTTAGACTAGATCTTGCGATTGTATTTGCGCCTATTCTGATTGTGGGATTCCTTGTTAGCTATCTAAATACTAGGTACGTGGATTTATCGGCCACTATCTCTAGTTTATTGTTGGTAGTCCAGTTGTCGACTTCCAGGGCCTGGTTCATCTTACTTTCTAATGCTGGTCTGCTCTTTTGACCAACTATGATGGCCAAGTCGTCTGCATACGCGATAATCTCGAATTCCTCATGAGCATCCTGTTCGCAGTCCTGTTATCAAAATGCGAAATGAACATCTTGAATAGATAATTTGGAGGATTCTTAGTTTTTAATGCGTGCAGCACAGCTGGCCACCATACGTTATTAAGGAATTCCCTTTATGTCCAGGAAAACTCCCGCAATGTAACGATACGTGCTTTTTTTGATTAAATCAGTCAACTTGATAAGCGCCTGGCTCGTGCTTTTGCCCCTGACAAACCCATACTGGTTTGGATGGTGAAAAATCTACTCATCTGTGTATTCGAAATTTTGCTTTCTGATGATATGTTCGAAGATCTTACCCATAATGGGTAGCAGGTTTATGGGCCTAATCGCCTTCAAAAATTCTGGGTTGTGGCTCTGTTTGGGGATCAACACCAACAGTCCCTCCTTCAATCTTCCGGAGAAGTATGAAAGAAGCAGACAGTCGCTATAGATCCTACAAAGCAGAACTCCAAAATCTTAAGCAAAATTCCAGGAATCCTATCAGGGCCAGGCGCCTTATGTTTATACTGGATAACATGTCTTCAACCTCTTCACGACTAACATGAGAAATCTCTCTGTCTGGCACGTCGTAATCCTCTGCGGTTATCCTCCCGAGCACATGTTCAGGGGATCCTCCATCAGATTGTCTTTAAGTATGAATTCATTTATAATCACCTCAGCGGTCTCTCCAAAGTCGCAGTTTCGCCCTGTTCATTCGCGTTATTTCTTAGCGATTCAATAATTTTCCCAGTACCCTTCATCCGATTGGCAGCCAACTTGTACGGAATACTCCACGGGTCTTCCTTCAATTGATCGGTGACAAAGCCATTCCATGAGCCCTGCTTAGCCTTCTTAATCATTCTCCTTAGATGTTCTGCGGCATCCAGATATTGTCTCTTTTTGATTTCTCGATCTTCAGCTACACGTTCATTCTGGTATGCTCTTCTTCGCCTGTAACAGTCGCTTTTAAGTCTCTCGATATTGCTGTTCCATCACACAGGCTTAGAGGAGAATATTTTCTTTTTGGGAACAGTTTCTTCTGTGATATTTTTTAGCAGTTCTTCTAGTTCATATATTCTTTTGTCTATGCATGTTCTTGTCGGTTCTCACACGATTCTCTCGATCCTGGCGAGACCATTGATGGCCATATCAAAGCCTTTTTCCGAGTTGATGCGGGGCATGCTTGCTTTATAGATTATCGTATCAATCTCATGATGCAGTTTCCAGTTGTAAGTGATAAGTCTATGGTTACTAAGTGTATCTTCCAGTATAGTCCATTCCTGTATCCAGTCCATGGTTTTCCGGTTCCCCAGGGTTACGTCGATATTGCTGGTTCCCAAGGGACTGCAAAAGGTAGTTATCGGTTTCCAGATATGTGGACATGCAACCCTTTCGTCGTCAGAAATTCTGCAAACGTCTCTCCTCGGGCATTCGTGTCCGACGAATGCCACATAGGGTGATGCGCATTGGAGTCAATTCCCCAAAGGATAGGACTATTATTACATTGAGTTAAAATTGATCTAATTTTGTTTAATTGTGGCTGTATGTCGAAATCACAAGGTGGCGGCCAGTAAGCACTGCAGACCACAATTTTACTACGTCTCAGAGAGACGTTAACAGTAGCAGTATGCTCATCTACAAATCTTGACAGCTTCAGCCCATGGAATGAGGCATTGACTATTATTATACATACTTTAAAGTTTGCTCTTTGATGGGCTATCAGTCCAAGCCTGCCCAGACCAGGAAATGTTCGGTGCGTGGTGCCATCGGTGCCAGCGGGTGCCATCTCTCACCCAAGTATAGGGTTCTTGAAGAATCAAAATATCGATGTCTCTGTCCGCTGCCTTGGTTATGCAGTCCAAGGTGACTGAATAGTTATGATGGAGGTTTTGTTGTCCGATCTTAACTTAGTTTTTTCTACCCATCGTTGTTGCCAAAGTCTATCTTTGCAACGAATGATTCCATTCTCCTTTTATATATGGAGCACGTTGTGTCTCTCGGCCGATGCTTGGTGTCTGTCATTTTCGCTTGAATACACAAGATGCACTTGTGCTCTTCTACTCTGTTTTTGTTGGGGCAGCTTCTCGTGTCGTGTTTTTGTGCGCAGAACCCACATGCCATTTCGGCGTTGCATTTCGATGAAATATGCCCGAATTCCTGGCACTTGTAACATTTTGTATTCTGCACCCCATCCTCCACTCTGCAAGAGTGTCATTCAAGGTACAAAGTTCCCCTGTTCAGGAGTTTCTTCCTAGTATCGGCATCAACCTTGACTACCCAGTGGACAAAGTGTTTATCCCTCGGACCAAATTTAAACACTGGTTGTAAATCAATATTTTCTTCTGCCCAGTTGGTGGAACAGTTCTGTTCCATGATGTCTTCTTTTAGTTGTTCCTTTCCAATGTTAGATGGAACATTGTATACGGTTAGCCTAGGCTTATATTTGCCCACGGGGGTAATGTTTATTTCCAACTGCTTTATGATTGCAGCATTAGCAGTCTTGCTACAATCGCCAGTGGAAGTCTCCACAATGACTTTGTTGTGTTTGGTCGCATAGATCTTATTAGGTCTTAATCCGATTGCACTAGGGTTCACTTTCTGTAATACAAGCTTCTTCAGGTGTTCCCCTGAAATTTTTTACCATCTACTATTTTTGTCAATTGAATCCTTGAAGTCGTTGACACCGGTACAGGCTTCCTCATACCAGTTACTTTGGCGGCACTACTTGCAGCAATGTTGGCATAAGATGATTCTCGCCTTGATAGAGCCGTCGGCTTCTACAACATTCCTTCTTCATGACTTCCAGGCGACCGCACCACCATAACGGTTTACCGGGGTAGATATTCTTTTTAGGTATTGCTTCGTTAGTGATATCTTTTAAAAGAAGCTCCAAGCTGAAGCACCCTCTCATCAATTTGGGCTACCGTAGGTTCCCATAAAAGCCTTTCGATATTTGCCTATTCAGCAATGGCCATGTCCATCGCCTTCTGAACATTAATTTTCGTGATGGCTGGCTTCGTAACAACCTGACATATCATAATTCAACAACCATTTATACGTGATTAGTCTATGATCACTGAGCGAATCGGCTGCTATATCCCAATCTAATACTTTATTAGTGGTCATGATGTTACCACACTTAACGTCGATGTTGCTATCGTTTCCATGTGTTTTCGTCCATTATGAATAATAAGACCCTCCACGGGAAAGAACTCAGCGAGGAGACCTCCCCTATCGCAAGTATATCGAGAAAACCACATCGGGCGATGAGCATTGGCGTTGATAGCCCACAAAATAGCACCAAAGTCCAGTTTCCTAATGATGCTCCGCACAACATCAAGCTGGGAATGGCAGGAGACCAGTACTCATTGCACAGGATAAGTTTACTTTTATTCATATCTATGTTCGCGGCTGCAATATATTCATTTGTAAACTGAGCAATCTTCAAACCACCAAAAGTCGGGTTCACCAACACAATGCATGGCTTGAACTTAGAGCTTTGGTCTGCAATCAGACCAGACCTACCCAGGCCAGGAAGACTGTAACTATTATTCTTAGCAAATACATAAGGTTCTTGCAAGAGCAGAATATCTATGTTCTTTCTGCTGCCCCACCAAGGCAGTTCAGCGTCGCCGCATGGCTATGGTGAAGGTTCTGTTGGCCGATCTTAACAAAATTTCTATTTATCATTATTGTTCCCAAAGTCGATGCTAGCAACAAACGCTTCCATGCGCCTATTGTAAATAGTGCATCTAGAATCCCTAGATCTATGCTTGACATCAGTAATATTTGCCTGTATACAAAGAGTACACCTGTGTTCTTCAGGTTTGTCTTTCTTTGGGCATGTTCTTGAATCGTTCTTCTGTGTACAATAACTGCCGGCAGGGTCACCATTGCACTTTCCAGAAGTGTGGCCAAACCACTGACATTTATAACAGGTCGTTAACTGAACTCTATCCTCAACATTGCAGGAATGTCACTCTAAATAAATAGTTCTCCTATCAAGCAGTTTTTTTCTAGTAGCGGCGTCAACCTCCACGACCCAGTGCACGTAGTGTTTATCTCGTGGACCGAATTTGAAAGCAGGACTAACACGTAAGGCCGCATCCGCCCAATCGTCCATAAAATTCTGCTCAAGAATTTCCTGTTCGAGCTCCTCCTTCCCAATGCTAGCCGGAACGTTGAAGACCGTAAGTTTTTGGCCACCTGCCAACCCGCACAATGGAAAGGTTCAATTTTTTGACCTCTTCAGAATTAACGACCTTATCAAAATCATTTGAAGCGGACTCAATAATTACTTTGTTGTTCTTGGTAGAGTAAATTTTGGTAGGTTTGATACCAATCTTACTTGGTGAAATTTTCTGCATAGCCCATTTCTTGAGCTCATCTTCTGGAGCCTCTTTACCGTCCACGGATTTAGAGACTGCCAATTTATAAGTTTTTGCAACCGGGAGTGGTTTCCTAATGCCACTTACCTTGACTGCGCTCGCCGCCACGTTTGCGTAGGAATGTTCTGGTCTAGCCATCAACGACTCATCAAATTTCTTGTTCTGCTCTGACACCATTTCGTTTTGGCAACCAATTAAACGTTTAATTTCCAAGATATCAGTAGGGTAAGGAAGAAAGAAAGAAGAAGGAGAAACCCACCATAACCCTCTCCACCGCCAGTTCTTGAAGGAAAAAGACGGTGCCTCTTTTTTTAGTAACTGGTCCCAAGGAGGTATGTCTTTCCTTCTTGTTTATTCCATTCTTACATTTATTTAATGCCAAAACATATAATGTAAATATAAAATATGTATAATATAAATAAGTACAGTACTTAACTATTAATTAATAGCCTTTCACATTTTGCTAACTGAGCTAGACTCTACCGTGAAGCCGCGAGAGGCGGGCCCCACAATATGAACGGTAGTCCAGGAGGTACCTACAACCATCCTAAATTATTTGCCACCAGTGATGTGTGCCCATCTTTGGAGCTATACGCAAAGCCATATCCTATTATTACTTTTGCACTCTGCACGCCGACAGACGTCAAAGTACAATCTTAACTAAAGACTAAACTAATACAGACACCAACAATAGCTAACAGACCTGAACATAACAAAGTACTTCACATAAAACAAAATAAAATCCCATTCTATTACAGCTGGGGTGTTTCCAGCACCTCCGACACAAAGCTCTCCAGCAAGCGCAATCTATCGTCCCTCAACAATCTGAGAAACAGCGACTCTGGATTAATAGGCCAATCGGGGCTCACAATTCTTTCGATGTCAATTCTGTTGATATGAAATTTTACACAGTTGAACATTCTGTGTGATGGGTTGTCTTCATTGCAATCTGCACATCTTGGATCTTCGATTTTTCCTATTCTTTGGTAATGCCTTTTAAATTGCCCATGTCCCGTTAGTACTTGAACTATTTTATGATTGACTGTAAATTCAATTCCTTGTAAAGTGTAAATGCTAGGGATAAACGAGAAAGTCATTCTACCAGTAGTTCCGGATTCCCACGCAAAATTGCCATCTTTCATTCGGTTCTGGTTCTTAAAGTGTTTCTTATGTTCTTCCTGTTCATCCTTGGTTCTCCTGGAATAATCTTGTTGAATCTGTTAACCATCAGTCCTCTTCTATGAGTTTTGGCGTCTAGATATTCAAATATGATGTCTTCTATGGGCGGGATAATGGCCAGCACTGAAGCAGCAGCTGTGGAGGTTGTTGTATATGCTCCCATAATTGTGCGCGAAATGGCCCTCCGTAGAGACTCTAGTCTATTAATGTTCCTAACCATGGCCAGCCTGTCCGAAAAAACCTCGGATCCGTACGTTAGGACCGGGAAAAACTGCCCCGTAAAACATCGTTCTTAAAGACTCACCAGGCATTGAGTAAAGTCTACTCAGGGATCGCTTTAATGTCTGGAACAACGTTTTGCCTTTCTCGCATCAGTAGGGTAAGAAGAAGAAGAAGCGGGTGTCCCACCATATCCTGATCCTGAAGGGGGCAGACGGTGCCCCTCTTGGTCTTTATTAAGGAAAAAGAAATTTTTATTTAATTAATTAAAACATACAACTCGTGCCAAACAGAAAAATAAAAAAGAGAGAGAACGAGACTTTGAACGAGTTAAAGAAAAATTTGAATAAAGCGCTTCTTCTTATTCACTGTACAATACAAAATACAAAATAAATCTTTATTAATTTAATACAAAGATTAAATTTACTTAAAATTTTTCCCCGCTCAGCCCTGAAATCTCAGAATTAAAAAAGGTAAAGAAGGGTGGATCCCACAAAGATGGGCCCACAGCCCGGGAAGTACCTATAACTTTCCCTTTTGAGCCCCAGAACATGTAAACTATTTAAATTTGAAAAGTGCTAACGCTAAGGGTGAACTTTACACAGAAAGCAAAAAAAAAAAAATTTAAGCAAATCTCGGCACATCAAAAGCTCTACAGTTCAAAATCCTATGTATCGGATCGTCCTCTGCTCCATTTGCACATGCTACATAACCCGCTTCCCCGATCCTGCCAATCCTCTTCAGATGTTTCAGGAACTGACCATGTCCGGTCAGCATCTGAGTCAGCTTTCTATTGAAAGGAAAATGGGCTTTAAGCCAGTCCGAGAAGTTTGGTACAAAGCTAAAAGTCAGCCCTCCGGTGTCTTCTTCCTCCCATTCGGCTTGCCATCTAGTAATGGTCCTGTTCCTCAGGGCACCTTTAATTGTTTTCCTATTGAGCCGAGGCTCACCAGGTATCAAAAATCCATGTCTATTTAGCTGTCTACCAGCCATATGTGCCCAGAGGTCCAAAGCCTCATAAATAAGCTCCTCAATCGGAGGAATTCCGGCCAAGGTAGTAGCAGAGGCCGTGGAAGTGGAGACGTATGCCCCAATAATAGTTCGGGACACCATCCCTCTCACCGACTGTAATTTGGTTCGATTTCTCGCATGCATTAACTTATCTGCAAAAACATTGGAACCATATATCAGGACCGGCATCACCTCCCTAAAGAAAAATAGTTCGCAGAGAGTCCCCAGGGGTTTCATAAATTCTGCTCAGAGATCTCCTCAGTATCTGGAACAGCTTTTTCGCCTTCTTACAGGAATATGTAATATGAGCTGTAAAGGACAGCTTATCATCGACTAATTAAGTATTTAAACCTTGATGATTTACAAATTTTATTCAGTCCAATTCTGACTAGGGTTTCTAGGTTGTAGACCACATATGTTGATTTATTCGCAGCTATTTCCAGTTTGCTCGAGCACGCCCCTTCATGGACCAGATTCAATGCCTCATTCATTTTCACTTCAAGGGCAGGCCGACTATTGCCCTCCACCACAATTGCCAGATCGTCTGCGTAGACAATGATCTCGGATTCCAGCTGATTATCAAAGACACACAACAGTTGATCCACGACCAGGTTCCAAATTATTGGGCCCAATTTAGAGCCCTGCGGACAACTTCTCTGTAAATCTTTACGAGCCGCGTCGGGCCTCAAGTCCAGTCGAACAGTTCTGTCCGAGAGGTACGACGCTACTATACAAAGTAACTGACAGGACGGGTTTTTGAACTTAAGAGCGTTTGTAGCACCGCAGGCCACCCACCACACGTTGTTGAAGGCTCCTCTAATGTCCAGGAAAAATGTTAGCAGTGTATCTATACTGGTTGCGCCCAACAGTCTCAACAAGCCTGCTGATCGCTTGCTTAGTACCCTTACCCTTAAAACAAAACCGTACTGACTTCGGTGATGAAATTCCTCCTCGCCGGTCGTCGCAAGGAGCTGCAATCTTACAAAATGTTCCAAGGCTTTACCTAAAATAGGCAGAAGCGTGATCGGTCTTATAGCTCCCAAGCTATCCGGACTCTTTCCTTGTTTTGGGATGGTGGTTTAGAAGCCCCTCCTTCCATCTTCTCGGGAAGTACGCGAGCAGCAAGCAGTCGCTACAGATCCGACTAACATAGTCAGAAATAGCAACTGCCACCGTCCGCAGCACAATACCCGGGATTCCATCAGGACCCGGAGCTTTTCTGACTTTCTGACTCACCTTAACAGGGCTGGTCGAGGCCACGCTGGTATAGGTATGCTTCTTTTTTGCGGTTGAAATTGTCCTCCAGTAACCTGCTCTGTTCTTTGGCTCTCTCATTCTGATTAGATAACAGTTCTTTTATTTCTTGTAACTCCTCTCTGATGTCGCTGTCTTGTTTATTGTCAATAATATCAGTAACCTGATGACTCATCTCGTCCAACTTACTGATCGTAAGTCTAGTAATTTTATTTAACTTTTTCTTTTTGTTCTTATCTTCTGATGCATCAAGGCTCAGAAGTTCGAACTTTCTAACACAATCCACGATGATCTCCATCCTCTCTACGAATTTTGCTTTTTCTTCTTTGGGATTCCTCGGCAAACTTTGTTTAACTCTTTTACCTATTGGAAAGTCGGATTCTTTTTCAGACCCTGGTCCAGAAGTTGGGTCTCTTAATATCTTCTGCTTCGAATGTTCAGCCTCCATTTTACTCACTTTTTTCCTCGCAACGCCAGACCAGCCTGACCGGAACTTTGACAGAGCCCGCCGGCCCGCTCTTATGAAAGGGGTTCCCCAACCCCTTTCTAAACACCTCTTAGCCGTAGACCGGAGCTTATGGCGTATTACAGGTCTGATAACACGACTAATTGCCGGCCAGTCGTTTTCACCAGGAGCCCACGAGGAGAGGGTGTCGCCTATAACCAATTGGAAAATCAAAAAGATTATCACTTTAGCGTCTCCTAGCATCAGTAGGGTAAGAAGAAGAAGAGAGAGGGGAAATCGCACCATGTCCCTCTCCACCGCCAATTCCTGAAAGGAAAGGACGGTGCGCCTCTTGATGATATCTTTTTATTAATTAGTAAATTAAAATAAAAGTCAAGAGAAAAGCAAAAATAAAAACTGATCATCTTGAACGAGGTAACTTTTTCCCTCCGTCTTATTCCTGCTTACGTTATTACAAGCTTTAATGAAAGAAATTAACACAAAATTTAAGAAAAATCAGTTATGCAGTTTTCGCATGAGCTCAATATATATTTTAAACAAGTTAGATTGGACCCCACTAAATGGGCAAAGCCCAGGAGGTACCTTATACCCTCCTTAAATGAACGATTTGAAAAATGAGTCAATGAAATAATTTCAAGCCACACCAAAGAGCTTTGCGAGTGTGAAATCTACAAAACAGATCAGAAGAATAAAATTAAAGTAAAACTGCCGGAAACGCCCACTCTAACTGGCTGAAGAACCATCCAACGATCCTCAATTTAACTTGTGTCCAACGGGTACCCCAGCGGCAGGCAAGAATCCATCGCGTCTGTCCCCAAACTTAAACTGGAAATTCCTGTGTAACTGAACTGAACCACCATCGTCAACCTATGTCTAGCTTATCCTAACTTGAATGACGATCCAATCCGAACGCAACATTCAAGGGACCTGAAATGAAAAGAAAGCTTCCAAACGGAAAATTAAAAGAATTCTATAACTGTTAGGGTGTCTCAAGCTCGTCCTCGACGAAGCTGTCCAAGTGATCAATATTATTCAAAGAGTCAGTCGCTATCGGCCAGTCGGGACCAATCAACTTAGCGAGATCATTTCTCTGTCTTAGATATTTTCTACAATTAAAAATTCGATGTAGCGGGTTATCTTCTTCTCCAGAACGACAGACATGGCAAGCCACATCAGCAATCCTGCCAATTCTTTTAAGATGAATCAAAAACTGACCATGCTCTGTCAGCACTTGAACACACCTCCTACCAAAATCAACCTTCCAATTCTGCCTGTTCACAACATCCGTAACAAACCGAAAAGTAACTCTGCCCTTGGAATCCACAGCCCAATCATTCTGCCATTTAGACAATGTTCTTGATCTTAAAACATCTCTTAAGGTTCTCTTGCCAAGTCTAGGCTCCACTGGTACAGTCTGATCATATCGAACGACCCTGTTACCTGATCAATGACTAACGGAATCAATCGCCTCAAAGATAAAATCCTCTATAGGAGGAATATTAGCTAGTATAGCAGCCGCCGCTGTCGAAGTTGTAACATATGCACCCAGACTAGTTCTAGAGATGACACTTCTCAGTGACTGGAGTCTATTTAAATTTCTAACCAGTCAGCTGTTCGGCGAATACATGGGAACCATGGGTCTGCAACGGAAGCACCGCCCCATAGAAGATAGTGCGCAACGACCTAGCCGGCAGCGAATAAATCCCGCTCAGTTCCTTCTTAAGTACATGAAACAAATTTTTGCCTTTCTCGCACATTTGTTTGATATGTGCAGAATATGTGAGGTTGTCATCTATGATCAGACCTAGATATTTAGTCTGAAAGGATCTGCCAATCCTATTGTCACTGATCTTAATTCAAAAACTACTTCCAAAGCTTCATTCATCTTTGACTCCAGTACCGGTCTACTGTTGCCACCGACTATTATTGCTAGGTCGTTCGCGAAAGCTATCACTTCAAAGTCAGGAAAAATCGTCAAATCTGTCTAACAATACATCGACTACCAAGTTCCAAATATTCGGTCCCAACTTGGAACTCTGGGGACAACGTCTCTGTAAAGTCTTACGAGCTGCATCCGGACCAATATCAAGTTTAACTTCTCGATCTTTGAAGAATGAAATCAATATCTTAAAGTGATAATTCGGTGAATTCTTCACCCTAAGCGCATGCAGCACCGCCGGCCACCAAACGTTATTAAAAGCACCCTTGATGTCAAGAAAGATGCCTGAAGTATATTTATAAGAGCTGTTGTTAATGATGTTATTAACGTTTTGAAGAGCTTGTTTGGTGCCCCGTCCCCTGACAAATCCGAACTGATTCACATGGTGTGGACCCGCTCCATCATCACAAGGAAAGAGGCGTTCCTTGATAAAGTGCTCCAGTGTTTTGCCCAAGATTGGTAAAATAAGGTAATGGGTCTGATGTTACCCAGATCATTCGCCCTCTTGCCCTGTTTAGGTATAGTAATCAGAGAGCCCAATTTCCATCTCCTTGGAAAATAAGATAAGATCAGACAATCACTGTATATGCGACTTAAAAAGTCGGATACAGCAACCACTGGTGTACTCAGCACAATGCCCGGAATACCATCAGGACCCGGAGCCTTCTTAATGTTTAAGCCAGAAAGATAATCCATAACTTCCGCGCCAGAAATGTGTAATGTAAATTCTCCATCAACTCGATCGTAATCCTCGGCCGTCATTCTCTGCAAGGCATGAAAGGCAGAATCCTCATCCAGATTGTCGTCCAAAATAAATTCGTTAATAATTAATTCAGCCGTTTCTTCAAAGTCTAACGTACAATCACCATCATTATTTTTAGTTATAGACTGAACCACACTCTGAGTTCCCTTCATCTTGCCGGCAGCCAGTTTATAAGGGATGCCCCAAGGATCCTCGCGCAGTTTCTCCTCCGCAATGTCTCTTCAAGATTTAGCTTTGGCTTTAGAGATTTCCTTTTTTAGTAGCTTAACCTTGTCCTGATAACGTAGACGCAAGCCTTCTCTGGCAGCCGTTTGATTCTCGCTCTGATAAAGCCGTCGGCTTCTATAACATTCCTTCTTCATGACCTCCAGGCGATCGCACCACCACAACGGTTCACCGGGTAGATATTCTTTTTAGGTATTGCTTCGTTAGTGATATCTTTTAAAAGAGGCTCCAGCTGAAGCACCCTCTCTTCAATGTGGGCCACCGTAGGCTCCCATAAAAGCCTTTCGATATTTGCCAATTCTGCAATGGCCATGTCCATTGTCTTCTCAAAATTAATTTTCGTGATGGCTGGCTTCGTAACAACCTGACATATATCATAATTCAACAACCACTTATACGTGATCAGTCTATGATCACTGAGCGAATCGGCTGCTATATCCCAATCTAATACTTTATTAGTGGTCATGATGTTACCACACTTAACGTCGATGTTGCTATCGCCCAAGTGTTTTCGTTCATTATGAATAATAAAACCCCTCACGGGAAAGAACTCAGCGAGGAGACCTCCCCTATCGCAAGTATATCGAGAAAACCACATCGGGCGATGAGCATTGGCGTCGATAGCCCACAAAATAGGACCAAAGTCCAGTTTCCTAATGATGCTCCGCACAACAGCAAGCTGGGAATGGCAGGAGACCAATACGCACTGCACAAGATAAGTTTACTTTTATTCATGTCTATGTTCGCGGTTGCAATATATTCATTTGTAAACTGAGCAATCTTCAAACCACCAAAAGTCGGGTTTACCAACACAATGCATGCCTTAAACTTAGAGCTCTGGTCTGCAATCAGACCAGGACCTACCCAGGCCAGGAAGACTGCAACTATTATTCTTAGCAAAAACATAAGGTTCTTGCAAGAGCAGAATATCTATGTTCTTTCTGCTGCCCCACCAAGACAGTTCAGCGTCGCCGCATGGCTATGGTGAAGGTTCTGTTGGCCGATCTTAACAAAATTTCTATTTATCATTATTGTTCCCAAAGTCGATGCTAGCAACAAACGCTTCCATGCGCCTCTTGTAAATAGCGCATCTAGAATCCCTAGGTCTATGCTTGACATCAGTAATCTTTGCCTGTATACAAAGAGTACACCTGTGTTCTTCAGGTTTGTCTTTCTTTGGGTATGTTCTTGAATCGTGCTTCTGTGTACAATAACTGCCGGCAGGGTCACCATTGCACTTGCCAGAAGTGTGGCCAAACCACTGACATTTATAACAGGTCGTTAACTGAACTCTATCCTCAACATTGCAGGAATGCCACTCTAAATAAATTGTTTTCCTATCAAGCACATTTTTTCTAGTAGCGGCATCAACCGGGAGTGGTTTCCTAATGCCGCTTACCTTGACCGCGCTCGCCGCCACGTTTGCATAGGAATGTTCTGGCCTAGCCATCAACGACTCACCAATTTTCTTGTTCTGCTCCGACACCATTTCGTTTTGGCAACCAATTAAACGTTTAATTTCCAAGATAACAGTAGGGTAAGGAAGAAAGAAAGAAGAACCCACCGTAACCCTATCCACCGCCAGTTCCTGAAGGGAAAAGACGGTGCCTCTCTTTTTTAGTAACTAGTACCCAAAGAGGTATATCTTTCCTTCTTGTTTATTCCATTCTTACATTTATTTAATGCCAAACATATAATACAATACAATATAATAATACATAATACAATATAATAAGTACAGTACTTAACTATTAATTAATAGCCTTTCACATTTTGCCAACTGAGCTAGACTTTACCGTGAAGCCGTGAGAGGCGGGCCCCACAATATGGACCCGTATTCCAGGAGGGGACCTACAACCCTTCTGAAGTGCCCCTAAATTATTTGTCACCAATGATGTGTGCTCATCTTTGGAGCTATACGCAATGCCATATCCTATTATTACTTTTGCACTCTGCACGCCGACAGACGTCAAAGCACAATCTTAACTAAAGACTAAACTAATACAGACACCAACAATAACTAACAGACCTGAACATAACAAAGTATTTCAAATAAAACAAAATAAAATCCCATTCTATTACAGCTGGGGTGTTTCCAGCACCTCCGGCACAAAGCCCTCCAGCAAAGCGCAAACTATCACCCCCTCAACAATCTGAGAACAGTGGACTCTGGATTAATAGGCCAATCGGAGCTCATAATTCTTTCGATGTCAATTCTGTTGTTATGAAATTTTACACAGTTGAAAATTCTGTGTGATGGGTTGTCTTCTTCATTGCAATCTGCACATCTTGGATCTTCGATTTTTCCTATTCTTTGGTAATGCCTTTTTAAATTGCCCATGTCCCGTTAGTACTTGAACTATTTTAGGATTGGACTGTAAATTCAATTCCATGTAAAGTGTAAATGCTAGGGATAAACGAGAAAGTCATTCTACCAGTAGTTCCGGATTCCCACGCAAATTGCCATTTTTCATTCGCTCTGGTTCTTAAAATGTTTCTTATGTTCTTCCTGTTCATCCTTGGTTTCTCCTGGAATAATCTTGTTGAATCTGTTAACCATCAGTCCTCTTCTATGAGCTTTGGCGTCTAGATATTCAAATATGATGTCTTCTATAGGCGGGATAATGGCCAGCACTGAAGCAGCAGCTGTGGAGGTTGTTGTATATGCTCCCATAATTGTGCGCGAAATGGCCCCCTCCGCAGAGACTCTAGTCTATTAATGTTCCTAACCATGGTCAGCCTGTCTGAAAAAACCTCGGATCCGTATGTTAGGTGAACTTTACACAGAAAGCAATAAAAAAAAAGCAAATCTGATAAAACTGACCCATGTTACCATGTTAAATGTGCATAACCCATGTTAAATGTGCAAATAAGAGAATTGAACTTTGCGCCGTGCCAAATTTAAGTCAGACTAAAAGAACAAATATAAAAGTGACTTAATTCCTAAACCTAATTACATGAAATAAACTGAAATTAATTCAATTAAGTTACATTAATAAACAAGAATCGAACCTAAAGCTGACCTGAACTAAGGAGAATTCTTTAATTAAACTAAAACCCAAACAGTCGGATTACTCCGGTCTCTCCGCCACGAAGCCTCCCAGCAGACTGATTTTGGTCCAATTCCTGCAAGTCTTTTGAAAATAAAGTCCTTGATGGCCAATCTATTCCCAACTGGTTCCTCAGTTCTTCGCGCTGGTAGTTGAATGCTATGCATCTATGCAATCTGTATCGGATCATCTGACTTCACCGTTGTTGCAGATCTGACATCTTGAATCCCCCAACTAGTGGACTTAATTCCTAAACCTAATTACATGAAAATAAACTGAAATTAATTCAATTAAGTTACATTAATAAACAAGAATCGAACTTAAAGCTGACCTGAACTAAGGAGAATTCTTTATTTAAACTAAAACCCAAGCAGTTGGATTACTCCGGTCCTCTCCGCCACGAAGCCTCCCAGCAGACTGATTTTGTCCAATTCTGCAAGTCTTTTGAAAATAAAGTCCTTCTTGATGGCCAATCTATTCCCAACTGGTTCCTCAGTTCTTCGCGCTGGTAGTTGAATGCTATGCATCTATGCAATCTGTGTATCGGATCATCTGACTTCACCGTTGTTGCAGATCTGACATCTTGAATCCCCCCAACTAGCCAATTCTGACGTAATATGATCTAAATTGGCCATGTCCGGTCAGCACCTATGTGACCTTCCTGTCCAGGTTTGACAGAAATTTTTTGGTAAGCACTCAAGTTCGGAACAAAAACCAAAGGTCGTTCTACCAGTCGATCCGGACTTCCAGTCCTCTTGCCCTTTACCGCAGTGTTCCAGTATATAATTGATTTTTGATCTTCTTAGATAAGCTTGGTATACCAGGAATAATTTGACCATATCTATCAACCAGTGCTTCCCCTTCTGTGGTTTCTAGAGCCTAAAATCTCGAATAGAATATTCCCTATTGGAGGAATTTTGGTCAAGACAGAAGCCGGTGCCGTCGATGTCGTGGTGTACGCTCCCACAATGGTGCGAGAGATAGCCCCCCTCAAAGATTCAAACTGGGTCAGGTTCCTGGCTTTGGTTAGTTTATCTTGAAATGACTCCAAACCATAAGACAATGTTGGAACTACCGCCCCATAAAAAATAAAATCGCAACGAGTCTGCCGGGACTGCATATACCCGACTCAGCTTTCCCCTGAGAGTTTGAAATAAACGTTTTGCCCTTGGAATTGCCTTTGCCTTTAATGTGTGCTGTAAACGTCAATTTATCGTCTACCAAAATACCTAGGTATTTAGCCTGATTTGATCTTCTAATATATTTAAGACCAATCTTTACCGTAGGGTTCCTCGTCAACTTCTTTCCGAAAACAAGGTAATAAGACTTTTCTGATGATATTTCGAGTTTGTTGTTGTTCGCCCAAGTATCTACCATAACCAAAGCCGGTTTATTAATGTCTCTAGAGCAGGCCGGCTATTACCACCCGTGATAATCGCCAGATCATCCGCGAAAGCTATAATACCCAACTGTGGGCGGGCATCGAAATCATTCAAGAGCTCATCCACCACCAAGTTCCATATATTGGGGCTCAGCTTGGAGCCCTGGGGGCATGCTTGCCTCATAATAGTCTTTGCCGAATCTGGGCCGACGTCCAACCTAATATTTCTATCTAATATCTAATAGGAGGGCCGCGGTGTATCTATTGTTACTATTTTTGATTAAACGGAAAAATTTGTTTAATACTTGAATAGTACCTTTTCCTTTCACAAATCCAAACTGGTTGGGATGATGAAAATTCTCTTCTTCCGTGTAAATGAAAAACTGTTTTCTTATAAAAAATTCAAGAGCCTTGCTCAAAATGGGTAAGAGGGTGATTGGTCTGATGGAACTTAATCGTTGAGGATTTTTACCATGCTTTGGAATTGATAATAATTATTCCCTCTTTCCATCTTATGAAAATAAGATAATAGATAGTTTTATCATTATGCCCGGGATCCCATCAGGTCCCGGTGCTTTCTTGATATTAATGCCAATCAAATATTCTTCTACCTCTTCCCTCGTTAGGTGTTGTATATTTCCTCTCGTCTCGCCCCAATCTTCGACAGTTATCCTTCTCAAACTTGTCCCAAACTTGTTCTGGCGTATCCTCTGTTAGATCGTCGTTCAGAACAAACTCACCTAAAATTAATTCGGCCGTTTCGTTGAATTCAATGGGTCCTGCTTGGCCATTGTTCCCCGTTCAAATGGAATTAATAATGTTGCTCGTACCTTTAAACTTACCGGAAGCTAACTTATATGGTATGCTCCAAGAGTCTTTCCTCAGTTGCTCAGTAACAAAAGAGTTCAATGACTCGTTCTTAGCTTTGTTAATGACTTCCCGCAATCTCCTTGCAGCCGCCAAGTACCTTTCCCTTCCCCTTGCTCATTCTTCTGCACTAGTTTCCCTCTGGTATGCTCTTCTGAATTTAAGGCATTCTTTTTTCATATTATTGATCTGTTCATTCCACCAGATGGGCTTCGAAGGGTTGATTTTCCTTTTTGGGACCGTGGCGTTAGTTATACTCTTGAGTAGCTCCTCTAGTTGACAGACTCTCGTGTCTATATCGGCTGTTGTAAGTTCCCACACAGGTCTCTCCATTCTTGTAAACATTCTTGTAGAGATTGTAAATACTCAGGCTCTCCGTCGCTAGAAATTCCGCCAATACCTCTCCCCTCTCGTTGGTGTCCTGAGAGAACCACGTGTGGTGGTGCACGTTTGAGTCGATCGCCCACTGTACCGGGCTAAACCGGAAAGCGTCGGAGATAAACCTAATTTTATTAAGTTGCGTTTGCAACTCAAAATTCCTAGCCGGAGGCCAGTAAGCACTTCAGACCGTCAATTTACTACTTTTAATTGATATATTAGCAGTAACCATATGTTCATCCGTGAATTGAGATAATCTTAAACCATAAAAAGAAGGGTTAACAACTACTACATTATTATCATCAAAATCAATGTTTGCCACAAAAGTCTCCATTCTTCGTTTAAATACTATACATTTAGAATTCCTAGGACGGTGTTTGGTGTCCGAATATTTGGCATTCAAACAGAGGATGCACTGGTGCATTTCTGGGTTATTCTTGCTGGAACAGTTTCTTGTATGGTGCTTTCCGGCACAGTGCCCACAGGCAGTCTCGTTGTTACAATTATTCGAGGTGTGGCCAAAACCTTGGCCCTTATAGCACTTGGTGATCTCGATTCGGTCCTCTACTTTGCAGGAGTGCCAGCCCAGATATCCGGTGCCTTTCTTTAACAAATCAGTTCTTCCTGACGTCGTCTTCCACAACCCAGTGAGCATAATGTTTATCTCTGGGCCCAAACATGAAAATTGGATTAATGTCCATTTCCTTTTCCATGCCATTATATGAAAAATTTTGTTCTTCAATTTCTTGCTTGAGGTAATCTTTCCCAATATCAGAAGGAACGTTGAAGATCGTCAATCTCGGCTTGAATTTCCCCAACGGCGCTACCGTCATATCTAACTCTTTTATTATCTTTGAACTGGAAATTTTCTCTATGTCGTTGGTGATAGACTCAACGATTACTTTATTGTTCTTGGTGGCATAAATCCTTCTCGGCTTGATACCATTCCTACTGGGGCTAATCTTGATCTTCGCTAGCTTTTTAAGATCTTCTCAAGAACTGGTACTGGGACTTCTCCTGGGACTTCTTTCCCATCAATCTTTTTAGACAATTGTATCTTAAATGTCTTGGTCACCAGCAACGGTTTTTTTAATGCCATTTACTTTTACCGCATTGGTCGATGCAACTGCACCTGCATAAGTAGATTTCTGCCTGTGGGACACAACTTCCTCAATTTTCCTATTCTGTTCTAAAATTTTATCGTTTTGTTGATTGATCAATTGTTTAATATCCGTCAGATCCACCTAAACCGTCGGCTTCGTCTCAATTATCTCAAGTGCTTGAAGTTTCATTTCATCCACCTTGCCAAGAATAAGCTTGGCTTGTTTCTGCATCTTCTTCTTATTTTTATCTTCAACTTGATCGAACATAATTTCTAGTTTGCGTATGAATTCTTTGACAATATCCACATGTTCATTAAATTTGCTCTTGTACGACTCCATAGTCTTCTTCGGAGCCAGATCCCTCGATCTTTTACCCTAGGGAGCTTGGTCACTATCTTCTTCTGAATCCACTCCTCTAGATAATTCCCTTGGTTTCTTCTCTTTGGAAACCTCAGATTCCATCATTCTGGATCAGTAAGGTAAGAAGAAGAAGAAGAAGCGGGGGTCCCACCATATCCCTCTCCACCGCCTGGCCCTGAAGGGGACAGACGGTGCCCCTTTTAGTATTTTAAATAATTAATTAATTAATTAATAAGCAAATTTAAACTAAAAAGGTATTCACCAGAACCAAGACAGACAAGACTTTGAACGAGGTAAGACAAACAAAATTAATTAAAGCGCTTCTTCTTATTCCAATGCCTTACTTCTTTATTAAAAGAACAATTCATAATAAGTATTGACAAATCTTAGATTCCGGTATTATTTCTATAATGAAAGTGAAAATGCAATGAGAGCTGGATCCCACAAAGTTTGGACAAGGTCCGGGAGGTACCTGAAAACCCTGCCATAATATCCCTTATAAAATTAGCTAATCAAAACTGTTAGTATGCCAAATCTTGAACTTTACACAATAATGTCAGATTCTACGTTGCTTTATAACCTACGCTAAAAAAAAAGGAATACAAGCTTAAAAACACTTTACCTAGATAAAGAGAGAGAAAAAGAAAATGAAAAGGTGAATCCCACAAAGAATGGGCCGCAGCCCGGGAAGTGCCAATAACCTTCCCTTTTTGAGCCCCAAGAACATGAATAACAGTAAATAAATTGTGCGCAAGCGCTTATGAGCTTCACGCGGAAGTCAAACAAAAGATTAAGTAAATTTCTTATACAAATGATTAATCCTACACGCACATAGCCAAATAAACTTAATACTATGACCTGAACTTAACATAAAACTCGATACAATAAACTTAACTTCAGTTCTATAACAGCTGGGCTAACTCCGGTTCTGCCGCCACGAAGCCCTCCAACAGAGCAGTTTTCCTCTTCTCTATCAGAGATCTTCAGCGGTCTTTCCGGCGTCGTTGGCCAGCCCTGTACGACCGTATCTATCAAGGTGAGTCTCGGCTCGTCAAAAGCTTTACATCTTAAAATTCTGTGAACCGGGTCGTCCACTGAGCCATCCGCACACACCATGCATTCCGCGTCATCAGTCTTGCCAATTCTTTTCATATGCTTCTCAAACTGACCGTGCCTGGTCTGCATCTGAGCCAGCTTTCTATTAAAGGAAAAACCGATTTCAAGCCAATTCGATATGCTTGGCACAACGCTGAAAGTCAGTCTTCCAGTAGCTCCTTCCTCCCACTCAGCTTGCCATCTGGTAATGGTTCTGTTCCTCAGGGCATCCCTGATCGTTTTCCTGCTGAGCCGAGGCTCCCCAGGTATCACAAATTTGTGTCTGTTCAGCTGTCTGCCAGCTTGATGTGCCCAAAGGTCCAGAGCCTCATAAATTAGTTCCTCTATCGGAAGAATCTTAGCCAAGGTCTCAGTTCCAGGTCGCTCGTAATCGAGAGCAGTCATTCTCAGTAGTGCCAATTCAGGCGTGTCCTCCATTAGGCTGTCATTAGTGATAAATTCGTTGATAATAGCTTCCGCCGTCTGGTCAAAGTCCAAAGTTCTCTCACCATCTAATTCAATTCTAATGTTATTAATTACATTTCTAGTGCCTTTAAATTTTCCAGACGCAATCTTATACGGAATGCTCCACGGGTCATCCTTTAACTGATTGTTAACAAAAGTACTCCAAGAGTCCGACTTGGCCTTAGCTATTTCTTTTCTAAGTCTAGCAGCTGTTTCCAAATAAATGTTTCTAAGTCTTGTTCTCTCAGGCGTATCTGTGATGTTTTGATACGTTCTCCTTGGCCTGAGCCCTAAATGTCTGATTCCATCCAAGTGTTCAGTCCACCATACCGGCTTATTAGGGAAGATCTTCTTTTTAGGTACCGTTTCCTCAGTGACATTCTTCAAGAGCCGTTCCAGCTCCGATACTCTTCTATCAATATGAGCCACTGTAGGCTCCCATAAAACTCTTTCCAATGCCGCCAAGCCAACGATAATCATATCCAGAGCCCTTTCCACATTAATCTTACATAGAGAACTCCTCACCAGCGCTCGAGAGATCTCGTAATTGAGCCTCCACTGAAAGATAATCAGGCGATGGTCGCTGAGAGAATCGGTCCAGGACGCTCCAGTTCGAAATCCTATCACCGGTGTATACGTACCCCAAGGCAACATCAATGTTACTACTCCCCAGTGGGCTACTGAAGGTAGTCAGAGCCCTGGATACATTATGGACCTCTAGATTCTCCAGAGAGAAGAACTCAGCCAATGTATCACCTCTATCATTGGTTTCTCTGGAATGCCACATCGGATGGTGAGCGTTCGTATCTATGGCCCAAATAATCGGATCATTCCTAAATCTGTAGTTAACATCTATCAACAGACTGAGCTGTTTGTTCCTGGAGACTAAAATCCCTAGCCGGGACCAATAGGCACTACACAAAACAATTTTGCTACTGCATAGAGAGATTCTTGCCGTAGCCGTAATCTCATTTGTAAATTGAGATATTTTTAGACCAACAAAATTTGGATTGCCTAAACTTCGTTGACTGATCAGTATAGGGCTCCTGAATCAGGAGAACATCAATTTTCCTATCTACAGCATTCCTTAGCAGTGAAGCGTAGCCGCCTGACTGTGGTGGAGATTTTGCTGTCCAATGGCTACGCGATCTTTACGCGTCGACACCAAAGTTAATCCGGGCAACGTTCTTTTATATACTGTGCATCTAGCATCTCTTGGCTTGTGCTTAATATCAGTAATTTTTGCGTGTAGGCATAAAATGCATTTATGGTCTTCAGTCTTGCTAGGGCTTGGGCAACTCCTGGAATCGTGCTTACCAGCACAGTAGCCGCACGCAATCTCCGCGGTGCATTTTGTTGAAGTGTGTCCAAAGCCTTGACACTTAAAGCATTTTGTAATCTGTACTCGATCCTCGACTTTACAAGAATGCCATCCAAGATAGATCACATTCTTGTCCAGCATTCTCTTCCTAGTCTGTGCGTCAACTTCTACTACCCAATGTACATAGTGCGCAGTACCTGTCTCACGACGGTCTAAACCCAGCTCACGTTCCCTATTAGCGGGTGAACAATCCGACGCTTGACGAATTCTGCTTCGCAATGATTGGAAGACTCCACATCGAATGATCAAAGATAGAATGTGTGCCAAAGATGTCATCCGTGAACAAAGTTAGTTTTGTGTTATCTATGATGCTAGCTAATTATGACTTAACTTTTAAAGAATGAACAAACTATTTTTTAAAAACTTTATTTTGACAAAAATAATAAATACGTCTTTGCGACTTCAACGACAAACTCTGATTAATTTAAAATTATTACAATTTATACAGACTGGTGACAAAAATGTTTATGACGCAGATTGGATCGCCGGGAGTGTCTCCTTTTCTTGCTCTTTGTGTTATACAGGTTGATGTAACTCCTCCTTTGTGAGATTCAGCTACGCAATCTGCTGTGATAGGCGAACGTTCTGTGGATTTATTTGATTTGATAATGTTGGTTGCTTATTTAATCGGTAATTCCGGAAAATGAAACGGATACAAACGATCAATAAGCAGAAATAAATTACAATTGTCCAAATACTGGGCGAATTTGAAAATTGATTCTAAATAGTTCGCTTCTATTTTGTTTTTTTTGTAGGTAGAATTCGTCTAGGATAATTTATTTCTTCTAGATGGACGCTTAAGTTAAGAGCATGTTCTTTGTTTCTTTGCCGAAGTCAGGCAGGAGAAACGGTTGAACCTTGGACTTTACAGATTCTTCTCTATTCGTGATTATTTCTTGACTCGTTTGGATGTGGCAATTTTCCGATAATGATCTGGTCTGTACCAGCTTTGTCTGTCAAAGCTGAAGTTTCTGATAAGCTCATATTTGTTGTTTCAATTACAGTTTGATCTTTTAAGACATCTGAAATCACCAAGCCCTTGAAATTTTTCCAAACATTGTATAAGATTTCAGACGATGGATTTTGTTTAGACAATATATATTATATTATATTGTTTAGACATTGTTTAGATATTGTTTAGACAATATATTAGATATACGTCAATGAATTCTTCTATTAAATTAGAAGGTATTTGTGTTTCAATCATCACTAACATTTTTATACGCAAATTGTCTAATGTATTATTTTGAGTATTGGATGATAAGACATTATTCTCATGAATTGACGACATTTCTTTACGCAGAATTTCATGTCTAATTAACATACATTCAGAATAATCGACTCTATTAGGATTAAAAGGGTGCAGACCGCACGCTTCAATTGATTTTTTGAAGTATTTCAGATTTTATTGCTTTATCAAAAGCTGTTTAAATAATGAAGCAAAATTAAATTTTGTAATTGTCGCAGTAGATTTTTGAGAATGATCTGCCACCACTTTTTTCCATTCAGTCTTCAGAGGATAGGAGATTCCAATGTCACATGACTGTAGAATATGTATAGAATTAGAGACAGTACATAATAATTTTATTTTCCACCCAAAAATGATGCATTTCCTTTTTAATATGAGATTTATACCCATTACATAATATTAGTACTAGAAATTGTGTTTTTCTTTCCACAAGACGAGGATATAATACATTAGCAATATATTCAAAAAATTGGCACTATTTATCCAACCAGTATCACTTCGCCCCATAGCTACTCTTTCTGTGAGCGAAGCAACATATCTCGAGGCATACCTATGGCTTTTGGACTTAAAACTTTTCCAGTCTTAGGTCACAAAGACATACCAAGTTAATCTAGATATATCATGCGCTCTGGTGACTCAAAAATGTCTGTTAATTCAAGATAAACTTCAACGTGATTTTTTAAACCATCAAACCATGCTCGAATAGCGTCTTCTGTTACAAGCCCTAGCTTTTGATAGAACTTTACTATTTTCCAAACTTATTTCTGGATATCTATTCAAAAATAGTTCTATCCATTTGCGCCCAGGGCGATCATCAGAAAAAGGACTTTCACGTTTAGTTTCTTTTTAAAACTTTTTGTACAACGTCTTTAACATCATCACGGCACATAGGAAAACCCAATTTAGCCTTTTGGAGAATCCAGTTTTTGATTTTCACTTCCTCTTCAGTTGTGAGAATCGTTGAACGGCCCAGCTTACATTGCGTAGGTTGATTTTTATTTAATTTACTAATCACAGTGCTTTTTTGTTATATTAAAGTATAGACTAGCTTTATTAATACTCAATCTGAATTTCTAATGCTATTGAAAGCATTTTCTAAATCATCATCTTGTGTATATTGCTACCTATGATACTTTGCAATAGGTTTTTTTTCTTATCTGCTGGTTTCGGTGTCATTTTAATATTTAATACTGATTAATTTAATTTACCTGCAACAAAAATAAAAAACTTGTTTTAGTTAAGACAAAAAAAATATTTTAATAAGACATTAATTGCAATTTCGAAAAGGGCACATGTCTGAATATTTAAATGTTTCAGGAAATGAAAAAAACTAAGTATTTTCTAAGTACAATATTTAGGAATTTTTTTTTTTACTTACATTTTGGGGTAAATTAGCAATGGAAAGTTACACCTTAACGTTAAAGTTAACGTTATTATATATGTATATTTAGTTATTTTGAAATTATAAGAGATGTCCTTTTCGAAATTCACGGTATTGGGTACACAAAATTTAAAGAAACAACCATATAAATTTGGCAAAACTTTTATTTTAGGTATCTAAAATTAATCATAATATTAAAGATAATTAATAAACTTTCTTTAAAAATCTTCTTCTGCAGACTCTCTTTCGTTTGTAATTGGCCATTGCAGTACTTCGTCATAAAATTCTGTAAATTCTGCTGATATATACTGTTTCAATTTTGCAATATCTGCAATTTTCAGACGACTAATAGGTACTTTGCCATTATGAGCTCGATCAGCTTGACTTTGTAAGTTAGTTCAAGTACCTTTCACTTTAGATAGAACTAAAATGTCCGTAGAGATATCATTCTCTATATATTTTTTTGCGATTACTTCACCAGATTTTCTTGGAGCAAAACAGGCTCATAATAATTTAATACTTGAAAAGTAACTTTTTCATTTTTGGGTACATCTTTTCCGTAACTTCTTAGTAATAAAGGTTTAGCTTTAAAATTTAGTTTAGCCCATTTCTTGAAATCAATAATATCTTTGGTATTTTGGAAATAATACCGAACTAATGTATTCGGTACTGGAAAATATATATGGATCATCATATTTCTTTACACAGATAATATCATCAAAAATCGTATAACGATATTGTTCTTATTCTGTCCGGGGCAACCATCACAAAAAAGATGAGAATCTGTTATTGAATGTGGAATAAACTTATTGACATAATCGTTTAAGAACGTTGATACTTCATTGGGACCTTTCAGTGCTTGCCCTTCATGATAAAAATAAAATGTCCCTTTTCCAGTCCTTATATTATGAATGCAGAATTTGTACACCCAGAGCTGTCTATAATAAAAAAAATTCTTGAACAGGTAATGTGGGTAAAGGCAAGTTTTGCATATGGTCGAAGGATAAACTTAAAACTGTTTCATTATTGGTACATTTTTCTTTAATTTCTTTAACTTTCTTATAAAATTAGCTTGCACGTCGCTCGTGTATTATTAATTCTGCAATTGCTGTTCTTTTGGCACCGTCATTTAAATGGGGATCTGCACATACTGCAAACATCTATTTGTGGTCTACCAAATAATAAATCAAAATTCAAATTAAAATTAATTTTGCCTGTAATTTCAGGATTCCTCTTTAGAAACATTTCACGTATTTTTTATTATTTAATGAACATGACAAATATTGTTTCTTAACGTCGTTCGAATAATGAATTTCTTTCTTGCAAGAGACTCTATAAAATTGTGAATTTCAATGACATTTTCACCGGGAATAACATTACTAACTGCTTTGCGTCTAAGATCTTGTGGTATTTTATTCTCCTTTTTTAGTTCAATCAGACGTCTGCATCTCTTAACAGTTATTCCGTACAAACTTATAAAAGCAGATTTACATACTTTTTTATTTCCAGCATGAGTTTCGACATAATATTTACACGAAGCCGTTTTAGGTTTTGTCTTTGCTAGATTGTTGGTTCGCTTTGAGGTATCTTTAGGTATAAATAACTCGATCATAGTTTGAAGATAGATATCTTGTTCATTTTTCGTTTCAAAGAAACTTATTTATTCAATCAAGCCATTCATATTATCTTTAGACACACCATCAAAACATTTTGGTGACATCTAGAACAATAAAATCGGTCGTCAACAAATAGGTATAACTCAGGTTAATATACACGTAAATATCCATTATTTACAAACACATTATTTAGAAAAATATCTTAAAAAATTGTCAAGGGTGATATATTATGCAGAGTGATATGAAATAGTTTAATTTAATAAATCAATATCGGATAAAATATAATGGTGAGGTTAAGTTCTAATGACCAGTTTTCACAACTTTCTGACATTTGTACACCACTTTATTTTTTTAATTTTTACAATTGCGCAGATTTCTGCAGATGTGCAAATTTATGTCCCAAGTATAATTAAAAATTAATAATTTCGTACTGAATAGAAAATTAAATCACTAGATTTTTTTTTAAATTAAGTTTTTATATTGCCCGGTCAATATTTGGTTTCTTTACCCTATATATGAGTCTACTTTAATATTTTTTTATAAAGAAATTCATTTTTTTTGACGTGCTTCCAAAGGCATTTTATTTAAACCAACAGTATTATGAATTTTAATTAGTTCTTGATATACATCATTTGTTTTTATAACGCTAGGATGAATGAGAATGAATTTTAACCTTGAGAAGGTGATGGAATGGACAAGATTTAGAAAGTCTTGTAAGATGTCTGTAATTTAATAGATGTTAATAAATAATTCGTGATAACATATGTGTAATAAGCATTCACTTTCGATTTCTTTCTAATTTAACAATATTCTTTCCAATTTAACTAATCGACTTTAATTAATAGACTTTCTTTCTAATTTAACAATATTGCCAATCTGATTTAACTTTTTCAAACAATTTTTCGTTGTGACTGATTTTTTGAATAGTGATATTTAATTTTTCGATTAAACCTAATGACAATGCATTTCTTTTCAAAATATTTGCCGCTAGCCTTTCCTGATTAGTCTGTAATTACTTGATTAACTTATCGTATTTTTCACCGTCTGAAGCGTCTAAATTTCCTAATTGTTTTAAATATTGAGCCTAAGCTATTTATCAATCTGCTTTTTGCTCTACCTGAATGAGTAATACTTCATTAATCTTCGTTGTAATTTGATCTTAGAGAATATTTCACAATTTTAAATCATTCGACAATTCGAAAGAATAAATTTTATTAGTGTTTATGATGTAGGTTAAATTTTGGCCTTTAAAATAAAATTTATTCGCCTCTGTTATCAACGGTTGAAGGTCATAAAAATTAATCAACGTAAAGGTGTGCTGTTGAAATTTCGCATTTCCCAGTTTAACGGGTGTTATACCGATGTCATAATTCTCTCATAATTTTTCTTCCTTTGCAGATGGAATGAAAAATTCTGAAATTAAAATAAGAACTTTGGTATTAAAACTATATATTTTTCTGAACGGACGTTTCAAATTACTCAACTGAATTTTCCCATGAGAATCCGTTTTGCGAATCTTGTTTCATTTTAATTTTACTGGTTTCGCCAATTTATTTGACGCTTTTGGCCTTCTATGTTTCTTAGGTTATCTTTAGAATTTCTTGGAAAATCTCGTAAGTTGTCAGAATTTTGGTTTAATTTATTTGCAACTTTTTCCTTTTTTGAATTAATTTTTTATTTAATTTTGCATATAGGACTCTGGATTTTGCTTTATGATTTTGAATATATTCTGAAATTAAATTTTACTTCTATCGATATCGAAAGGATAGTCTGACGAAATATGACCGTTTATCATATCGATCGATAATATCATATCGATCGATCCTTTTGTTGACGAATGAATCGAATGGTTGTATGCTAAAATAGCGAATATCATTTTTGACTAAATGGTGTTTTTTGAAAATCACTGTTATTTAGTAGATAAATATGTTCAAATAATGTGGAATGTAACCGTTCTATCATGCCGTTGAACTGGTGATGGTTGGGTGAACAGAAATGAACTTTTATCTTGTGAAGTTGAAACAATTCCGTTATAATTGAGTTTTTTAAATTCTGTTTCGCAGTCTAATATTATTTGTGATGGTATACCGTGATGGGAACAATAAATTAATAAAGTATTGACAATACCTGTTGCTACAAGAGATTTTGACAAGTATGCTTGAACATATTTCGAGAAACTATCAACGATAGTTAAGAATTTACGTTCTGAAGTGTAGGTACGATGGGTATAATTTCAATTGGTTTTGTTACTGTAGGTGTTATATTTATCGGAATTTTAACAGGGTCACGTTCGTATTGGGTGACTAGTTTGACATGTTTTGCAATCGTCAATGTATGTTTGAATTGAACTTTAAAGATTAGGCCAATGGTATTTAATTTTTATTTTTGTTCTGTTTCATCAATGCCACGGTGATTTGTTTTGCCTTCGTGGTAGTTTTGTATTATTTTTTTCATGCTGTCTTCGTCCGTGACGTCAATGAGTTTAATGATACATCGTTTAAAGTTGATCGAGAGCAATTTAAAACTCTTGCGTATTATCTCACAAAATGGTTCATCTGTCCCTCAAGCTGTCTCGTATCTTCGTTTTGCTCATTCTTGGATCTTCTGGAAAAAAAAAGTTTAAGAGTCTACATTACTCTTACCAGAAGTGTGACCAAACCCTTGACATTTATAGCAAGTCGTGATCTGAATTCTATCTTCCGTATTACAAAAGTGCCACCATAAATATATTATTTTTCTTTCAAGCAGCTTTTTTCCTAGTGCCAGCATCTACCTCCACTACCCAGTGCACATAGTGTTTGTCACGTGGACCAAATTTAAAAACGGGACTAATGTGTAAGGCCGCATCTGCCCAATTTTCCATGAAATTCTGTTCTAGGATATCTTTCCAATTCGTCCTTCCTGATGCTAGCCGGAACATTAAAGACAGTCAGTCTGGACTTCCATTTACCAACCTGCACAATAGAAAGATTCAGTTTTTTGACTTCTTCAGAGTTAACAACCTTGTCGAAGTCGTTGGAAGCGGATTCAATAATAACTTTGTTGTTTCTCGTGGAGTAGATTCTAGTGGGTTTAATATCGATTTTGCTTGGTGAATTTTTTGCATAGCCCATTTCTTGAGCTCATCTCCGGGAACCTCTTTGCCGTTCACAGATTTAGAAAGTGCCAACTTATAAGTTTAAGCAACCGGAAGTGGTTTTCTAATGCCGCTAACCTTGACCACGCTCGCCATCACATTAGCGTAGGACTGCTCTGGCCTAGCCATCAAGGACTCGCCAAGTCTTTTATTTTGCTCAGACATCATTTCATTTTGGCAGCCAATTAAACGCTTAATCTCCAAGATATCAGCTTTAAGACTTTATCGTTAACCTGGATATTGACCTCTTCAATTTTATCCAAGATTGCCTTGGCGTGTTTGGAAAGTTTTTTCTTCCTATTTTTGTCCTCGATATTCCTGACAAAATACCTAGCTCAAGTTTCCTGATATTGTCTAAGATAAATTTCATTCTCTCCGCGAAGATCACTTTTTCATCTCTACGAATAGAAGATCCCTCTTTAACCTTCTTGCCCACTGGCAGAACTGAGTCTTAATCTCCAGAGTCATCCTCCAAGGAAGAATCTTTCGCGTTTCGCGCCCTCCATCCACCCGAGATTATTTTCTAAAATAATCCCGAAACTTCACTGCTGGTTAGATGGGATAAGGTTCCCGTAGTTGTAACGCTACTCACAAAACCATTATCTTCTCTTCCATTGGTGTTTCCGCTGCTTGGCCGCCGGACGGGGTGGGCCAAGCGCTTCGCACCACTCCCCTCTGGGGGACATGTACCAGAGGGGGGTGTAGTCTTAAGATATTATTTTATTTGCCGATGACACTGAAGGTGTTTCGGCGTAAATTATCTGTCTTACATTTTACCTGTAAGAGAAAAGAAAACTTTCACTTCACATTTCACCAATTTCCTTTTTTTTTCCCCAAACCGGGACGTGGTGTCCCATCCCTCGATGTTGATCCCTCGTTGGGCAACAGTCAACCTAGTCCTCCAAAAGTTGGAGTTTCGGTCTTCTGTGCCGTCTGCCACCCAAAGCTACGAAGTCTTCCGAACAATAGTCCGTTAACCTTCGCAGTTCTTGATTTGGGTGGTCACGCATCTTCAGGAAGGCTTTCTCTGCCTTTTCTTGCATGCACTGCCTAAAGGGAGTCCACATCATCTCTCTGTGTATCTGCACATTGGAGATGTACCAAGGGGCATCGAGAGCTAGTCTCACTAGCTTATTCTCATAGCTTTCCAGTTTCTTGATGTAGGATTTTGCCGCGTAGCCCCACGCGATCGATCCGTACATCATGACGCTTCTCACTAATGATCTAATCATTAGGATCTTCAGCTTCACGTCTAATTTGCTGGTTCTGCAAATTAGCGGGTAAGCTATCTTCGCAACAGCCACGGCTTTACACCGTGCGTTCTTTGCATGTTGCCTCCATGACATCCTCTTGTCGAAGGTGACACCTAGATACTTTCCAGTATCTTTCCATGTCATTCTTTCGTCTTCGATTTCCAGCTGGTGACCGGGTCTGCTCCTTCTCTGCGTGACGTAGATAGCCTGTGTCTTGGCGATATTGGCCTTGATCTTCCAGGCTATCAACCATTCCATCAGATCGGCCAGGTGATCCTGGACGTATCTGACGGCCTGGTCCGGTCTCTTGTGCCTGGCCATGATGGCCGTATCATCGGCATACAGGGCTACTCTAGTGTTATTCCTCCTCGGAATATCACTAGTGTATATGTTGTAGAGATGGGGCGCTAGTACCGCTCCCTGCGGCACTCCTGCCTCCATCCATCTTCTGGCCGATTTGACTTTACCCATTTTCACAGAGAAACTTCGTTCTCTTAGGTATGAGTCAATCAGCTCAACAATCCACTCCGGGAATCCCATGTCGAATCATCTTGTGGATCAGGCCATCGTGCCATACCCTATCGAAAGCCCTTTCGACATCGAGTAGGACGATGGCCGTTCCGTGTCTCCTGTCCAGCGTCTCTGTTATGTATTCTGTGACACATAACAGTTGATCTTCGGCCGAGTGGTTTTTTATAAACCCGAACTGTTCGGGCGGAAGGATGCTGTTTTCTTCGAGCATCTTCTCTAATCTCTTTAGAACCACTCTTTCTACGACCTTACTTATTGACGGCAATAAGCTTATCGGCCTGTAGTTTTGGGGAAATTTTTTGTCTTTCCCTGGCTTCGATATAATTCTCACCATTGCGTATTTCCATCTATCCGGGAAATACCGCAGTCTAATGACTGCGTTTGCAATGGCGGTGATGGCGGCAATTCCTTTTCTCGGCAGCTTTTTCAGCATGCGATTGGTAACACCATCGCACCCTGGAGCTTTCTTGAGCCGAATCTTCTGGATTATACCCTTGACCTCCTTCGGAGTTGCAAACTCCGGAGGCGGCCTGGGCCCAATCCTCTCGCGGAAGTTCCTTACCGTCCTTTTGACTAACCTCTCGAGGTTTTCGTCATCGTCGTCGTGAGAGTTGATGACACACTCTCTTTCGAGCGCGTCCGCCATGGCTTCGGCCTTTTCTTCATCTGTGTAGACAAGTCCGTTCCTTCCATGGATCATCCTTACATCTGGATCTCTCTTGAGAGCCCTGTAGACTCCCCATAGTGTGCCGTCCGCGTTATCCAACTCGGTCAAGCGGTCAGTCCACCTCTTTTCTGCGAGGTTCTTCAGTGCCTGTCTCAGGACATTGGTAGATCTGGTCAACTCCCTGGCCAGATCCGCCGTCCTATTGGCACGATATCTTCTCTTCAGCGCCCTAAGCCTTCTAATCATCCTCCGAATAAACTGAGGAACAGGTCCGTAGGGGTGCTGGGTTTACCTTTCTTCCGTCCTCGTCGTGCATTCTTCTACTGCATCGACAATGGCCTTTTCCAATCTCTCCACTTTCAGCGTGTGCGGTTTGCTTCCTCTACTTGGCATTTTGTGCTGCAAGTATGGCGCGGACTGACTGCTCGACCGCTTGTCGGATTATTTCCTCTAGATCCGGTTTCTTGCTTGCGTCCTTTCGCGTTTGCGTAGTAGGCTCTTGCCTATTCTGCCTCTTCCCACTCTTGGTGGGGGCATTCTTGCATCCCATGTAAGATGCGGGGTGTTTCCCCCCGCAATTTACACAGGTCGCTTCGTCTTCTTTTGAGCGCGTACAGTCGGAGCTCCTGTGCTCCTCTCCGCAGCTCACGCATCCTACAGGGTAACCACAGTTACTCTGCACGTGCCCGAATCGCTGGCACCGGTAACACTGTACCGGTCTGTCGTTCTTGGCTTTTCTTTCCGTCTTTACCACCAACCTATCTAGGTATTTGATGGCAAAGACCTTATCACTCTTGCTTTTCACCAAGACCATTGGGAGTTCACGGCCCTTGGTGCCCGCTTTTTTAGATCGCAATCTTGCGACTTCTACGTCGTCGAAACCCTGGTTCATCAGGGTTTCTTTTATTTCTTCAACATGAGTGCTTTCTGCCACTCCTTTTAACACCACCTGGTGCTTCTTATCCTCCTGCAGCTTATAGGTGAAGTAGCTCACCTTCTTCTGATCACAGAACTTCACCATAGCCCTGTGATCTGCTGCAGTTTGGGGAGTGACTTTTATTCCCTCCCTTGTCATCTTAACCTTGGTGTAATTGATCTTTTTATCACCAATGCTCTTGGAAAACCCTGACCAGTCCTGACACGCAATGGTGACTGGCGGTAGGGCTTTTTTATTGTCTTGTTCGTTAACTGGCCTTTCTGGCACAGTTTTTGTCTTCTTAGCCGGCTGTCTCTTGACTTTTGCGGCTTCTTCTAAAATCGGAAAATCATTTTCCGACGTATCTTCATCAGTGGACGTTGCAGGCCGCTTTTTTGCCTTCTTGGCTTTTTGGGCGCCGGATGTGCCGGCCACCACCTCGGCTGACGTCTTTTCCTTTACATCTTTCTCCGATGCGACCTCGTTGAGTTTTGCCGTCAAGGCATTTACCATGTTCTCCAGGCTCTTTATCTTTGCCTGGAGGTCGTCAATCTGTACCTTTTGTTCATCTAGCAGGGCGTCACGTTCGGCAATCTGGTGCTCCATCCATTGAGCCTTTTGCCTCTTATCGTGCTTGTCTTTCTTAGACATTTTTGCGCTAACACTAGCACTTCCAGTGTCGTTTATTTTTTTCATAAACATCGCCTGCATATGCAGCGATGTTTATCGCGATATCTCACACGGCACGAAATACCGGTCGGCAGTTCCGAGAAACTGCCAACTAATTTAACGTACCAACTTTTTTACGAAATTTTCGGATCGGAAAATTTTTAAATTTTTGTCGATCGCAACCAACTGCAAATGCAGTCAGCCTACCGCTTTCACGGCCGATTCTTTTTCAAAAACCGATCGCGCCCACAGTCGACCTTACAACCGAACTGCGGTTTGCGGTTTACTCCGCCCTTAAGGGGAGGAGTCAATCGCTAAAAATGTTCGCAAAGATTTTCTCTGGGGGCGTTGAAAAACGCCTGTCGTCTCTGCTTGGCACCAAACCTAACCTGCAAAAACCACTCGAGAAAGACACAACCGTTCACCTCGAGTGCTAATCGCGTACTGATTGGGGAAGAATCTCTGTGCCTCTTTTGTTTAACGTAGCTGATTTTTTTTTTTCGCGTTTTCGCGCCCTCCATCCACCCGAGATTATTTTCTAAAATAATCCCGTATCTGCACTATTTGGTAGATGGGATAAGGTTTCCGTAGTCGAAAGCTACTCACAAAACCGTTATCTTCTCTTCCATTGGTGTTTCCGCTGCTTGGCCGCCGACGGGGTGGGGCAAGCGCTTCGCACCACTCCCCTCTGGGGGACAAGTACCAGAGGGGGGTGTAATCTTAAAGTATTTATTTTCCGATCACACTGATGGTGTTTCGGTCAATATATATCTCTTACCTTTGAACCTGAAAGAGAGAAAAAACTTCACTTCACTGCACATCGCCAATTTCATTCCTTTTTTTCAAACGGGGACATAGTCCCATCCCGCGTTGGGCAACAGTCAACCTAATCCTCCAAGAGTTGGAGTTTCGGTCTTCTGTGCCGTCGACCACCCAAAGCTGCGATGTCTTCCGGACGATAGTCCGTTAACCTTCGCAGTTCTTGATTTGGGTGGTCCCGTATCTTCAGAAAGGCTTTCTCTGCCTTTTCTTGCATGCACTGCCTAAAGGGAGTCCACATCATCTCTCTGTGTATCTGTACATTGGAGATGTACCAAGGGGCATCGAGAGCTAGTCTCACTAGCTTGTTCTCGTAACTTTCCAATTGCTTGATGTAGGATTTTGCCGCGTAGCCCCACGCGATCGATCCGTACATCATAACGCTTCTCACTAATGATCTGATCATTAGGATCTTTAGCTTCACGTCTAATTTGCTTGTTCTGCAAATTAGCGGGTAAGCTATCTTCACAACAGACAAGGCTTTACACCGTGCGTTCGTCGCATGTTGCCTCCATGACATCGTCTTGTCGAAGGTGACACCTAGATACTTTACAGTATCCTTCCATGCCACTCTTTCGCCTTCTATTTCCAGTTGATGACCGGGTCTGCTCTTTTTCTGCGAGACGTATATAGCCTGTGTCTTGGTGATGTTCACCTTGATCTTCCAGGCTATCAACCACTCCATCAGATCGTCCAGGTGTTCCTGGACGAATCCGACGGCGCGGTCCGGTCGTTTGTGTCGTGCCATAATGGCCGTGTCATCTGCATACAGGGCTATCCTAGTGTTATTCCTCCGCGGAATATCACTGGTGTATACATTGTAGAGGTGGGGCGCTAGCACCGCTCCCTGCGGTACTCCTGCCTCCACCCATCTTCTGGCCGATTTGACTGCACCCATTTTCACAGAGAAACTTCGTTCTCTTAGGTATGAGTCAATCAGCTCGGTGATCCATTCTGGGAAACCCAGTTCGGTCATCTTATGTATCAGACCATCGTGCCATACCCTGTCGAAAGCTCTTTCAACATCGAGTAGGACGATGGCCGTGCCTTGTCTTCTGTCCAGGGTTTCTGTTATGTATTCAGTGACACATAATAGTTGTTCTTCTGACGAGTGGTTTTTTCTGAACCCGAATTGTTCGGGTGGAAGGATGCTATTATCTTCGAGCACCTTCGCAAATCTCTTTAGAACCACTCGCTCCACGACCTTGCTTATTGCTGGCAATAAGCTAATCGGTCGGTAATTTTGAGGGTAACTTTTTGTCCTTCCCTGGCTTCGGTATCATTCTCACCATTGCGTATTTCCATCTATCCGGGAAATACCGCAGTCTGATGACTGCGTTTGCAAGGCGGTGATGGCAGCAATTCCTTTTCTCGGCAGCTTTTTCAGCATGCGATTGGTTACCCCATCGCACCCTGGAGCTTTCTTGAGCCGTATCTTCTGGATTATACCCTTGACCTCCTTCGGAGTTGCAAACTCCGGAGGCGGCCTGGGCTCAATCCTCTCGCGGAAGTTCTTTACCGTTTTCTTGACTAACCTCTCGAGGTTTTCGTCATCGTCGTCGTGAGAGTTGATAACACACTCTCTTTCTAGCGCGTCCGCCATGGCTTCAGATTTTTCTGCATCCGTGTAGACCAATCCATTTCTTCCATGAATCGTCTTTACATCCGGATCTCTCTTGAGCGCCCTGTAGACTCCCCATAGTGTGCCATCCGTGTTTCCTAACTCGGTCAAGCGGTCAGCCCACCTCTTTTCATTGAGTTTCTTCAGTGCCTCTCTCAGGACATTTGTGGATCTAGTCAACTCCCTGGCTAGATCCGCCGTCCTATGGGCACGATATCTTCTCTTCAGCGCCCTACGCCTTCTGATCATCCTCCGAATAAACTGAGGAACAGGTCCGTAGGGATGCTGCGTTGGCCTTTCTTCCGTCCTCGTCGTGCATTCTTCAGCTGCACTGACGATGGCCTTTTCCAGAATCTCCACTTCTTTTTCCAACTCTTCCGTTGTACTGATCTTCGGGATTTGGATTTTGGAGTGGAGTTTCTCCGGGAACAAGTCCCAGTTCATCCACCTCCTCACCTTTAAATCCCTTTGTCCGTCACCAGAACCCAATTTTAGAAAAATTGGGTTGTGGTCGGAGGTCCCGTCGTATACGGTCTCAATGTCGATATCCACGGGGATATCCTTGATGACCGCAATGTCCAGTACATCTGGTAGTCCATTCAATGGCTGATACGTGGGCTCTTCAGGGGCAACGACGATTGCACCCATAGCCTCCACGTAGCTCTCCAGTTTCCTTCCATTGGAGTTATACATCCTGCTATGCCAGCCTGGTGACTTACAGTTGTAATCTCCAATGAGTACTTTTCCTACATTTCCTTGCAGGAGTTCCTCAATATCTTCTCTTAGCAGCTGTTTAGGCCTGCCAGGATGGTAGACGGACTGCACCTCAATGGGTGCTTGTGCCATCTCTACCTTAATTCCAATAGCTTCAATTTCGCCATCGTTATCTCTGAGTGGCTCAGATTCCAGACTTCGTTTAACCAGGATGGCTACCTGTACCCGGACGGACACCTTGTTTCCTGCAGTGCAAGAATGTCCGGTTCATATTCCGCTAGAAGTTGTTCTACTTCTATCTTCTTTCCTCTGATCCCGTTCACATTCCAGGATCCTATCTTCAGCGTGAAGGGTTTCCGTCCTTTACTTGGCATTCTGTGCATTCAAGATTGCGCGGACTGACTGCTCGACCGCGAGGCGGATGATTTCCTCCATATCCGGTTTTTTACTTCTGTCATTTCTCGTTGGCGTAGGCTCTTGCCTATTCTTGCTCTTCCCACCCTTGGTGGGGGCAGACTTGCAACCCATGTAGGATGCGGGGTGTTTGCCTCCGCAATTTACGCAGGTCGCGTCCTCTTCCTTAGACCGCTTGCATTCGGAGCTCCTGTGCTCCTCTCCGCAGCTCACGCAACGTACCGGGTAACCGCAGTTACCCTGCACGTGTCCAAAGCGCTGACACCGGTAACACTGTACCGGTCTGTCATTCTTGGCCTTTTTCTCTGTCTTCACAACCAACCTATCTAGGTATTTGATTGAGAAGACCTTATCGCTCTTGCTTTTCACCAAAACCATTGGGAGTTCACGGCCTTTGGTGCCCGCTTTTCTGGATCGCAATCTTGCGACCTCTACATCATCGAAACCCTGATTCACCAGGGTTTCTTTAATCTCTTCTATAGGAGTGCTTTCAGGCACTCCTTTCAGCACCACCTGGTGCTTCTTGTCCTCCTGCAGCTTATATGTGAAGAAGCTCACCTTCTTCTGATCACAGAGCTTCACCATAGCCCTGTGATCTGCTGCAGTTTGTGGGGTAACTTTTATACCCTCTCTGGTCATCTTTGCCTTGGTGTAATTAATCCTCTTATCACCAAGGCACTTGGAAAACCCTGACCAGTCCTGACACACAATGGTGACAGGCGGTAGGGCCTTTTTGTCGTTCGCTTCTTGGACTGGCCTTTCAGGCACAGTTTTTGTCTTTGCCGGTTGCTTTTTAATCTTACCGGCTTCTTCTAACGACGGAAAATCGTTGTCCGACGTGTCCTCATCAGAAGACCGTATAGGCCTCTTTTTTGCCGTCTTGGCATTTGGGGCACTTGAAGTGCCGGACGTACCGGCAACTGCCTCCGCTGATGTCTTCTTGGGAGCTTTTGCTTCCTCCCCGTCAGTGAATTTTTTCACCAATTCCTCCAGGGCCTTAATTCTTCCCTGGAGGTCATCAATCTGTGCGCGCTGTTTTTCCAACAGCGCGTCTCTCTCTGTCAGTTGGTTTTCTAACCATCTGACTTTTTGCCGCTTCGTATGCGCCTCCTGCGCCTCTGTGATCTTCTTTTCCTGTTTTCCCATCGTCCTGAAAGAAAAACACTTCGCACAAAACTTCCACTTATTTCACACCACTGAAAAGTGTCGATCGCCGACCGGCAGTTCCGAAAAAACGGAACTGCCCACTTTCCGCGTTAAAAAACCGCGATAAGTTTCGATCGGAAATTTTTCAAAAAATTTTGCCGGTCGACTAAGTCAAAACGACTAGTCTGTACCGCTATCTCGAGCCGAAAAAATTTTTAAAACCGATCGCGATTCGCCGTCGGTCTCACCCACCGACGACGAGGTTTGCGGTTAGCACCTCCCACAAAAGTGGGCGGTACCAAACACGCCGGTCGCTTTCTGCTGCTACTGCTGCTCGGTCGGACGTCGATCCGTAGGACCAACTTCCAATTTTCGCCACCAGGATCGCTTCTCTCTGAAACACACGAAGAACACGTCTGCACTCCTCGAATACTAGTCAGAGACTGGGGATAACGTAGCTGATCTCCTTGTTGACGCTAGATTGCTAGATTGCTAGATTGGGTTTGGGGCCATGAAAAAGAAATTAATACTTTATTTGCCATTCATAAATGAAATTTAACATCGCTTTTCTGCCGAGTCCCGACTTCGCGCTCTCTTGCAGATAAAAAAGAAAAATTAATAAAAAGTTTCATGCTTATATTCCGTCAATCGATACCGATACGGACCCTGTTTTGGCCTGGGTCCATAAACATTATTTGGTGCAACAGACACGTGCGAGCGTCAGGTACGAAACCCTTCTTTATCGATCTTTTTTTGGAAAACCTACAATAAACTGTCGTACATTAACCTTTGACACTTTCGCTGTTTTATTTTTGGCAGACGCGTTACCGGGGTCGTTCTTGGGGTAGTAGTTGTTGATCCTGTCGGGGCTGACTGGTGATGATGATGTTGGTTTGATTTTTGGGCCGTTGGCCTCTTTTGTTTTGGGTGGGCTTATGCCTCTTTTGCTTTGTTTATTTACATTTCCAATTCTTCTTTTTGGTTGGGGGTATGACCCCGTAACCCTTTTTTTTTTTTTTTTTTTTTTTTTTTTTTTTTTTTTTTTTTTTTTTTTTTTGGGTCGAGGACCTCCTTTCTGATTTTTTTGATCTGCTAGTCTAGATATTGGTTTTGATACATATTGATACATGGTTTTCTCTGTACAGCTGTACAGTTTTGACTAATATTTACAATTACTACTGAGGTTAGTGGTGTTAGTAAACAGGTATTTTTATTTGACATTTACATTTATTTTTCATTTGTACAATTTTCCTGTAAAGAAATGTTGAAATATATCTGTTTTTGTTAGTGGTGTTAGTTTCGTACATGATTTGTTTACATACTTACAAATCATGTACGTTTCGGTGTGTCTTCATTCAGTAAACACCTGAAGTGATTACCTTGTGCCGTCTTACCGACGGGACACCTTCTGGTCTTATGGTGCCAATTTCCTCTGTTGCTTCTGAGGCAAGTACTTTAACTTCATAAAATATACGCGCACGGTGGCGTGCCGTCTGCCATATTGGGACAATTCCCGCCATGGCGTACAGCTCGTCCGTGTGCGTTTCTAGTCGTTTTTGGGCATATATCGTTCTTAATATATTTCTCTCCATCGTTCTTATTTTCTCGGTCCACGATACCGCAGCGTTGAACCATACAGGGACTGCGTAGAGCAATATACTCCTAACGTATGCCGTATACAGTTGTAGTTTCAATTTATTATCCAAAGGATTGTCCGGTATTACGTAGGGGTATATCGCTTTCTTTGCGGCATTCGCGCGTCTCCACGTCTCCTCGATATGCCGTCTGAATGTTAATTTTTTGTCTAGTCCAACGCCTAGGTATCGCACGTAATCCGTTTCTGGAACAGGTATTCCCGCTACTGACAAAGTCAACGGCTCGTGTTTCGCTGTTCGTTTCGTGAAAATAATGAATTGCGTTTTGTTCGCGTTAATTTTAATTTTCCATTTCTCGAAGTATCTCTGCAGGTCATCGAGATGCCTTTGGAGATACTTCGCGCATTGTTTAACTTTCGATGACTTTGCCATGATCGCTGTGTCGTCCGCGAACAGAGCCAGTTTGGTGTCGCGATTTTTAGGTACGTCGTTAATATAAATGTTGAAAAGCGTCGGAGATAGAACGCTGCCTTGCGGCAGTCCTTCCTCTAGCTCGGTTCTCGTCGATTTTACACTTTCGATTTTGACCTGGAAGGTCCTATTTTCCAGGTAGCTATTCACCAACTTCACTAGTTTTTTGTTAACCCCGGTATTTTTTAATTTATATATCATGGCTTTTCTCCAGATGGTGTCGTAAGCCTTTTCGATGTCCAACAATGCAACTCCCGTGTAACGGTTGAGATTGTTGTTAATCATTATCTCATTAACCATTCTCGCGAGTTGCATCGTTGTCGAATGAAATCTTCTGAACCCCATTTGTTCGGGTATTAGTATTTTGTTTGTCTCGATGTGGTTTACGACACCCTCTGTGATTATTTTTTCCAGAATTTTACCTATATTGCTTACCAATGAAATCGGTCTATAGCTACCCGGTAGCCGCGGGTTTTTATTCTTTTTGGCTATCGGTATGATGATTGCGTTCTTCCAGGTCGTCGGGAAGTACCTGTTCTTGATACATGCATTTATAATTAGCCCAATCTGCTCCACTGGCTTGTCATTTAGATTTTTAAGCACCTTCGGGATCACTCCGTCCTCGCCGGCTGCCTTGTATGGCCTCATTTTACTAATTATTTTTCTAATTTTTTGCCGCGATGACGGATTTGTTCCTTCCGGTGCTTCGTCTTCGTTGTCGTCGTCGTCGTCGTCACTGTCGTCGTACGCACGGTTTATTTCGGCTTTCGTTACGTCGTCCGACATATCTCGCGTCAGGATATTACCTTCGGCTATTGTTCTGGCAATCAGGGCCGCCTTGTCGGCGTTGGCCGTTATTACTGTTTGTCCGTCTGCTAGCAGCAGCGGGGGTATGTCGTAGGTTGAGTCTTTCTTTTTCCTACTCTTAATCATTTTCCACACGTTCTCTTTCCCCGCTTGTTTTTTATTGATTCTTACGTGCCACTGGTTTATCTGGTGGGACAGCATCATTGTTTGCACTAATTCGTTATGGTACTTCAGATCGTCCATATCTTCCTGCCTTCTATTTCTTTTGAATCTGTTTCTGACTCTATTTCTTTCTCTTTTAGCTTCTGCTATTTCTTCTGGTAGCCCTCCTGTTCTGGGCTGACTTTTCGGAACGTGTGCTTCTGTCGCTTCGGCCAGCGCATTCTCCAGTTTTTCTATTTCTTTGTCAATCTCCTCTTTGGATTGTATATTTCGATTCAACTTTATTCTTTGATCGATTATTTTGTTAAATTCAGGCCAATTAGTTTTCCTATAGTCCCGGTATATTCTCGTCACGGGCAGCCGTCGGAATCCCTGGTTTATTGTCACCTCGACCGGCAGATGGTCGGACGAAAGGTCGTTTATGACCCTCGTATCGATCTCTAGGTTTTTGTACACCGCCAAGTCCAGGTACGTATCTCCGTGGTTTATCACGGGGCTTATTCTGGTAGGTTCGTCGGGTGCCGCTATTTCCATGCCTTGTCTATCGGCGAATCTCGCCAGTTCGCGCGCCTGTGTATTTGTTATGGAGTCATTCCAACGCGTACTTCTTGCGTTAAAGTCTCCCAGTATTATTATCTTTTGCCCTGTTACCATTTTGTTCATGTCTTCTTCTGTTATACTTTGACCCGGTCTGTTGTACACACAGTAGATGTTTGTTTCGCCTATTTTGATTCCGACAGCTTCTATGTGTTCCGTCTCTACTGTGATTTCTGTATGCTCTATTTGTTTTTTTACGTACATGGCTACCCCTCCTCCTGGAGCTACCTGGTTTATTCTGTTTTTAAACGTGACGTTGTATCCTTGTATTTTTGGCGGTGTTCCGTTGTTTTTCACTTTTGTCTCGCAAACTGCCATCACTTCGGGCTGATGCTGTTCCATGAAGTACCTTAGTTCGTACGTTTTACTGTGGATGCCGTTTGCATTCCACTGTATTATCTTTGTATTCTTCGTGCGTCTATCGAACGTACTTAGAGATTACTAATATCTTTTCTATGGCGTTGTTACACCTGTCTAGTTTCTCTTTTAGTTCAATTGCTATTTCTAGCAATATTTTTAGGTCGTGGGCTTCGTCCAGTGCCTTAACTTGACTTGTTAATTGGCTAAACGTGCCAATGTTGCTTCCATCGTTTATGTTTTTCTTTGGCGTTGTCGTCGTTCTTTGTTCCGCCGCCGCCGCCTGAGTCCGGGTCTGCTGCTGTTTCGGTGTTGGTTGTTCGGATCGAGTATTGATCGGTCTGGTCGTCTCCGGTGTTGCCGGTTTTGATTTATTCTATCTAAGTACTCTGCGAGAGCACTACATCCTTTATTGTTAGACAGGTGTTTTTCGCCGCAGTTGGCGCAGCATACTTCTCGCGATTCTTTTGGCAAAGTGCATTCGGCCGTTTTATGGTCTTTTCCGCATTTCAGACACTTCGCGTTACGGAAGCAGAATCGCGACCCGTGCCCATACTGCTGGCAGTTGTAGCACTGGGAGACCTCGTTCTTGCGAGCGTAGAACTCCCAGCGTATGATCGCGTTATCGATTACTTTTATTTGTTTTAGTTCGCGGATGTTCGTACTAGCCGCGACCGTCACCAGGTACGAGTGACTTTCACCCGACCTACTTTTCATCTTGATGACTTCTTTAACAGGGATGTCGTGCTCTTGCAGAGTCGCGCAAACCTCATCTAAGTCCATACTCGGTGGACCCTTGAAAACTACTTTTTTCATCTTTTGATCGTCGGGCGCGTGGGTATAAAACCTCACCCGACCGTTATTTTTTAATTCGCTGACAATTTTTTGAAATGCCTCCATATTTTGGGGCAGTACTTTCAAATGCTCCTTCAAGTATTGAATTTTGAACGTATCTTTAGGGGTCACTTGCGTGAGCCCTTTTACGAAGCCCTGGTAGTTGACCTTCGACGTCACTACCACTGGCGGTATTCGTGTTTTCTTTTGCGGTTGCGCCGTTATGGTCTTAGATGAGGTCGCCATTGTTTTGGCGGTCGCTTTGTCTTTGTAATTTGCATTTTTGCCACTTACCTGGCTTATATTTTCTTCGCTCAGTACTGCGAAGGTGTTCTCAGTTTCAAATCTGGATGTTGCCACCACCGATTCCTCACTTGACGTGGACGCCGGCGAAGATGCGTCCATTTCCATTTCTACTTCGGTTGTCGTTTTTTTCGTCTGCTTACTGGCGACTGCTATCATCCATTCGTCTGCGGGTTTTTTACCGGCCGTCTTTTTTGGGGTGCTCTTGGATCTGGTTCGATCCAAGCTCATCCGCCGTTCAAAACCTGTAAAATAGAAAGCACAAAGGATTAATACGTGGTCTCTCTTCGGGGTGAAAAACCGTACTGCTGCCTTGTTGACGCTCTTTCAACCCCGCCGTACAAGCCGGCCCAATCGGAGCTTCAGCAGGGTCCTTCGGCCCGCCCTTTTGAAGGAGGTTCTCCAACCTCCTTCTAAACATCTCTTTTTCGCGTTTCGCGCCCTCCATCCACCCGAGATTATTTTCTAAAATAATCCCGAAACTTCACTGCAGGTAGATGGGATAAGGTTTCCGTAGCTATTTGCCACTTAAAAACCCTTATCTTCTCTTCCTTGGTGTTTCCGCAGCTTGGCCGCCGGACGGGGTGGGCCAAGCGCTTCGCACCATTCCCCTCTGGGGGACTGTTACCAGAGGGGGTGTGTCTTAAGATATATTTATTTTATTTTCATTTGCCGGTAGCACTGAAGGTGTACCGGCATTTATTTTCTTACTCTTACCTTTTTACCTGGATGAAAAGCACTTCCTGAAAGAGAAGCACTTTAACTTCACTTCACCAATTTCTTTCTTCTTTTTCGTACGTGGGACAAGTAGTCCCTGTTCCCGCGTCGGTTGATCCCTCGTTGGACATCAGTCGACCTAGTCCTCCAAAAGTTGGAGTTTCGGTCTTCTGTGCCTTCTGCCACCCAAAGCTGCTAGGTCTTCCGGACGATAGTCCGTTAACCTTCGCAGTTCTTGATTTGGGTGGTCACTGATCTTCAGGAAGGCTTTCTCTGCCTTTTCCTGGATGCACTGCCTAAAGGGAGTCCACATCATCTCTCTATGTAATCGTACATTGGAGATGTACCATGGGGCGTTCAGAGCCTGTCTCAATATCTTGTTCTCATAGCTTTCAAGCTGTTTGATGTAGGATTTTGCCGCGTAACCCCATGCGGTCGATCCAAACATCATTACACTTCTCACTAATGCTTTTACCATTAGCATCTTGAGCTTCACGTCTAATTTGCTATTTCTGCAAATTAGCGGGTAAGCCATCTTCGTTACCGTCACGGCTTTTATCCGTGCGTTCTTGACATGTCGACTCCACGTCATCTTCTTATCGAATGTGGCGCCCAGATACTTTACAGCATCTTGCCACCCCACATTTTGGTCTTCTATCTCCAGTTGGAGTTCGGGTCTTCTTTTTCTTTGTGTGATGTAGATAGCCTGTGTCTTGGTGACATTCACCTTGATCTTCCAGACTATCATCCACTCCATCAGATCGTCCAGGTGTTCCTGGACGTATCTGACGGCGTGGTCCGGTCGCGAGTGTCTAGCCATTATGGCGGTGTCATCGGCATACAGGGCTAACCTAGTGATATTCCTCTTGGGAATATCACTGGTGTATATGTTGTATAAGTGGGGCGCTAGTACCGCTCCCTGCGGTACTCCAGCCTCCACCCATCTTCGTGCTGACTTGACTGCACCCATTTTCACAGAGAAACTTCTGTCTCTTAGGTATGAGTCAGTCAGCTCGGTAATCCACTCAGGAATTCCTATCTCTATCATCTTGTGGATAAGCCCGTCGTGCCATACCCTGTCGAAAGCTCTTTCGACATCGAGTAGGACGATTGCCGTTCCGTGTCTTCTACTCAGTGCTTCCGCTATGTATTCTGTTACACATAGCATCTGATCTTCCGCAGAGTGATTTTTTCTAAACCCGAATTGTTCGGGCGGAAGGATGCTATTATCTATGAGCACCTTCTCTAATCTCTTTAGAATCACTCTTTCTACGACCTTACTTATTGATGGTAATAAGCTAAACGGCCTGTAGTTTTGCGGGAACTTCTGGTCCTTTCCTGGCTTCGGTATCATTTTTACCGTTGCATATTTCCATCTGTCTGGGAAATACCGCAATCTCATGACTGCGTTAGCAACGGCAGTGATGGCTGCAATGCCCTTTCTGGGCAGCTTCTTCAGCATGCGATTTGTTACACCATCGCATCCTGGAGCTTTCTTGAGCCTGATCCTTGTCCCAGTTGACCCACTTCCTCACCACATGATCCCTATACCCGTCACCAGAACCCAACTTTAAGAAAATCGGGTTATGGTCGGATGTCCCGTCGTAAGCAGTCTCGATCTCCATATCCAATGGGATGTCCTTGATGACTGCGATGTCCAAGACGTCCGCCAGTCCTTCTATCGGCTGATATGTGGGCTCTTCGGGAGCAATCACGATTGCACCCATAGCCTCCACGTATCTTTCCAAACTTCTTCCGTTGGGATTATACAACCTGCTATGCCAACTCGGTGACTTGCAGTTGAAATCCCCTACAAGAACTTTCCCTACATTTCCCTGTAGGAGTTCTTGGATGTCTTCTTGTAGCAGCTGATCCCGCCTACCGGGGTGGTAGACGGACTGCACCTCTATGGGTGCACGTGCCATCTCTACCTTAACCCCGATGGCTTCTATCTCACCTTCGTTATCACGAAGTGGTTCAGATTCCAGACTTCGCCTGACGAGAATGGCTACGCCACCCCCGACAGGATTCCGTCTGTCGAATCTGTACGTCCGGTAGTTCGGGAAATTTATCCTGAACTCTTCCGGACATTTAGTTTCTTGCAAAGCAAGAATATCCGGATCGTAATCTGCCAGAAGTTGTTCAACTTCTATCTTCTTATTCCGGATCCCGTTTACATTCCAGGATCCAATCGTCAGGTTCGCTGGTCTGTTTCTTCTACCTGGCATTTCTGGCTTCAAGAATGGCGCGGACACTCATCTCTACCGCTTGTGTGATGACCTTTTGCATGTCCTCATCGGACAGCACGTCATTTCGTTTGCCTGTTGTTTTTACAGGCTCTTGCCTATTCGTCTTCTTCCCTTTTTTGGTGGGTGCATACTTGCATCCCAGGTAGGATGCAGCATGCGCCTCTCCACAGTGCGCGCACGTGGCTTTTTCTTCGCGAGGGCGCGTGCACTCTGAGGTGCGGTGGTCCTCACCACATTTTACGCATCGTACAGGGTATCCGCAGTTGCCCTGTACATGTCCGTAGCGCTGGCAGCGGTAGCACTGCACCGGCCTGTCAGCTTTTTCCTTTCTTTCGACCTTCACGGACAATCTGTCCAAAAACCGAAGGTCGAAAATCTTTTCATTCATGGTCTTCACGAGGACCATGGGGAGTGCACGGCCCTTCGTTTCTTTCCTTCGCGAGCGTAACCTCGCCACTTCAGCGTCAGCGAAGCCCTGCTCCACTAGCGCCTCCTTTATGTCCTCGATTGTGGTTGATTCAGGCACTCCTTTCAAGACTGCCTGAAATTTCTTGTCTTCACGGAGTGTGTACGTGAAGAAGCTGTGCTTCTTTTGCTCACACACCTTTGCCAGCGCTCTATGGTCACCGGCTGATTGGGGGAATATTTTGATTCCCTCCTTCGTCATTTTCGCTTTTGTATAGCCTATCTTCTTATCGTTAAGAAGTTTGGAGAAAGCGGACCAGTCCGGGCACGCCACGGTCACTGGTGGTACTCCCTTTGCGGGAGTTTTTTCTCCAGCTTTCTCGTTGTCCTGAGTGGGCCTATCGGCCTCCACCCTTTTTTGTTTCTTGGCAATTGCCTTTGGCTTGCTTGCCTTCTTAGCCGCTTCTTGTGGAGTTGGATATTCATTATCCGACTCCGTGTCATCTGTGGAGACTGCCGGTCTCTTCTTGTTTTTTGCCGATTTCGAGGCGCCGGACGGTCCGGCCACTACTTCAGCTGCAGTCATCTTCGGTACTGCGTCGTTTAATTTTGCCGTCAGGGCATTTACCATTTTCTCCAGGCTCTTTATCTTGGCCTGGAGGTCTTCAATCTGCTCCTTTTGCTCGTCCAAAAGGGCATCGCGTTCAGCAATTTGGTGCTCCATCCACTGAGCCTTCTGCCTTTTTTCGTGCTTTTCTTTCTTGGACATTTTGCCACTGTCACTAACACCGTCACATCCACTAATTTTCTTCATAAACATCACCTGCAATTGCAGTGATGTCTATCGCGTCGTCACCGGTTGGCACGAAATAACGGCCGGCAGTTCCGAAACTGCCAACTAATTTCTCGTGCCTACTATTTCAAATTTTCACGATCGGAAAATTTTTCAAATTTTCGAACTCGCTAGACTGCAAAAAACAGTCAGCTCTACCGCTATTTTACAGAAATCGCGCTTTTTTTTCCGATCACGTCCACAGTCGACCTTACAACCGACTGCGGAATTGCGGTTTTACTCCGCCCACAAATGGGAGGAGTCAAACACGCCGAAAATCTTCAGCTTCTGTCACAGTGGGGGCGTTGAAAAACACCACGCTCGCTGCTTGTCACCACCAGGAAAAACCTAACCTGAAAAGGGCACTCGAGAGAAACACAACCGTTCACCTCAAGCACTGATCGCAGACTGTAAACATCTCTTAGCCGAATTGGTGCTTATGGCTCACAGAAGGTCACACTGCACGAGTGATTGCCAATCTAACGTTGCCCGACTTAAATACTTTGGTTACTAATGTTTTTTAAAAACACAAATTTTATTCGCAAATGAATTTAATAATCTTTAAAATTATTGACTATTACAATCGTTCATAAAATCAGAATGTTCACAATGAATAACAATATATATATATATATATATATATATATATATATATATATATATATATATATATATATATATATATATATATATATATTTATATTTATATTTATATATATATATATATATATATATATATATATATATATATATATATATATATATATATATATATATATATATATATATATATGTAAAATTGTTAATGTCAGCTATTTGAGGCTGGCGGTTCTCGGCAGTTTCCTGGAATGGTTCGAGCACCTCTGCACATAACTCGGCTCTCAGCAGTTTCCTGGAATGGGTCGAGGAACTGTGCACATCACTCCTCCATCCCTAAACGGAAGATTGTCCCTCGGGGTTGAAGAACGTTCTGGGCGTTGGTTGTGGTTCTTCGGCTTCGGTCCTTGGATCGGCTTGTGGCTTTCTTCTTTTCAGTCGATAGAAGACATATCATACTCCAGCGGCGATTAGGATAAGGTAAATTGGCATGGTCCAAAAGCTGTGTTGAATATGTGAGAGACCAATTAATTCAGTGGGTGCTATTTTATTTTGCTCCCTTTGTAATTGATGGATTTGGTCCAGCGGTATATTTTCTAAGACGAGCTTCGTCTTATACTTTGTTGGTGCTTGACGCTTATTGACTGATATTTCTTCTAATAGTAGAGGTCGGCTGAAGGATTCTTCTTTATGATTTTCATACGTAGAGTCATTAGTACGAAATTTGGAATCAATGGGTATTTCGATTAAATAAGTTCCTTGTAGCTGCACAAAATCTGTCCCTTTGCATTTTGTTTCAATTTTTGTTTTGTTGGCAAATACGGCGATATAATGGGCTTCGCTCAATTGCTCTATTCTCAATTGTGAATTCGATCTGAATTTCTTCACAAGCTTTGAGACTGGTTTCTAACTTTAATAATCGGTGGATACAATTGTCGATTTCCAATCCATTTATTAAATTGGCCTTTGTACAGAAGTATTCGTTCTGCAGCATATCACAAGGTACTGGCATGTATTGGTAGAAACCGTGAGAGAAATTTGCGGTTTACCTTGTCTACGATGCCTCTTTGGTTAGTTTGTAATTTATTAATACTATTCACATAAAATTCTGCATCATCCGCATCTAAATTACCGCTAATGCTTTTGATTACAGAACCTAAGCCGTTAATTAAACCTCTTTTGGTACGATATACAGGATTAATAGTATTATACGTTTGTTCCGCTGACGTTAGTTGGTATGACATTGCTTTATGAACATTTTGAAGTTCAAAATAAAAATGATTATGTTTTATCTCTAAAACATTAGTAAGCTCATCATAATGCTTCCTGAGAACTTTGAGTTGTCTTTCTCTAGGTTTTAGGTCATAATAATGAAGGAAGGTATGAACTTTTGATTTTAAACGCGCAGTTCCTAGCTTATACGGAAGAAGTCCCGGGTTTTGAGCTAAGTTGGTTATTTTCACTTCTTGAAGGGCTGCTGGCAGCAGAAGCTGGGACCTGTAACAGATTACGTTTCAATTTAGGTCTTTTTAAATATTGTTTGTGAATTAATTTTGATCCTGAATGAATTTTAAAATTTTTATTTTTATTAACTTTCTCTTTTATTTATTATTTATTTATTATTTGACTTTAGTTTTCTATAAACATTTTCACCTTCTTCATAGGATAATGGATCTTCTCACTGTTTGTTATGTTTACTGATGATACGTTCGTTTTGAGAAGTCATGTTTTCATTTAACTTCTTATAAATTTCTTGAGTAGCTTGGCGATGTTCTACGATATAATTATTAATGAGTTTTTGATTTAAATTAATATCAAAAGGATCTTTTGAATTCAGATGTCCATTTATTATATCAATTGGTTTTTGTTTTGTTACAGAATGTATTGAATTGTTGTAACCTAAAATTGCATAAGGCATTTGATTTAAAATATCAGTTTTTTTGTTTTTACTAAATCACTCGTAAATGTTCTAATACAGTAGAATGGAAACGTTCTATGGACCTATTCGATTCTGGATGATTATTAGAGATATAGTGAGGTTCGATATGGTGTGTTTAAAGAAATTCTTGAATAACACTGTTTTTTAGTTCGGTACCATTGTCCATTGTAACTACATTTGGTAATCCATGATGTGTAATGAAAGAAAGTAATGATCGTACAATTTCAATACCGGCTAGACATTGTAACGGGTAGACTTGAGCATATTTCGAAAATGTATCTATTATAGTTAGATATTTTTGTCCTTGAGCCTGAAAAGTGTCTATATGGATTATTTCAAAAGGCTTAGAAGGTGTTGGAGTAACCATTAGCTTTTGACGTTGTGGGTTTCTATCATATTTATTTAATTGACAATTTTCGCACATATTGATATAATCTGTAACATCTGATTTAATTCCTGGCCAGTAGTAATTTTTTCTGATACGTGATTCTGTTTCTAGGATTCCACGGTGGTTGGTTTTTCCTTCATGATAATTTTGAATAATAGTGTTTTGTTTGTCTTTCTCTTTAATGTCTTCCAAGATAACACTGCATTTAACGAGTTTGAATGCTGAACTTTTGAATGTATTTCTAAGTATGTTACATATTTCCGGAAAATAATTATCATCTTTGAAGTGAAGTGCGTACGTAATTTTGGGTTTGATAAATTCTTTAAAGAATTTTATAAGATCAGTTTCTAAGTTATTTTTTGAAAGTTGTACATTAGTTCTTGATTTTGTAGGGAATATTTGTATTGTTTTTGGTTTCGCAGGTGAATAATAAACAAGGTCTATAATTATTTGGTTATTATAGATATTTAAAGGTTTTTCTGAAATTGGTGTTCCAAGAATACTGTCTTCGTGACTAGTGTGTACTGTTATGCCATCGTCGTCATCATTTCGGCTTTCATTTTGAGCATCTTCCGGATGTTCTACGTCAGATATAAGGGGTTGTTCTCCTATATTACCAGATATTGAAGCGTTGTCATCATTTTCTCTAGACATTATATCATTAAATTTGTCAATATATTCTACTAATTGGTCAAATTCTTTAGTATGAATTTCTGCTCTGGAAAGTGCATCTGCATTCGTATTGTACTTTCCTTTCTTGTACATCACTTCATAGTCATATTCTTCTAGACGTAATCTCCATCTTACTAATCTAGAACTTGGTTCTTTTAATGACATCAGCCACTGAAGTGGTTTATGATCTGTTATAATTTTAAACTTGCGACCAAACAAGTACGGTCGGAAATACTTTGTAGCCCATACTATTGCTAGTAGTTATTTTTCTATTGTGCTGTAATTTTTTCCGATTCATTTAAAGTTCTTGATGCATAGGATACAGGTTTATCACTGCCAATAGGTCCTTGTGACAATATTGCTCCTATTGCTACGTTACTTGCGTCTGTTGTAAGATTAAATTCCTTCGTAAAGTCGGGATACTGTACCAATGGTTCATTCATTAAAATGTTTTTACAATCCTCAAAGCATTTTATGAATTTGGGACTATGTTCAATTTTTGCGTTTTTCTTTAGGCAAAGAGTTAGCGGTTTTGTTAATTTCGCAAAATCTTTAATACATTTTCTGTAGTACCCTAATAGACCTAAAAATCCTTTAATTTCCTTGGTGGTTTTTGGTAAAGGGTATTTTTGTATGCTAATAATCTTGAATTACAGCGACCTAATTTGTCTAAGACGTCACTTATATTAGGCAACGGATATTTGTCTTCAACGGTTTTCTCATTTAATTTACGGTAGTCGACTACAATTCTCCATTTTTTCTTGCCAGAAGCATCTGGTTTTTTGGGGACTACCCAAATTGGCGATGACCATGATGAATCGCTAGGTCTAATAATTCCTTGTTCTAACATGGATTTAATCTGTTTCTGTACCTCGTCCTTATGAATAAACGCATATCTGTAAGACTTAGTGTAGACTGGTATTTCGTCTTTTGTCTTAATGGTGTGTTTCACTTGATTGGTAAAAGTTAAAGGTTGGTTTTCGGTATAAAATATCTCTGAATACTTTTTACATAGCTTAATAACATGATGTTTTTCTTCTGGGTTCATATGAGACGTTCGAATCAGTTTTTCTACATCAATAATTTGTTGGTTATCAGGGCTGGACATGTCAATTTGGTAAAGTTCGTAGTCATTTTGTTTGAATGGAATTACTCTTATTGGTGTCGTCAAGAGGAGACAGATTTCTTTACCCGTTTTATTTAAGATTTGAACTGAAGCTAATCCATTTCTTGCAATTGTTAAGGTTTCTGGAATTTCTATATTTTGTATCTTCTGATGTGGAACTAATACATCACCATTTTTAATGTTTACAGGAATTTTGGTTATTAATTTAGTATGCGGTTCGATTTTTATAGAATGAGAACATTTTTGAACAGTTGGTTGGTATTTTATAGGTATTTTACTGTGCGGTGTTATTAAATATGAATTTAGAAAATCTAATTTTGCGTTTAGTAATTTTAAATTGTCTAGTCCAATTAGACCATCATAAATATTGCGAAAATTAAACAAGTAAAATTTTAAAGTTTCGTTTTGATTAAATTCAGAAAACATTGGTATTTCGCAACAATAATCATGAGAAGAAGTTTGAAAGACAGTAGATACTGTAAAAGGTTCATAGAAAATTTCATTTTTAAAAAATTTATATGCAATGTCAGGATTAATAAAAGATTTTGTTGACCCTGTATCTATTAATAGTTTAAGATGAGGTTTCGCAATTAAAATGTAAGGCAATTCTTTTTTGTCTGACGATAGATGATACTCTACTAAGGTTCGGTCTCTTGAACCGGGTTTTTCTGAAAATCCTGAGTCGTTTCTTGTTCGTTTTCATAGAATTCGTACTCGGTGTTAATGGCCTCGACATATGTTTCCTGTTGCTCGGAGGTGTCGTCTTCGGTGTTAAACAATTCTTCGACTATTATATTTTTGTTTGCTCCGTGATTTGCAAAATGATTGTAATTTTGATTCGGCTTTCTAAATTGGGAAGTATTTCTTGTAGATATACTCATAGGTGTGGGTCTGTTTTGTATGGGTCTCGGATTGGAATTTCTTCTAAAAACTTGAGAATTACTTGGAATATTTTGAGCGGGTGGACTCGGATGTCTTTGTAGATTTATTGGTCCACGAGGAAATTGTGTGTGTTGAACCTGAGGGGGTTGACGAATTTGATTGAATGGTCTAAAATTGTTATTTATTGGAAATCTCACTGGTGGATGGGTATTTTTAGAAATCGGTAGTGTAAATGGAATTTGATGCGTTGATTTTTGATAATATTTGATATTTTCTTCTTCAGTTATAAACTGTAATGCTTGACTTAAGTAATTTGGACGCATAGGTCGTATAGTTGGACCTAGATGATCCTTTAGTCCTGCTAAAAATGTTTTTAATGGGTTTTTTGCTTAGTGAAAAAATCTCTCTTACTAGTTCGTTCTGCCGGTGTGGTGCTGTGCAAATCAATATAATTACAAATAGTATTGAGCAGATGAATTACCCTTTCGTGAAATTGTGTCGGTAATTCTTGTGGTTTTTGTTTTAAATTAACCAAATCTTGGTTCAAGCAATTTTCATCTCGTTGATCACCAAAATTTTGAATTAATGTTTGTTTTATGTTGTCCCAGGTATCACAACCGTTTATGGCGATAACTTCTTCAGCTCTGCCTTCTAATTTATTTAAGATACCATTTAATAAAAGCACATTTTGAAAACTACTTCGATCATTTACGTCAAAATAATACGATAAGATTGACTCTGATGCATTGATAAATCTTGTGTAATTTATTTATATTTCCATCGAATTGTGGAATAATGCTTAAATTCTTAATATCTAAAGCTGGTGGAGCCATTTTGTGTGTTTTTTTTATTCTTGTTTAAATTAGTTAAATTATTTGACTAAATCTACTTCGTTGTTCCGATTGTTTTCGTTAAAGGAATCAATGGAATTTGAGGAGACTGACATGAACAATTGATTGGTACTTACAGCATCAGTAACCTTGCTATGAGTTGAATCATCGGCCTACCAATTTTCTCGATTGATGATTGGAATTTGCAGACTCTTCTTGTGCACTCACAACAGTATTTTTTCGTTGTCTCATTTAAGAGTGAAACTCAAAGGATTATTCACTGTGAATGTCCCACGAAACAATCCTACCGACTGCGCCACTTAAATACTTTGGTTACTAATGTAGTTTTTTAAAAACACAAATTTTATTTGCCAATGAATTTAATAATCTTTAAAATTATTGACTATTACAATCGTTCATAAAATCAGTAAAATTGTTAATGTCAGCTATTTAAGGCTGGCGGTTCTCGGCAGTTTCCTGGAATGAGTCGAGGACCTCTGCACATAACTCGGCCCTCATCAGTTTCCTGGAATGAGTCGAGGAACTCTGCACATAACTCCCGCTAGGAGCCCTCGTGGAGGGGGTGCCGCTTTAAGCAAAATGTAATCACTCAGATTAACACTTTAGCACTTCCAGCTCATCTAGGGTAAGAGGAAGAAGAAGAAGCCGGGGATCCCACCATATCCCTCTCCACCGTTTGGCACTGAAGGAGTTAAATGGTGCCCCTCTTGGTCTGTGAATACTTGAAATTTAAATTTATTTCGAAAAGAAAATTGGTTTCCCGTGCAATTGGAGGTAAACACCTTGAACGAGGTAAAAAAAAGTGCTTCCTTTTCTTTTTCACGTAATTATATTTCTTTATTAAACTTAGACTGGTTTACTTAGATTATACATCAATTCTCTTGAATAAACCCCAGAAGAACAAAGGGAGGTGGCTCCCACATAGAAAGGCCGTAGTCCGGGAGGTATCTATAACCTTCCCATTATGTCCCTTAATAGATTGCTGACATCAATTGTGCCAATTTTATTAACTTTACGCAGATGCAAATCTTAGTAATTACAAAAAAATAGAAAAATATTTAGAATAAGTGATTAAGCTAACTAACGTATGACCCATACTTAAAAGAATTTCTATAATTAAACCGAAACTCACTTGAGAACAGTTAGGTTGCGCCCGGATCTGCCGCCACGAAGCCCCCCAGAAGTGCAGTCTGTTCTTCATCCATCAATCGCTGTAGTATTCTTCTTGGTGAGATTTGCCAATCTGGTCCAATGGCTTCAATCAAGGCAAGTCTTGGTGCCTCGTAAGCTCTGCAATGTACTATTCTATGTAATGGATCGTCTGTCATGCCATTGTCGCACTCCGCACATCGCGCATCCTCAATCTTTCCGATTCTCTTCAAATGAATTGGAAACTGACTATGACCAGTTAGTACCTGACTTGTCCTTCTGTTAAATGTAAAATGGCTAGTGAGCCAGTCTGAAATGCGCGGAATGAATCGATAAGTCAATCTCCCCGTGTCCTCTTCATCCCATCTCGATTGCCATTCGGTTATGGTCCTGTTCCTCAAGACGTCTTTAATTGTTTTCCTACCGAGCCTTGGCTCGCTAGGTAACAAACACCCGTGTCATGAAAGCTGAATCCCAGCATAATGAGCCTTGAGATCCACAGCTTTGTAAATGAGTTCCTCAATTGGAGGAATGTCAGCAAGCACCGAGGTCACCGCCGTAGAGGTGGTAACGTATGCCCCGGCAATAGTGCGGGACACCGTCCCTCTTACCGACTGAAATTTGGCGCGATTCCTCGCGTGTACTAACTTTTCAAAGAACACTTCCGCACCATATTTCAAAACTGGCATCACCGCCCCTTAAAAAATCTTTCGTAATGAGTCTGCAGGAGTCTCATATACTCCGCTCAGAGTTAATTTGTCGTTTATGATAACTCCAAGGTAATGAGTTTTGTCCGATCTGCTGATTCTGTTGACGCCTAATTTGACAGTGGGATTTCTGGTCCACTTCCTGCCAAAGACCAGGTAGGTGGACTTGTCCGACGAAATCTCTAATTTATTAGTACATGCCCAATAATGAAGTAGCTCTAAGGCTTCATTCATTCTAATCTCCAGAGCCGGACGGCAGTTGCCTCCCACGATTATCGCGAGATCATCCGCATAAGCAAATCATCTCTAGTTCCGGAAAGCTTTTAAACTCAATTAACAACAAATCTACAACCAGGTTCCAGACCATCGTACCAAGCCTGGAACCCTGCGGGCAACCCCTCTGAAGCTTCTTTCTTACCGCGTCCGGCCCAATATCGAGTTTGACCTCCCTGGCCGAGAAGTAAGAATTTATTATGTTGAATAAGTAAGCAGGAGGATTTTTCCTGCCTCTAACGAAGCCATATTGATTTCGGTGATGAAAATTTGTCGCCGCAAGCAGTTACATACGGATAAAGTGTTCCAACGCCTTTCCCAAGATCGGCAAAAGCGTGATCGGCCTCACAGCACCCAGACTATCCGGTCTTTTTCCTTGTTTACGCATAGTGATCAAGATCACTTCTTTCCATCTTCTTGGAAAGTAAGAGAACAGCAAACAGTCGCTGAAGATCCGGCTAACATAGTCGGAAATAGCGACCGCCACTGCTCTCAGCACAATACCCGGGATCTCATCTGGGCCAGGGGCCTTCTTGATATTTAACCTCAGCAGATATTCTTCTACCTCTTCCTTGGTCACCAAGGTAACACTGGTTCTAGGTCGCTCGTAATCTAAAGCAGTCTTTCTATGCAACGCCTGTTCCGGTGAGTCCTCCGCTATGATGTCATCCGTGATGATGTCATCCGTGATGAACTCATTGATAATGGCCTTCGCTATTTAGTCGAAGTCCGTGGATCCTTCACCGTCCTGCCAAAGTCTAATATTATTAATTATATTACAGGTATTCTTGAGTTTCCCGGAAGAAATCTTAAATGGAATGCTCCACGAGTTCTCTATAAGTTGGTTTTGACAAAGACATTCCACGAACAGGAAGGCCAAGTCCTTCCTTATTTCCTTTCTGAGCTTGGCTGATGTTACCAAGTAAACATCCATCAGACTCGATCTTTCAGCCGCATAGACAGTCCTTTAATATGATCTCCTCTGTCTGAGACCAAGGCAGCTGAGCTCGTCCAGTCGTTCATTCCACCATACTGATTTTGTTGGGAAAGTTCTTCGCTTGGGCACCGCCGTCTCCGCAACATCCCTAAGTAGTTGTTCCAGTTCAAACACTCTTTTTGTCTATATGAGCCGTGGGTGGCTCCCATAAAAGCTTTTCTAGATTCGCCAGCCCAACAGTCGCCATGTCCAGAGCCCTTTCCACAGTGATCTTACCAAGAGAGCTTCTAATGGAAGTACGTGATATTTCGTAGTTAAGTTTCCAATGAAACTTAATCAGCCGGTGATCGCTTAAGGAATCTTCCAGGACATTCCAATCCGTTATTTTGTTGTTTGTGCATTGATTCACAATCGTGACATCAATGTTATTATTGCTCAGTGGGCTGCTAACTGTTGTCAAGGCCGTAGCCACGTTGTGGAATAGCAGATTCTTCAGAGAGAAAAATTCAGCCAACATCTCCTCTGTCGCTGGACTCTCGAGAATGCCACGCAGGATGGTGCGCATTGGTATCAATCGTTCAATTGATTGGGTTATTCCCGAAGCCGGAGTTGATATTCCTTAGTAAGTTAAGTTGTTCTTGTAGGCGAAATTCCCTAGATGGGGACCAGTTGGCGTTGCACAAACTATCTTTAAGATGTCTATATCCCTTTCTACTGTGTTTCTTAGGCAGTTTGGCGTCGCCGCCTGACTGTGGTAAAGATTTTGCTGACCGATGACAACGTAATTTCTACGCGTCATCACCGAAACCTATGCTAGCTACGAAGGTATAAATACGAGGTTATAAATGGTGCACTTTGCATCCCTGGGCTTATGCTTGATATCCGTAAGTTTAGCCTGTAAGAAGAGTGCGTACTTGTAGTCTTTAATCTTGTTAATGCTCGAACAGCTCCTTGAATCATGCTTTCCAGCACAATATTCTCATGTCATCTCAGCCGTGCACTTTATTGATGTATGTCCAAATCCATGGCACTTAAAACATTTAATGATCTGCACTCGGTTCTCAATTTTGCATGAATACCATCCCAAGTAGATGACGATTCTTTCCAGCATCTTCGTCCTTGTAGTACCCTCCATTTCGAGCACCCAGTGCATATAGTGACTATCTCTAGGACTGAACTTAAAGATAGGGGTAATGCTTGGTTCAGTCTTTTCCCATGACTCAATAAAATTTTGTTCAATAATTTCTTGTCTTAATTATTCCTTTTTGATGCTAGCCGGGACATTATAAATGGTTATTCTGGGTTTAAATTTGCCCACGGATGAGACATTAATATCTGTTTTATTAGCTTCGTCTGAGTTTGCCAATTTAGTCAGATCGTTCGTCGCTGAGTGAATAATGACCTTGTTTTTTGTCGAGTATATTCTGGTTGACCATCCAACGAATATCAGCTTGAAATGTGTCCACACTGCACGGAAAGCAAGGATTCGTCGCGCTGACTCCCAACTGAATGAAGGCCTTCTGTAAATAACGGAACTTGTTGTCCAATGACGATTTCTTCCAATGCAAGAAGGCGGTAATCTCTACGACTAGCTTATCCTAGCTTGAACGGTGAGCCAAATTCGAACGCCAACATTCAAAGGACCTGAAAGAAAAAGAACTTCCAAAGGGAAAATTAAAAGGTATCGTATAACGGTTGAGGTGTATCCAGCTCGTCCTCGACGAAACTGTCCAACCGATTAACACTGTTCAAGGAGATCGGCTTCTCCAGTAGGTTCTCCGACGCTATTGGCCAATCGGGACCAATTAGCTTAGCAAGATCCGCTCTCTGTCTTTGGAATCTCTCACATATATAAATTCTATGTAACGGATTATCTTCTTCTCCAGACCGACAGTCAAGGCAAGCCGCTTCCACAATTCTACCAATTCTTTTCAGGTGAATCAAGAACTGACAGTGTCCCGTCAACATCTGAACACATTTTCTGATAAGGTCAACATCCCAATTCTGCTAGTCCACAGCATTCGGAACAAACCGAAAAGTGAGTCTGCCCTTGGATTCAACTGCCCAATCTTTCTGGCATTTAGACAGGGTTCTCGGTCTTAAAGCTCCTCTCAAAGTTTTCCTACCGAGCCTAGGCTCCGCCGGTATAGTCTGATCGTAACGAAGAACCCTGGTATCCGATCTATGGTGAGCGGAATCAATCCTTTATAGAAGGAATATTAGCTAGTACTGCAGCAGCCGCCGTCGAAGTTGTGATATATGCACCCAAGATAGTTCTAGAAATAACACCTCTCAGTGACTGGAGTCCATTTAAATTTCTGACCAGTGTCAGTCACTCGGCGAATATATGAGAACCATAGGTCAGAATCGGAAGCACCGCCCCAAAAAAGATGGCAAAGTGAAAAAGCCTCTTAGTTCCTTCTTAAGTAAATGGAACAAATTCTTGCGCTCTCCGCACATTTGCTTGATATGTGCGGTGTATGAAAGCTTATCGTCAAAGATAAAACCCAAATATTTAGTTTGGAAAATATTTAGTTCTACCAATTCTATTATGTCCGATCTTAATTATGGGATTCCTGGTGAGCTTGGCACCAAACACCATATAGGTGGATTTTTCCGAAGAAATCTGAAGTTTGTTGTTAACTGCCAAATCATAGACAACTTCCATAGCTTCCTTCATCTTTACCTACAACATCGGTCTACTGTTGCCTCCTACTATAATTGCCAGGTTGTCCGCAAAGGCGATCACATCCAGATCAGAAAACTCATCGAATCTATTCAAAAGAACATCAACCACTAAATTCCAAATGTTCGGGCCCAGCTTGGTGTCCTGGAGGCAGCCTCTCTGTAAAGTTTTGCAAGTTGCATCCGGGCCAACGTCGAGCTTAACCTCTCGATCTTTGAAATATGAAATCATTATCTTAATAATATAAGCCGGTGGATTCTTCATCTTAAGCGCATGCATCTTAATATTTAGAAAGATGCCAGAAGTATATTTATAAGAACTGTTGTTAATGAAGTTATTTAAATTTTGAAGTGCCTGTCCGGTATCCCGACCCCTGACAAATCCGAACTGCTTCGCATGATGTGGACTCGCTCCATCATCACAAGGAAAGAGGCGTTCCTTGATAAAATGTTCAAGCGCTTTTCCCAATATGGGCAGTAAGATAATGGGTCTAATATTACCAAGATCACTTGCTCTCTTGCTCTGTCTAGCTATAGTAATTAGGGAGCCCAATTTCCATCTCCTAGGAAAATAAGATAGAAGCAAGCAATCACTGTATATGTGACTTAAAAAGTCGGACACAGTAACCGCCAGCGTCCTTAGCATAATGCCTGGAATACCATCGGGACCCGAAGTTTTTCTAATGTTCAAGCCAGATAGATAATCCATGACTTCTGCACCAGAAATATGTAGTAGCTCAGCATCCACCCGATCGCAATCCTTGGCCGTCATTTTCTGAAAGCCAGAATCCTCATCGAGATTGTCGTCCAGAATAAATTCGTTGATTATTAGTTCAGCCGTTTCATCAAAGTCTAATGTACAATCACCCTCACTGTTCTTAGTAATAGACTGAACCACGCTCTGGTTTCATCTTGCCAGCAGCCAATTTATAAGGGATGCCCCAAGGATCCTCGCGCATCTTCTCCTCCGCAAAACTTCTTCAGGAATCAGTTTTGGCTCTAGAGATTTCCTTTTTTAGTTGTTTCACCTTGTCCAAATAACGTAAGCGCAAGCCATCTCTAGCAGCTGTTTGAACCTCGCTCTGATAGAGCCGTCGGCTTCTGTAACACTCCTTCAGGACCTCCAGGCGATCGCCTCACCATAACGGTTTGCTGGGATAGATATTCTTTCTAGGTACTGTTTCGTTAGTGATATCTTTTTAAAGGAGCTCTAGCTGGAGCACCCTGTCATCGATGTGGGCCACCGTAGGCTCCCACAGAAGCCTTTCGATGTTAGCCAGTGCAGAAATGGCCATGTCCATCGCCTTCTCAATATTTATCTTAGTAATGGCTGGCGACGTAGCTACTTAACAGATATCATAATTCAACAACCATTTATACGTGATCAGTCTGTGATCACTGAGCGAATCGGCTGCTATATCCTAATCTAATACTTTATTAATGGTCATTATATTTCCACACGCTATATAGATGTTACTATCACCCAGAGGACTAGATAAAGTGGACAAGTATTTCTGTTCGTTGTGAATAACGAAACCTTCCAGGGAAAATAATTCAGCGAGGACACCTCCCCTATCGGAAGTATCTTGAGAAAAGCACAACGGGTGGTCAGTGTTGGCGTCGATAGCTCATAAAATGGCATCAAAGTCCAGTTTCCCAATAATGCTCCGCACAACATCAAGCTGGGAGAGGAGAGGAAAGTCCCTGGCAGGAGATCAATATGCACTGCACAATATAATTTTACTTTTGTTCAAGTCTATGTTCGCGGTTGCAATGTATTCACTTGTAAACTGAGCAATCCTCAATCCACCAAGAGTCGGGTTCACCAACACAATACATGTTTTGAATTTGGAGTTCTGATCCGCAATTAGACCCGACCTACCCAAGCCCGGAATGCTGTATATGTTATTCTTTACAAAAACATATGGTTCCTGTAAGAGCAAGATATCGATGTTTCTTTCGGCTGCACCATTCAAGCAGTTCAACGTCGCCACACGGCTATGATGTAGATTCTGTTGGCGGATCTTAACAAAATTTCTACTTGTCATTGCTGTCCCCAAAGACAATGCTCTTCACAAATGCTTCCATACTGCTCTTGTATATAGTACATCTAGAATCCCTAGGCATGTGTCTAATATCTGTAATCTTTGCTTGAATGCAAAGAGTGCACCTGTGTTCTTCAAGTTTGTCCTTCTTGGGGCATGTTCTCAGATCGTGCTTCTGTGCACAATATCAGCAGGCAGAATCCGCATTACACTTACCAGAAGTGTGACCAAACCTTTAACACTTGTAACAAGTCGTTATTTGCACCCTATCTTCTACATTGCAAGAATGCCACCCTAGATAAATAGTTTTCTTTTCTAACAACTTCTTCCGAGAAGTAGCATCAACCTCCACAACCCAGTGCACATAATGTTTGTCCTTTGGACCAAACTTGAAAACTGGACTAATATTTAAGGTCGCATCCACCTAATTATCCATGAAGTTTTGCTCAAGAATCTATTGTTCAAGTCCCTCCTTCCCAATGCTAGCCGGGACGCTGAACACCGTAAGTCTGGGCTTCAACTTGCCAACCTGCACAATAGAAAGATTCAACTTTTTGATATCCTCATAGTTAACAACCTTATCATAATCGTTGGAGGCAGACAGGACGATTACTTTATTATTCTTTGTGGAGTAAATCCTGGTAGGTTTTATACCAATCCTACTTGGTGAAATTTTTTGCATAGCCCATTTTTTGAGCTCGTCTCCGGGAACCTCTTTGCCGTCCACGGATTTAGTAAGTGCCAATTTGTAGGTCTTTGCAAGTGGGAGTGGTTTTCTGATACCGCTAACCTTGCACAATTCTCTTGCACAGACTCGCCCAATTTCTTATTCTGCTCTGACACCATTTCGTTTTGGCATCCTATTAAACGCTTAATCTCCAGAATGTCAGCCTTGAGGTTATGCTGTTTGGAATCGATAACATCGTTGACCTGAATATTAACTTCTTCAGTCTTGCCCAAGATGGCCTTAGCATGCTTGGAGAGTTTTTTCTTCTTGTTCTTATCCTCAATCGACTCGATGCCTAACTCAAGTTTTCTGATGTTATCGAGAATGAATTTCATTCTTTCAGCAAAAATCGCTTTCTCATCTCTAGGGTATGAGGAGGATCCTTCTTTGACCTTTTTGCCTACCGGCATGACTGATTCCTCATCTCCAGAGTCATCCTCCAAGGAAGGATCTCTATGTCTTTTCTGCTTGATGAAGCTAACCTCCATGTTATCGCTCTTTCAACACCGTAGGAAGCCGACCCAACCGGAGATTCAGAAGAGCCCACCGGCCCTCCCTTTTGTAGGAGGTTTCCCAACCTCCTTCTATGCACCTCTTAGCCGAAGATTGGTGCTTATGGCGTACAGCAGGTCACACTGCACGACTAATTGCGAATCTAACGTTGCAGCTAGGAGCCATCGTGGAGGAGGGTGCCGCTTTAACCAAAAAGTGATCACTCGGATAAACACTTTAGCGTCTCCCAGCGTCATCTAGGGTAAGAAGAAGAAGAAAGAGGGGAAATCCCACCATATTCCTCTCCACCGCCAATTTCTGAAAGGAAAGGACGGTGCCCCTCTTGATGATATCTTTTAATAATTAATAAATAAATTTAAATTTAAATTCAAAAGAAAAAGTAAAAACTAAGCTGATCATCATGAACGAGGTAAATTTTTCCCTCCGTCTTATTCCTGCTTACATTACAATATCTTTAATGAAAATAAATTAACAAGATTTTAAAAGAAATATCAGCTACAAAGTTTTCGCATAAGCTCGATTACTAAAATATACGAGAGAGATTGGGCCCCACTGAAATGGGCAAAGCCCAGTAGGTACCTGATACCTTCCTAATTTATCAAATTTAAAATGAGCCAATATCAAGAATTTCCAATCAATGAGCTTTGCGAGTGCAAAAACCTTCTAATTAAGCGGATCAACATAAAATAAACAAATAAAATCTGCCAGGAACGCCTACACTGATTGACTGGAGGAGTATCCAGCGAACTTCAACTTAAACTGTATCCACACTGGTACCCCAGTGGAAGGCCAGGATCCGTCACGTCTATTTCCCAAATCAAACTAGAACAACTCTACTTAACAACGGAACTGAAACCCACCAACGTCTTCTTCGAACGCAAGAAGACCGTAATCCCATATCTAGCTTATCCTAGCTTGAATGGCGAGCCATATCCGAACACAACATTCAATGGACCTTAAAGAAAAGTAAAACTTCCAAACGAAAAATTAAAGAGGGTCCTATAACGGCTGGGGTGTCTCCAGCTCGTTCTCGACGAAACTGTCCAAACGATCAACATTATTCAAAGAGATCAGCTTCTCCAGTAAGTCCTCCTACGCTATTGGCCAGTCGGAACCAATCAACTCAGCAAGATCAGTTCTCTGTCTTTGAAATTTTCCGCAAGTAAAGATTCTATGTAACGGGCTATCTTCTTCTCCAGATCGACAGTCAAGGCAAGCCGCATCGGCAATTCTGCTAATTCTTTTAAGATGAATCAAAAACTGACCGTGCCCTGTCAGCATCTGAACACACTTAATGCAAAAATCAACGTTCCAATTCTGCCTGTCCACAACATTCGGAACAAACCGAAAAGTAACTCTGCCCTTGGAATCCACAGCCCAATCATTCTGCCATTTGGACAGCGTTCTCGATCTTAAAACATCCTCAAAGTTCTCCTGTCAAGTCTAAGCTTCACCGGTACAGTCTGATCGTAACGAACGACCCTGTTACCAGATCTATAGCTAACGGAATCATTCGCCTCAAAGATAAGATCCGCTATAGGAGGAATATAAGCCCGTACAGCAGCCGCCGTCGTCGAAGTTGTAATATATGCACCCAAAATAGTTCTAGAAATGACACCTCTCAGTGACTGGAGTCTGTTTAGATTCCTAACCAGTGTCAGCCGCTCGGCGACAACATGAGAACTATAAGTCGGCAACGGATTCACTCCCCAAAAAAGATGGTAGGCAATGATCTAGCCGGCAATGAATAAACCCCGCTCAGTTCCTTCTTAAATAAATGGAAAATATTTTTGCCTTTCTGGCACATTTGTTTAATATGTGCGGAATATGTGAGCTTATCATCTATGAAAGGATCTGCCAATTTTGTTGTTTCCGATTGTCATCTAGGGTCATCTAGCTTACTAGCTAGAGTCATCTAACTCCTCTAGGTAGATAGTCATTTAGCTTACGATGGTATATTTCCAGCTGATGTTCACTATTAGCGAGTGAACAATCCGACGCTTGACGAACGCTGCTTCGCAATGATCGGAAGAGACGACATCGAATGATCAAAGATAAAAGGTGTGTCAAAGATGTCGTTCGCGAACAGAGCTAGTTTTTTGTGTTATTACTTTTAATATAACGAATATAACGAATTTCAATACAAGGAATTCCATCGTGCTTTAACATCAAGTTATACTCTCCAAGGTTTTGCTTCAGGTATATTATTTTCAATCCGCTTTCTTTTTAATTCCAATATCATATCTTGTATTTTTTTATATGATTCATAACATTCCTCACATGTTTTATAATATCATTCAATCCGGAAGTTTTCCTTCTTTTATAGACTCTTCGGCAACTCTATTTGTCATATGAACAAAACATGCGATATGTTTGTTTGCTCCAAATGTCTCGCGAATAGATTTGATTATATTTGCACCAGAATCGGTTACGAAAGCTACAACTTTTTTAGTATCAATATTCCAAGTTAATAATATTCCTTTCAATTGTCCAATATGCTGGCCTGTATGACTTTCATCTAATTCGAACAAACCAATCATAATTGATTGCAATTCACTCTGTTGCAAAAAATGAACTGTAAGTCACAGATAACCAGTGTTAGTTATCGTTTCTGTCCAATGACTGTAGTTATACAAAAGTTGACCTTTTTCAACATCTCCGCCATATAATGTTTGATAAAATGTCATAGTTTTTATCAATTTTCACTTCTATTGTTTCACGACCAGGCACTTTGTGCAAAGGTGCTAATTGCTTAAACAAATTTCTAAAATCTTTTCCTTCAAATGCATGGACTGGTCTAGTATCAACAGCAATGAAATACGTAATATTTTAAACCACCTTTAGAATATTGATTGATATAGAATATGCATTTTTTTCTTTTCAGAGTATTTGCAGTACTAGGAGAAATCTTGGTAAAGCAGCCTTCAGCAGTCTTCAGCAGACGTTTTAAGGGGTACAAAAGATGTTTCAGAGGTTTTAGCAATTTCATCAGATGTGAGGGCAAAAAATGATTCCAGAACATCCAGGTGAACTTGCAGAGTGAGCACATTCAATTAGTTTACTGAAAAAATAATAAATGATATTTATTTATATATTTTGTAATGTATTAACATAATGATACTCAAATTATTTATTTCATCGATATTGATTATTGTTTTACATCAAAACAACACTATCAGTATACACTATTGTATAATAAATCGATATCTGTTTATCGATATAATCGACTATCATCAACACAACACTAAACCTAAAACATAATTTGAAAATTTTCAGAACAGAATAAACAAAACATAACCTAAATGTTTATAAGAATTGTAATTTTCTATAGAAATATTAATAAAACGTAAAATATGTCATCAATTACCATCAACACAACATTAAACTTAAAAATTCAGGTTAGAACTACAAACACAACCTAGCAAAATCTCTGTAGAAACGCCAAACAAACTAAAAAATGAATTGATCAAAATCTAATCTAAAATCATTGTAAATATTGCACTATTTTCATAGAAATGAATGAACATTTACTGATGATATAATATAAATATGACTTACTGTTGTGATTTATTCAAAGATTTATCGTCAACATCACTTTCTGCTGGAAACATCACTTTCTGTTTCTCTTTAATAGGTGACGCTAGATTGCTTGTATTTCCAGATGTCTTAACTCGTTTGTTACAAATAATGCAAACCGCATCACCACCTTCTTTTTTGAAATACGACCACAATTTACTTTTCATATTTAAAATGCAATGCAAATACATGTAAATACATACTTGTATGTATTATCAACGCAACGGTAATTCAGTAATTCACCTCAAGCTCACTGCTCAGCCGGCTCGCACGTACTCTGTGATTCACAGAGTTTATTTTAGTTCGATTCGACCTACCAGGCTCTTTTGATATGTTGAGTTTTTTCGATATCGTTATATCGATATCGATATTTTTAAGAGTCGATATATCGATATTTATCGGTTATCCGATATATCGTAGCATCTCTAGTTCTAAGTAGTTTGCGAGAGTACCACATTGTTTATTGTTTGAGAGATGCAGGGAATTTTGTTTTTTGAACTTCGAAAGTTCTTTTTAAAAACAATTTATTTGCGACAACCTTCTTACAGAGTTTACTACAAGCAAATGAATCGGTTTGAATCTTAAAACTACGGTTTAATACATATAAAATGATTATTGTGTGATATATAATACTTTACACAGTGTCAGCGGTTTTATAGGTACGTAACTCCTCGCTTCTTAAGTTTCGAAAAGAATGGAATTGTTTTCGGGGCTCCTTGTCCGTGGGGTTTGAACCTTTGTGTCTTTTTCTTTCTTCTTTCTTCTTTCTCCTTTCTTCAGATGGAGGTAACATTTTTCTTGCACCTTGTATTTTCTTATAACGATGGAAATTATGACAATTAAACAAATAATAATTATTATTATATCGAAAAATGATATTGTGTTGATTATTGCTTCTTCTTCGGCGATTGGCTTTAGGTCATTTGCCATATTCCTTATTTTATATATTCCTTCAAAATTGATTTTCGTTAAGTTTGGTGTGGCATACATTTTTGTTTTCTTCATTTTTTCTAAAGATATTTCAAGCAGGATGGGAGCTTTTCCTTGTTTTATTTCGATGTTATTAATGTAGGTTTTAGCATTTATTTGTAATTTGCAATCTTTTGGAATTTTAAATAAAGTTGGTGATTTCACTTTTAGATGCTGATCAGTTTTACATTGAGAGAAAACTTTTTCTTCTCCGGCTGGTAAGAGTAGAACTCCTTCTTGAATTACTTGTTCTATGATGGATTCTTCAGTGTTCACTTGGATTGTTAAACATTTTTCCAGATTTCCGGAAAGTAGTTGAATTGTACATTCGTCACGTGAGTGAAAGTCTTCTTGACAAAAGTAACTTTCTTCCAGAAGCGGGCAGGTGTCCTTTCCAAACTGGTACGTTCGATCTTCTTGTGCCAAGTAGGGGTATTTAGGTACGATCATAAGATTGTTAAGGATTATTGGGTAAATGTGGTAGAAGATAAAGATCGCAGGCCAAATTATAGGAAAACGAATTGCAAATATTATTTTGTTACTAGAAAATGTTACTTGTGTACCTAAAAGTTGGTAATATGTGAGAATGTTATTAAAATGTAGGATTTCATTACTTTTATAAATTGTTTTTACGTAAGTCATCATTTCGTTTAACTCATGCGTCGATATTATAGCATTGTGTAATGCGTTCAGTTTTGCGAATATGATCGCATCTTCAAGATTATCGAGAAAGGTAATAATATTTTGCCATAAGATGTGATGATATTCCTTGAAAACTAATATAATCTTGTATTGTAGATTTAGTTTTATAAGCTGATTGCTGAAAAATCTCTAAGCCTTTTTCTAATTTTTCCTGATTTGTACTTAACATGAAAATTGTTTTATTGTAATTACTTATCAGATTTTTAGAAAGTGATATCTGCTGATTTGCTTCATTTATTATGTTTCGTTGATTTCTTTCTAATTTATTTATAGCACTGTGGTATCTCTGGCCATCCTCTGAATCTAGAGTTCCGAAGAGCCATTTATCTACTTTACCAATAACGTTTATTAAACCTCTTTTGGTTCTTAGATGTGGGTACAAGTTTTTTAATTTACTTTGTGTGGTTTCTATCAGGAGTTGCGTTCTCAATAATGAGCTTTCCGAAAGACTATGCTATGAGATATAATTAGTAATATTTTCTTTATTTAAGTGATTTTTAATAGTTAAAAATGAATTTTCAATATTGATTAATTGATTAATAATAGGCTTAAGATCTATGTAATGTAGGAAGGTGTGCTTCCGGGGAAGAATGGGGTTATTGATGGTTTTGGTTTGAATGTCCTACTGTTTCGTTTCTTTCATCAGGAGTATTGCCACGATTATCAGGATTCTCTTTATTGTCGGTTTCCTGCAAATTCGATCTCTTTTTAGCTTTTGGTTTTCTTGCTAGATTCTTGTGATAAGTTCCTTTATCGGTAATTACTTTTAACATACCCTTCTCTTTTATTATTGCTTTCTTAAATTTAGGTTTATCTTTTCCTAGCTATAGTGTTTATGTAGACTACTTCTGATTTAAAGAATTCAGGTGGATTGTTTCTATCTAGGTTTCTTTTAGTTATTATTTTCTCTTTAGTTTTTGCGTTTAGATGCTGGATATTTGTATATAATTGATCAGATTGTTCTTTGTGTTTTTGAACAGTTTGATACTATTATCTGGTCATTTAGATCGAAAGGGTCGTTGTTATTTATGTGACCTTTTATTATCTCAAACGGGGTATGTTTAGTAACGCTATGGATTGAATTGGTGTATACGAGAATAGCTCTTTTTATTATTTGGATCGGATTTAATTGTAGGTTTTCCTCTTTTAAGCACCTATAGTGTTCAGTCAGGGTGGAATGAAATCTTTCCACGGGTGAATTGGAATTGCTATTTTTCGGTGTAGTGTAGTGAAGTTCAATTTTATAAAGTTTACAAATGTCTTCAACTTCCTTATTTTTGATTTCAGTTCCACAATCTGTTGTTATTTTTAAGGGTAAGCCATGATGAGTAATAAAGTTATATATGTTTTCAATTATTGTGGGACCGGTTAACGATGCTAGATGATACGCTTGACAATAATTCGAGAATGTATCGATTATTGTTAAAGAACTTTCATTTGATATTTTGAACGTATCAGTGTGGATATGTTCGAAATGTTTTGATGAAGTAGGTGTTAGATTAAATTTTATTATGGGTGAGCTTCTGTCATATTTGTTCTTTTGACAGATCTCGCAGTTGTTAACATAATTTTCAATATCGTCGGCCATTTTGGGCCAATAAAATTTGGGAGTTAATGCATTTTTCATTTCGGTGATTCCTTGATGATATGTTTTTCTCGTATGATACATTTCTAATTTCGCCTTTTGATCGTTGAGCGTTTCGACGTCATTTAAAAATTTGGAACATCGAATGGAATTAAAAACAGAGTTTTTAAATAGCTCCTGAAGGATGGTTATGAAGTTTCTTGCAATCCTTGGTTCTTTGAAATACATGGCATACATCTGTTTGGGGTCGATAAATTCTTTTAAGAACTTGACTATATGTTCAGTCAGTTTACGATTAGATATTGTTACGTACATTCGGCCGTTTTTGAATACTTGTTCGTATCTACACTTAATTGTTTCGATGTCTCCACAAGCAAATATGATTTGGTTCTTGTAGGTATTTAATGATCTTTCGGAAATGGGAAGACCAATTATTGTATATTCTGCTGAGGTGTGCACTGCTTCTAAATCATTATCTTTCAGGGGTATTATCTGGATTTTAGAGTGTATCTTTATTTTTTGTTCTGGAGCAAGTATCTCTTCGAGATCGTCATTATTTAGTTCAGGCAGATTTTCTCTGTTCTGGATTAATTCCTCTCTTTCTTTATCTATGTCTCCAGGGTTGTTATACAATGATAATGTTTCCAAAGCATTTAAATCTTGCGTATTTGTTTGTATCATTGACAATGCGTCGGCTGCTTGATTCAATTTTCCTTTCTTGTATTCTATTTTGTAGTCAAACTCTTCTAGTTTGAGTTTCCTTCAAATTAATCGTGAGTTCGGTTCTTTTAATGAGAACAACCATTTCAATGATTGATGGTTTGTAAAGATCGTGAATTTATAACCGAATAAATAAGGTCTGAAGGTCTTGCAGCTCCAAACTATTGCTAATAATTCTTTCTCTATAGTAGAGTAGTTAATTTTAGCTGGGTTCAGTGTCCTTAAAGCGTTGCATATTGGATGATTATTTTGCGATAGTATAGCTCCTATAGCGTACTTCGAAGCGTAGGTTGTTACTTCAAATGGTTTCTCACAGTCTGGATATGCTAATACTGGCTCGGATGTTAAAATTTCTTTACAGATGTTAAAACAATTTTTAAATTCTTGTGTATATATAACTTTTTGGTCCTTTTTTTAAACAATGAGTCATGGATTTAGTAATTTTTGCGAAATTTCGGATAAACTTCCTGTAGTAACCTATTAAGTCAAGAAATGACTTAATTTCTCGCTGCGTTTTTGGTATGGGGAAATTTTGAACCGCTGCAGTCTTTTTACTGTTGGTTTTATTCCCGAAAGTGTGATAACATGACCTAGGAACTCAACTTCTTTTCTTAAGAATTCGCATTTGTCTAATTGTACCTTCAAGTTAGCTTCTCTTAATGTTGTAAATATTAATCTTAAGTTTTGCATATGTTCCTGCAATCCGGTACTGAAAATAACAATGTCGTCCATGTAAACCATACATATTTTGTTCCAAAGATCTTTTAAAACTTCGTCCATTACCCTTTGAAAGGTTGCTGGAGCGTTCTTTAATCCGAATGGCATTCTGAGGTACTCATAGTGTCCGTTATTTACCGTGAAAGCTGTTTTTCAATCGATTGTTTGTCCATTTCGATCTGGTGGAATCTGTTCGCCAAATCCAATGTTGAAATGTATTGCGCTCGGCCCAGTTTGTCTAAGATGTCTGTTATATTTGGAATCGGATACCGGTCTTCTATAGTCTTCTCGTTTATCTTTCGATAATCTACGACTATTCTCCCCTTTTGTTTCCCGGATGCGTCCAGTTTCTTGGGGACGACCCAAATAGGGGATGACCATGGACTAGCTGATGGTCTTATTATATTTTTCTTGGGCATTTCATCGATCTGTCTCTGTACTTCTTCCTTATGTACGTAAGGATATCTATATGATTTTGTGTGTACAGGTATTTCGTCTATCGTCCTTATATTGTGTTTTACTTTAGATGTAAAAGTTAGTTTATCATTTTGTTTCAGAAAGACATCAGAATATTGTTTGCAAATTTTTGTTAAACTTTTTCTACTGTTTTTTAATTTCCATCACTTTTATCAATTCCAACCCTTGCTAATATCTGTTATTATGCAATAGTTTCCAATTAAACAGAATTACAACAGACCTGTGGAATAGGTCTACTGGGGAAACCACGTTAAAAAAAACCTAAGTACACTACCTCAAAGGTGGCGTGGAAACGTGTGCATATTATGACGCTTACAAATTTTTGAATCGTTATACCTCAGGAACGGTGGCTCTTAGAAAAAAATTATAGATCCCTTTTTTATAGGTAATTTTATGATCAGCAATTTTTGTCTGAGGTAATTTTATGATAAAACTTGCCGTTTTGATGAAAATCGCGAAAAAACCCATTTTTTGACCTTTGACCTCGAGTTCAACCCCAATTCAATTTATGTCCGCGTACTGGAACGATGGAGAATTTTGAAATGTTATATTTAATTATGTTTTGAACAATTTTACTTACTTCCAGCTTGATGTGAATTTATGTACCTTTGAATGTATAGATTGACCGGAATATACAGCTCGTTTTGAAGTTGAAAGTTGCCACGTTAAAATAACTATACGGGAGGAAAAAATGTGATTCAGATCACATAAAGATCCAGAATTAGGCTGAGGAATTTGCCATTACACTCCAGATATGCCAGCAGTAGTCCAAATAGTGGATAGGCGCAGATGAAAATACGCAAGGAAGACAAAAATTGCTCCTGCTGCAGGAAAAGTTAGGGCCACGGTTTTTTTTCTCATGGTGTGTTTGTCTTAAAAATTTGCTGACTTTGAAAAATACTTTCTTCAGCCTTTACCTTTTATAATTTTCTTCATTGTAAATTTGATAATTCAAAATATTTTATAATGCTATTGATTTCGGTATCAGAGTCAGACATGAAAATGAAAGTTTAAGATTTTTGTAATGCCGAATTAAAATAAAAAGCTTACAGTAATATGAGAAATGAGGCTTTTGGTTGGCCATAATTGTTGATGATTTCGTTTGTTGACTACTTATCGCTTTTCTTAACTTAGGGTGGTCGAGTCGATGTGTCCTCTACCAGTTTCCGGTTCCTCTACTCAGTTTGAACTTGCTTGGGTGATGGAGTTTTTTCTGTTTCTTCTTGGTTCTTTTGTCTTACCAATTTAATTCTAGCAATGGAAACTAATGTACGGTGCTAACGGAATGGGCTTGATAATCTTGCCGACTGCGCCACCTAACATTATGTCATTATTTATGGAATAAATCTTCCTTACCTTGAATAAATATGTGCTATTTTCCACTGTCAGGAGGTAAGAGTGGCTGTAATTTCCTCGGCTGCCATGTCTAGCGCGCCCTTAAACACGACCTTCTTCAAGTAGTCGGTCCTGCTGCCGAAAGTGTAGTATTATACCGCGTTCTTGTTTGTCTTGACAACTGACTTCAATTTACATTCAAAGGTATTTATAAAAATAAAATGCTGATGAACTTTAAAAAAGCTAATATTGCAGTTTTTACAGGATATGTTTTGATTAATGCAATTCATTATATAGGGTGAACCAGTATTGGAAAAGGTAACCAGTATTGGGAAAAGAACCAGTGTTGGTAAAATCCAGGGACGGTGAGTTGTATTTGGGTGGGTTGAATTTGACTTATTTCCGTTGGATGATTGACCAGTTTAACTTGGGCAAACTCATACCCTGGAAGGGTATGTGACTTGAAGTATAGCTCTTCAGATTATTAGAGCCTATTTGAAACTTTACATCCTGGTGGTAACTCTATAAGGTAAGAGCCGAAAAGAGGGATGGTTTCATCTTGATTTGTGGTATGTCGAATGGGCAATGATTTCCGTTATCCAATCCATTTACCGTCGATAATTGGTGTAACTTGGACTTCTCGTAGCTCAATGTTAAACGAGTGGCATAAGGTAATATGTGACATATATTTTAATAGACTCACTGCGCAGGGGTTTTTATCTCCAAGTGGTTTAGTAGAAGCATATCTGCAGATAAATTCATCCGAGGACATTTCTAGGCTTTCTTTATTTTGGTACGAATAAGATTTATCACTAAGCTAGGTATGGTTCATGTCATGGTGTTATATGTTGACTATGAAAGTTTGGTTACTCGGAACAGGTAGAAGGTAAAGATGGTAATATTGATATCTTCCTGTTTCCACTAATGGAAGCTCTAATAAAAACATAATTTCATAATCTTCAGAACAGCATTTTATTTCGATTAATTTTTCAAATTTTAAAACATTTCGAAGTTCTGTTGTCAAGGGTAGCATTTTTGGATCTAAATAATTTTCAAGTTTTCTTATTTCTGACAAAAGTTCATTAAGATCAATAATTGAATTATGCAAAATGTTAATTTTTGAGAAGGTAATTGCTGTTTCAACTTTATCAAGTAAATATTATATATCGAGTGATATAATATAGTTATCTGATTAATATGGGTATAAATTGGTAAATATTGATGATTATTGGTTTCGTGTACAGATACTTCTTTGATTATTTCTTCAATTTTGTGATATTCTTATTTGTAACAGCAGTTGATTATGCGTAATATTATACATCATATCTTTAATATTATTAAGAGCTTCCGTTAAGTGATGAGGTTTACTTCATTAATTCCCAATTTATTTTGATTGCTTTGTAGATTTTTAAATTTAGCTTCGATAATTTCTGCGTCCCTTTGATCAAGATTTCCCGTGATACATTTAATGAATGAACCTAAAGGGTTGAACAGTCATCTTTTATTTCGATACGTTTTTTCGTGTCTCACTATTTGATTTATTAGGGTTTCTATTTGTTTTTTCTGCCGAACTTAACAAAATAAAATAATTGTAATATTCTTGCTGATAGTCGTTATTATTTGCTAAGGCTGCTAGAAGAGTTTGTGATTGAGCTTTTAGAGAGTGGAATTCGTCAACTATTGGTTTCATATCAAAATATTGAATAAAAGTCCAGTGATTTGATGTAATTTTTGCGATTCCTTTCTTGCAGGATAGTATTCCTGGATAGTTGTTAAGATTGTGGAATTTTACCTCTGCTGTTAGGAAGGTGTAGGTCCATCTGCAACAATCAGTGTTATTTTAGTTTCATTGATGTGCAGAACTTCCTTATTTTGTTTTTCGGGTGTTCGATTTCAATTTTATGATTATCCAAGATTTTTGTTAAGATAGAAGGACCTAGATATCTCATTTTCAGTTTTCCTGCTCGTGGATCTGGTTTTTTGTAAACTTGAGAGCGTATTTGTGGATGTATGTTCTTTTTCTTTTAATTGATTTTGCCGATTATTTTTTGTTTAAGTTGTTGGGTTTCTTCGGCGATTATATCGTATAAAATTTTGGTGTTATTCTTATAATTATGAACGCATTCAGAATATACGCGCGAAGGAACAAGATTCATCGGATCTCTTGCATTAGTATGTCCTAATACAAGTTCGTGAGGCGTTAATTGGTACTAGAATGGATGGTATTATTGTAAGCAATAACAGCATAACGCATTAAATTTGTAACATCAGAATGTGTGTCAGATTCTCTTAAAATTCTTAAATGTTCTATTAGTGTTGAATGTTAGCGTACAACGGGAGAGTTCGATTCATGATGACAAGGCGTTGTAAAATGTATGTCTATGTTGTGTGATTTAAGGAAATTTTTTACTACTTCGTTTCGAAATTCAGTACCGTTATCTAAAACAATGCATTTCGGAACTACTACGAATGAAAAATAACTTATTAATTGTTCACAACATGAAATAGCGTTTCCATGATAAGGGAGAGCTTGGCCAAATTTTGAGAATTTATCTAAAAATGTTAAGAATTTATTTTTTCCTACTACTAACGTATCGATGTGTACTAGTTCAAAAGGTTTATTTTTTCCTACTACTAACGTATCGATGTGTACTAGTTCAAAAGGTTTAGTCTCTCTCTCTCTCTCTCTCTCTCTCCAAAGAGAGACCAAACCAAACCAAATTGTTTAATGTCTATTATTTTCCTTATCTCGCAATTCGCTCTTATTCTTCTATTTATTATGTTATCAAAAATCTTGCCCATCACCGGTATCAAGCTTATCGATCTTTCACCGCCACTTTTTTTGGGAAGCCAGCATATTTTGGCTCTTTTCCAGCACTTCGGGAAATATCCGGCCTCCCAATACTTGTTGTATATTGCCAACATCTTTTCTTTATCCTTTTCTGATATTTGCTTGATCGCCTCATTTAGTATTCTGTCTTCTCCGGTGGCCTTATTCTTCTTCAAATCCGTTATTACATCATTCGTTTCCTCCATCCTAATGTTGTCGATTCCCCTCCCTTCTCTTCCCCAATCTCTTGCTCTTATCCTGTTTCTAATTTGATTGTATTTTTCCGTGTCATCTTCTTCGAATGCTGGGTGATACTTTGCCATTTTTTCTTTCTCTTGTTCATCACTTTTTCTGCCATCGTGCTTCCTTTTCCCATGTTTAATTCCATACCTTCTAAATACTTCCCACAGCGGGGCAACTCTGTTTCATGGCTCGCTCTATATAATAATATAGTTCCTTATATTTTTTTCTTTCGGTTTTATAATCAGTTCTTTCCATTTCGTCTAGAGTAGTTTGCCTTTTCATTTCTTTTACTAGTCTTCTCAGTTTGGTTTTTTGTTGGCCGCATTCTCCGTCCCACCATTCATTTCCATTCTATATTATCACTTTTTTCTTCCTCATTCTCATTTATCATTCTTTGGCATATTTTTTTAAATTTTATCCTGGTATCTTCTAATTTCTTCATCTAATTGTTCGTTGTCTATTTCCTCTAGTTCAATCTCTATCTCGTTCACTTTTTCTCTGAATCTATCCCATTCTGTTCTTTTATAATCCCAGCATTATTTTCGTTTTTCTTTACGTTCTGTCTCAAACTCAATCTCGGCTCTCACATACCGATGGTCGCTCAAGGACTCATCCTCACTAATTCATATATTTCATATATTTCCACACCTCTGTACCAAAAAATGTCTATAAAACTACTGCCCATTCCTCCTGCAAAAGTCGGCAAACTCCGATCATTGTTCGCCAGAGTGATGCCATTCTGCACCGCCCAAATCAAAAGTTGCTCGCCCCGCTGATCATCAATGTTAACCCCTCCCCCCCTCGCTCTATTTTTGGCATTGAAATCGCCTGCCACAATAACTTTCCATTGTTATAGTCTCTCAGCCTTTCCAGTGAACACCAGTCCCCCGTTTCTGGGTTCCTTGTACACATTGGTCAGCCTGAGATCCCTGAGTTCTACTGTTGTCATGTTCTTATCAGTAAACTCTTCGATCATCACCGCCATTCCCTCTTTCGCCAGGATCATTGGTTTCGCCCCTCTCCCTTGTCGAAAAATTTGTCACCCTTCCCATGGGTTCATCCTGCTCGGCGGCTCCTGCACTAGAACCACATCTATTCCCCATTCTTCCGCATTCACACTCATCAGTCTCTCAGCATGTATTCGTCTTCCCAAATTGATTTGCAACACTTTCATACAAATATCCGTAGTCTATTCTTTTTGTGGCGTCGGCCGCCCTAGCTACGAATATCGGATATCTCCTGTCGTTCGCCCCGTGCTTTACCCCATTCTTCCTTCCGCTTTTTATACAGTTCACGCAATTCCTTTAATTTTTCTCACACTTTCTTGCATCATGTTCGCCTCCACGTTTATTACAGGCCACTGTTTCCGTGCAATGCCTCTACAGATAGCCAAATCTCCAGCACTTAAAGCACTGCACGACCTCTTCAAAAACTTCCATATACACACTCACAAGGCACACATTCACTCTTCCTCTTTCTATTAGTTTCCTACACACATCAGGCCTGACTTCCATAACCCAATTTTCCTTTGATTCGTCCCTACAAGTAAACTTCCTTATAACCTTGAATACGTCCATCGCTGCTTCCTCTCCTGCCATTTGCTTAACTTCTTCATTCTCGCTTATTATCTCAATCATCAGTTCACTCTCTTTATATCTTTTTCCACCTCTGTTATTTTTATTTTCGGTTTTATTTTCTTACCCTCTCTCACTTCGATATCTTTCATGCCTTTAATTTTATTTACAATTTTGATCTTTTGTTCCTCGTCTCTACATTCCAACACAATCGCACCTCCATTCAACCTTCAGCATTTCTTAATTTCTATTTCCTCATAGGTCAGCTTCTTTTTCATCGCCTCTATTGTGGCTTTTCCATTCTCCTGCCCCTTAATCCACCCTTCTTGCTTTGGTTGTGGCTGCTCCCATTCCTCCCTTCTCGGCATCTGTCTATTTCCTCTCTTCTCTTTCGCTATCCTCTCTCTCCTCCTTTCACTACTATCGCTTACTACTTCCTTCCTTTTTTGTACTCTTTCATTCTAGACTTTCTTTTCTTTTCTCTTTCCGTTCATCTCCCTAATTAATGTTTCAATTTTGTCCATTCTTGCATTCATTCCTCCTTCCATTTTCTCCTCTAGCTTTTTCTTTGCCCTACCCTGATCCGCTATCGTGAATTTCGCTTTACCCGTCTGTCCGTAGCGGGCTGAGGTCATCCTTCTCATCTCTTTTGTTTTATTATTTATTTCATTAAAAATCAGTACAAAATTTACATCATATAATAAATTGCAAAAACCTTCACTCTGCTCCTCAGCTTCCTCCATCTCATCTTCTGTCTCTTCCTCCTCGCTGGTCTGTTCCTTTTCCGCTTCGCACTTGTTCCTGCTTCTCGCTCCATCTTCTCTGCCCTTCGTTGCCGTTATCGTCGTCCCTCTTCCTCCTCCGGTTTCCTCTTCTCTCCCTTGCTGTCCCCTCGTCTGCATCCTTTCTGCTTGTTTCCTTCCTTTATCCTCTTCTTTTCCACCGTTATTTACTTTTTCGCCCTTTTTCTCCACAGCTCTTTCCCCCTTGTCATTTTCTTTCATTTTCCCCTTTCAATCCTCGTTCACTCGGATTTTTCTCTAATTTCGATCCGCACTAGAAAAAATCGCCCGATCGGAAAAAAAATCACTCTTCAACTTGTCCCGCCAAACGCCGTTCAGACTGCAATACGTGTTTATCGATCGTCCGCGTTCCGATGGCGCACTTTTCGTCCTTCCGATTTAGCTCCGCTCACTAGCTGGTTTGCCCACCCACGATCGTTTGCGAATTTGCTACGCGATCGGTCGGCACTCCAGCCTTTCCCGTATACTTTCTCTCTCGAAACGCACTCGCCGAGTTACTTTTCTCCACTTTTACATCAGCCCAACCTGCAACACGTCCGTTCTACACGGCTGCCGAAAGCAAAACGAGTTGTAGGGACAGAATTGTCGTTTGCTTTTCAGTTTTTACCTTACGGCTTCAACCTAGCATACACCAACTATCTAGTGAGACCACTATCAAGAACAACACCCAACACCCTGAACTCGCCAAAAATTTTTGGGGAAAGAAGACCCCCGTCCCCGGTCGGACAGATGATTTTCCCTCTACTCTTCCTCGTAATCCTCGCTCTTTATCACCCTTTCTGCCCATCCATTCACAATACATATCATTTCGCCATTCACTTTATTTTCTTTGTCCCTCAATTCAATTTCTCTTCCATCCAGCTCTCTCAAGCATTCTTCTCTTCCTTCCTTCCTCTCTGCACTCATGCAACCAACCCTCACATGCTCTACATCTTCCTTTCCGCTTCCATATTCGCAGTTTCCGCTGTCATTCTTTATCTTAAACCTTTCCCTATACCCTGCTAGATTTCCATGTCCCGTTACCAATTGCATTCCTTTCCAAGATATTTCCATTCTCTCTACTCCCACTCGTTTGCACCATTCGTACATCTTTCTACCTTTTTTACTCTCGTCCCATTCCTTTTGCCATTCTCTTATTATATTCCCTTTCCTCTTCTTTCTCATCCATTCTTTCGTCCACCTCTTCTCGCATTCCACCGCCACTCGTTCTTCTTCTCTTCCCTCACTTGCCAACTCATCCACTCTTCTCATTTCTCTCTCACTTTTTCTCGCCATCCATCTTACGTTTATTGACTTCCCTTCTCTCATCAGCTTACTTATCTGGGTCTGTAGGAGACTATCTCCTTTTCCTGCTCTCTTCCTGTGCTCTATTTCACTTACAACATCTCTACTACCTGTTATTAAAATCTCTTTCTCTCTACCTCTATCCCTGAACCATTCTATCCCTCCCTTTACTGTATGGTACTCACACTCTCTGGAGGTTAGTCCGTCACTCACTCTCTCTTTATACTCTCGCTCTTTATACTCACTCTCTCTTTATACCCGCCCCCACAGCCAAAGCTTCTGTCGGTACCGTCTTATACGACTGCGTAACCAACTTCAAAGCTCTTCTCTGCACCACGCTTAGCCCTTTCCTCACTCTCACATCGTTCGCTCCTCTTCCCCATATCTCCGCCACATACAAAATTGCTGGTCTTTATACCCTTTCATACATCACTTTACCATTCGCTATATACCACGCTACTATTCTTGCTTCTTTCCCCAGTTTTCTCCTCATCAATCCACCCATTTTCGCTATCACACTACCCATTTTCTCCTTTATTTCTCTCACATGCTCTAGATAATTCATACCTCTATCCAATGTTACACCCAGATACTTTAGTATTTACATTTACCACAATCTTTCGCCCATCCATCCTAATTACTGGCACTCGTATTTTTCTTTTTTTTCCAGACAACATCATATCAGTTTCCTGACAGAGTTTCCGTCCTCACAGAGTTCGCCCATTCCTTACATTCATTCCAGTATTTTTCCCATTTATACTCAATCTTTCTTACAGACGCTCCGCTGATCACAATTATTTGATCATCGGCGTACGCCTGTATCCATCCTTTCCCTTCTCCCGCTTCCTCTTCTTCACCATCCCTCTTAATCAACTCATTCATCCTTCTAAACCATCCATTGATATTCGACAGCCACAACGTTGGCCCCAGACAACTCTATCTTTCATAAAACCTATATATCTATAGGTTATATAACTATCTTTAACCTATATAACCTATATACCTATATAACTATCTTTAAAAAAACTGCCACTCTATCTTTCATAAAACTTTTCACCATTTTAACTATTCTTTCATTCATTTTTGCCCTCATCAACTCTCCCAACACTTCCACTTGCGTGGCCGTGTTGAAAGCGTTCCTCAGGTTCAGAGTTATATTCTCTTATTTTTTCCATTGCCTTCTCGATTCCTAAAACCAAACTGTTTCTCATCGAAAATTTCATTCGCTTCACAGATTGCTCGGATTCTCGTATTGACGATGTTATCCACGATCTTTCCCATCATCGGTATTAAGCTTATAGACCTTTCTCCTTTTCCTTTCTTGTGCAGCCAGCACTCCTTGCCCTTTTCCAACATTTGGGGAAATGTCCTAAAGCCCACCATCTGTTGTATATTTTCAATAATAACTCCTTGATCTTCTCTGACATTTGCTTAACGGTCTCATTTGGGATCGTGTCCTCTCACATTGCTTTGTTCTTTGTCAGATCTCGGATAGCATCGTTCACTTCTTCTATTATAATATCCTCACTTCCAGTTAATCTCTTTCCCACTCTCTTTCTTTTATTCTGTTCACTGTGCTTTCATATTCCGCTATTTCGTCATCCTCACATGTCGGATGGTATTCCCTCATTCTTTCTATTTCAATTTCTTCACTTTCTCTATTGTTCCTTTTCCCTTTTCCCATGTCTTATCCTAAAGCTTCTGAAAACTTCCCACACTTTATTCCATGGCTCTCGTTCAACCAGTACGTCTATTATTCTATCGTTATATTGTTTTTTCTTTTGCTTTATCATTTCTTTAAACCCTTTCCTCTCTCTCTTATATCTGTTCCCTTCCACTTCCTCCACCACCATCTTTCCTTTCATTTCTATCACCAATCTTCTCAATTTTGCCTTCTTCTGTTTACATTCGCCATCCCACGATTCGTTTCCTTCTCTTTTTATTATTCTTTTCCTTTTTATTGCTTTCTGACATATTTTTCTGAATCTCTCATGGTATTTTTCTATTACCTCGTCCAGTTCGTCTTCATTATTTGTCGCTTCTATTTCTACCTCTATTTTGTCAGTCTCTGTTCTAAATCTCTTCCAGTCCGTATTTTTAAAATCATAGCAATCCGTTCTTCTTTCCTTTATCTCAACGTCTATCTCCACATTTGCTCTCACGAACCGATGGTCACTCAAATATTCTTCCTCGCGTACTTCCCATTCACTCACTTTCACTCCTATATACCAGAGAATGTCAATGTAGCTGCTGCCCATCCTTCCTGCGATGGTTGGCAAGCTTCCACTGTCCTTCCCTAGCTTTAGATCATTCTCCACTGCCCACATCAACAGCTGCTCCCCCCCTTCTGTCTTCAATCTCTCCTCCCCACATCCTATTCTTCGCATAAAAATCCCCTGCGATAATCCATTTACTCCTTCCCACTCCCTTAAACTTTTTCTCAAACTCCAGCTGTCCCCCGCCAGACTCCTCATACACGCTAGTCATTTTCACCTCACCAATCTCAACCGTTACAACATTCCTGCTCGATTCTTCCTCTATCATCCTCGCTCCCAATTGCTCCTTTACTAGTACTATCGCTTTCACTCCATATTATTTCCTAAACATCTCCCATCCTTCCCATTCACTCAATCTCACTGGTGGTTCTTGTACTACTATCACATCCACTCCTCATTTTTCCGCATTCACTTTCATCAAACTCTCCGCACCATTTCCTCTCACCAAATTGATTTAGAGTACCAACATCGTTAGTACCCGTAATCAATTCTTTTTTTTAAATCAGCCATCCTGGCGACGTACACGGGACATGTCTTGTCGTTCGCTCCATGATTTATCCCTTCAGTCTTATCCATCCTTTCACAATTTACACATTTTTTACCACTCGCTCCGCATTCCCTTCCATCGTGCTCTCCTGCACACACGCCACATGTTACTTTTCCCGTACAGTACTTTTGCAAATGTCCAAACCTGAAGCATTTGTAACATTGTAACATGTCTTCAAAAACCTCAACAAACACACTGACCAGCCCCACATTCACTCTTCCTCTCTCTATCATTTTTCTACGCATATCCGGCCTAACCTCCATCACCCAATTTTCTTTTGTCTGATCTCTACAAGTAAATTTCCTGACCACTTTGAACACACTTGTTGCCATCTCATCGCCTACCAATTGTTTTACCTCCTCATTTACACTTACAATTTCCCTCATAAGTTCTCCTTTTTTGTATCCTTTCTCCACTCTCGTTATTTTTATCTTCGGTTTTATTTTCTTTCCCTCTCTCACATCTATATCTTTCAAACCTTTAATTTTATTTACAATTTTCTTCTTTTGTTCTTCGTTTCTAATAAATTTGGATTTAGCTATCAAAGCTTCAGCTACCTTGCATGCTGATAAGAAGACTGTGATGACAAGCGGGCCCTCGACCTCGACCTCAATCACAATACCGAATGTCGAAATCGATGCCATGTCGCTGGTGCCCTGTTCGATACCTTCCACTGCCGAATCTACATCTAGTCTGCAACAGGCCAGCTTGCCTGTTACCTCATCTTTTACAACTGTAGCTAAGTTGGATGTTGGTTTTTACGCGAATCAAGAAAAAATCTTGGATGAATATTTTAAAGTTTCAAATTTTAAAAACGCCATGGAACCCACCCAGAGATTATAAGTTTCCTATATCCACAAAACGAAACTTGCGCTTTCAATTGATATGATTGGAGAGATTCCCCTGGTTGTCATATTCGGAATATAAAAGTGGAGCATACTGCAGAGTTTGCGTGGTAATGGGACGTTCGCTTGATGAAGGTAAAGGCGGTCATCAAAGGATCGGCCAGTTGGTAACCGAACCTTTTTGTAAGTAGAAAAATGCCCTAGAAATATTTGAAGCTCATGCGAAATGAACAGTCTGTTGGTTCCTACTTTCGACATTCTGCTCAACGCACTGCTTTCTTGAAAGAAAAAATTCAAGAGCTACTACCCGTCGGTAACCAAAAAAACTTTCTCTCAATGTGTGAAATACGGTGGGTCCACAAACATGAAGCTATTATAAGATTCAGGGAAATTTATTCAGCGATTGTGAATGCTCTCGAAGAACTCCAATTTAATCACAATAAGGAAACATCGCAACAAGCCGCCCAATTGTTAAGTACGCTTCGATCTTTGGATTTTGTGATGTGTTTAGTGATTCTTCAAAAAGTTATGAGCTATACATTGTCGCTATAAAAACAATTATAGACAATTGACATCGATCTTATCACGGCATTCAAACACGTAGATGATGTTATTAATGTCTTACAACTCCTGAGAAACAACACTGACGTCGAATATCTTCATCTCTATGAAGACGCAAAGGTTTTACTGGAAGAAAATGGTGGTATACTGCGAATGCCACGCGTCGTCGGAAGACAATTAAATAGACCGAACATTCCTGCATTGGATGTATGCACGTATTACAAAATTAATTTGTTAATTCCATTTCTTGATCATACAATTCAACAACTGGTTGAAAGGTTTACCAAACATCGTAAAGTAGTACCTTCAAATTTCACTACCAGTTCTGAAATTGAAGAAGCGATTTCCATGTACTCGTCACTGTTTCCCGAAAGCAACATATCAATGGTTAAAGCAGAACTTGAAGTATGGAAAACAGTGATGACAAGTATCTCGCCTACCCCGAAATCTAGTTTGGAATGCCTAGATATGTGCGATAAAAACCTTTATCCTAATATTTACACATTACTACACATCTTGGCTACCATTCCTTTATCCACTGCTACCCCAGAAAGGTCTTTCTCGAGCCTAAGGAGACTGAAAAACTATTTACGAAACACTACAAGTCAAAACAGACTTAATGGTTTGGCTCTCATGAACATTCACTATGGAACAGAAATTCATGCAGATTAAGTAGTGGATATATTTAAAAGAAAAAGCCGAAGATTTCTTCTTTCGTGGTTTTAGATTTAGCGCAGAGGAACAGAATTAATTTAACCATTGCATTTAAAGTTAAGAACTTTATAAATATGTCGTAATTTTTCCGATGAATATATAGATATTAAATTTCATGTAAGTATATTTTTGTTGTTTTATTTACTTCAAACTAAACCCCCGCAAAATTAAATCCTGGCTACGCCCGTGCCTCGCATGTCAATTTATTTCTTATCGCCTGTATTTTTGTTTTGCCATCCTCCCGTCCTTTGATCCAGACCTTCTGCTCGAGCTCTGGTGGTTTACATTCCTCCCTTCTCCCCCTTTGTCTATTTCCTCCCCTTTTTAATGCACCTGCATATGACCTTCCGCTCTCTTCTCTCTCGCTATCCTCGCTATACTATCGCTTACTACTTCCTTCCTTTTTTTTACTCTTTCATTCTCGACTTTCATTACTTTCCCCTTTTCGTTCATTTCCCTAATAAATTTCTCAATCTTATCCATTCTTTCATTCATACCTCCTTCCATTTCCTGCAATCTTTCCTCTAACATCGCCTTTTTCTCCCCAACTCCCTTTTCCGCCCTTAATTTTTTAATCTTACTATTTATTTCCAAAACACATTCGTCTATTTTATCCAGAATTTTATTCGCTGTACCGAGGTCCGCGATCGTAAATTTCGCTTTCCCCGTCTGCCCGTACGGGGCCGAGGTCATCCTTCCCATCTCTTTATTTTTTTCTTTTATTACATTAAAAATTGTTACAAAACCAATATCATATATTACATTGCAATAACCTTCAACCTGCTCCTCGACTTCCTCTAATTCCTTCTTCCTGGCTGATTTATTCCGTCCCGTCAATTGCCTTGCTCCTTGCTCCATCTTCTCTGCTCTTTGTTGTCGTTGTTGCCACCCCTCTTCTTCCGGTCTCCTCTTCTCTCACTTGCTGTCCCCTTGTCTGCGTCCTTCCTGCTTGTTTCCTGTCGTTATCCTCTTCCTTTCCCCCTTGCTGACTTCCTCATTGCTTCTTCTCCTCTTTTCCCCACTGTCCTTCCCCCTTTGTTCTTTTCCTCCATTTCACTTACGTCGCGAATACGTTTCTTGCCCGTAATTTCCGATTTTTCGACTATTTTCCAATGTAGCACTTTCCGCTCGATCGGTAAAAAAAACAAAAACAAAATTTTACCACTCGATACTTTCAAAACTGTTTTGTGAGCGCAATTTCCCGTTCTTCACTTGTTTCCGATCGGACAACCAAATTTTTTTTTAAACTCCACCTCCCCGTTATGCTCCGCCCCTTTTGTTATTTTACTTCGCTTACGTTTATTCCTGATCGGTCGAGGCCGTTAAACTGACCGTGCACTTTTCGCGAAATACACTTCCGACTTCTCGATCGTGACTTTTTCCGATCGACCCAAAAACTTATCTTTGCGTGATCGGAAAAAAAAATCGCGCCACTTATTTCCGCTCAATTGTTCGTGTTATTCTGTCACACTGGGTTTTTGGTTTTTTCCGATCGTTCGGCTTTCGCTCGAAACGACCGTTACAAAAACCGTTACGGTTTCCTAACCTCACTATTTATCTATTTAACGTTTTTGTACCTTTATATCCAGTTTTTTTGTCCTTTTTTGGCTACTATTGTTAGCCTGCACCTCTCCTTCTTTCTTCGCACTTTTTTCTATTTAAAAGCCTTTTTTATTAAAGCCTATCTCCGCACCTCTCACAAACGTGCTGAGTCCGTTCAGCAGTACAGCCAAAAGCAAACTCGAGTTGTAGGGACAGATATGCCGTTCGCCTCCCAGTTTATACCTTCCGACTTCAATCCGGCTAATACCAACCATCTAACAAGACCACCGCCAAGACAACACCTAACACCCTTCGCTCTCCTAAAATTAGCGTGGAAAGACCACCACGCCCCGGCTAGGCAAACTCCGGCTCCTCGATCTGATTTTTGTCCTGAATGTCCATTTATTTACAATTTCGACCATTTCTTCATCCACTTTCCCCTCTTTATTCCTCATTTCTATTCTCCTTCCATCCAGATCTCGCCGACTATTCTCTCTTCCTTCCACTCTATCCGCATTCGTACAGCTTACTCTCACATGCTCGACATCGTCTCTTCCGTTCCCACAAGGGCACATTCCGCTATCATTCTTAATACTAAACATTTCTCTGTACCCCGCCATGTCGCCATGGCCTGTCAATATCTGCATACCTTTCCATGTCACATTCATTCTTTCAACTCCCACTCTTTTACACCATTCGTACGTTTTTCTCCCTTTCCCTCCTCCATTTCTTTTCACATTCGACATCCATCTGCTCCTTTTCCATCGCTTCACTCGCCGACTCGTCCGCCGTTACCATCTCAATTTCACTATTCCTCGGTCCTCCATTCTACTTTGACATTCTTCCCTTCTCTCTGCATACACACTATTTGATACTGAAGTTCTCCTGCCTCTTTTCCAACCTTATTTCTCATTTCAATTTCACCAATCACCTCTCTGCAGTCCGTTATTATCACTCCTTTCCTTTTTCCCGTGTCCAACCATTCCAGCCCTCTTTTCACAGCCTGATGTTCGCATTCTCTCGAGTTTATTCCGTCACTTACTCTCCATTTATGCTCCTGTACACTTTCATTTTCTTTCACTACCATTCCTATCCCCCCTTTCTCTTTCTTTGATGACTCATCCACCCAAATTCTCACTACCTCTCTCAATTGCTCTTCATTCTCTTCCTTGTCCTCTATCACCCCCCATGGCCATCTATGCTTCTTCCAATCCACTCTTGCAGTCCTCTTTTGCTCTCTATTCTCGCGCCACATTTTCGCCCACACTATTGCTTCTATGTGGAGAGGAGGAGTGCCAGCCACTACCACCAATACCTCCGTCGGTGCCGTATTGTATGCCTGCACCATCTTTTTAAGCGCCCTTCTGTGTAGTGCACTTAACGCCTTTACCCTTTCATCTCCGGCTTTTTAACACCATATCTCGGCCCCATACAGCACCGCCGGTCTCAAGACCCACCCGTAGATTTTGTTAACCACTTCCCTGGCATCTTTCCCTAGCTTCCTCCTCAGCATTCCACTCATCCTCGCAATCACTTTACCCAATTTCTCTCGCGTCTCTTTTACATCTTCTAGGTACAAGAACCCCCTGTCTAGCGTTATTCCCAGATATTTAATTTTATTCCCCGCTACTACTCTTTCACCGCCCATTTTGACCACTGGCGCTCTTATCTTCCGCCTGTTCCACGCGAACATCATCTCGGTCTTCCCGGTATTATATTTTACCCTTGCCGACTTTGCCCATTCTCTGAATTCATACCAGTATTCTTCCCACTTCCTCTCAATCTTTTTCACCGATATTCCACTTAACATCATTACCTGGTCGTCCGCACGCCTGCACCCATCCTTCTCCTTCCTTACGTTCTTCATCCATTCTCATCATTTCATTCATTCTTCTGAACCATCCATTCATGTTTAGTAACCATAATGTTGGTCCCAAACACGACCCTTGCGGGCAACTTTGTCTACATTCATCTCTATTCCGTTGCTTATCGCAACCCTTTCAGTCATGAAGCAGCTATCTATTATTCTTACTATCCTTTCATTCATCCTCACTCTCATTAACTTTTCCAACACTTCCACTTGCGTGGCCGTGTTGAAAGCGTTCTCCAAATCCAGAGCCACCACCAGCACGTGATTTCCTTTTGTCTTAAATTCATTAATTTTCTGTCATCCTTTCCATTGTGTCCAAAGTTCTTTTCCCTTTCCTAAATCCATATTGTTTCTGATCAAATATTTCGTTAGCTTCACACAATGCTCCGAGCCTTCTATTAATAATGTTGTCTAAAATCTTTCCTAGCGTCGGTGTAAAGCTTATCGGTCTTTCGCCTTTCGCTTTTTTTGGCAACCAGCAGATTTTCGCCCTCTTCCAGCATTTTGGGAAGTATCCCATCTCCCAGCACTTGTTATATATGCCCAGTATAATCGCTTCGTTCGGTATTCTATCCTCCTTCATAGCTTTATTCATTTTCAAGTCCGCTATGACGTCATTTAATTCTTCTAGTATTATGTCATCCTTTCCCACTTTATCTCGCTCCCATTCCTTTTCTTTTATCTTATTCTTCACTGTTTTATATTTTTCTATTTCATCCTCGTCGAACGCCGGGTGATATCTTTTCATTTTTTCTATCTCTATTACTTCGTCGTCTTGATTCCCTTGTTTCCTTCTTCCTTCTTTGGTCCCAAATTTCCTAAATACTTCCCAAACTCTGTTCCAAGGCTCATTTTCTGTTAGCTCGTCAATTATTTTTTCATCATACTGTTTCTTTTTTTACTTTAATCATCTCCTTGTATTTCTTTCTGCTTTGTAATTGTGTCTATCATTGTCATCTGTTGCTGTTTTATTTTCATTTCTCTTATGAGCCTTCTGATTTTTCTTTTTTGCTGGGCACATTCCCCATCCTGTATTTTAGTCCCACGTCTCCCTTTTTCTCTGCAATGACCGATATTTCAGTCCTCACATACCGATGGTCGCTCAACGATTCGTCCTCGCACACCTTGCATTCGTTCAGCTCCACACCTCTGTACCACAAAACATCTATAAAACTATTGTCCATACCCCCTGCAAAAGTCGGCAAGCTGTCGCTGTCATTCCCCAGGGTCATGTCGTTCTGCACGGCCCACATTAAAAGTTGTACACCCCCCTTATCTTCTACATCCCCCGCCCCATGCTTTGTTCTTTGTGTTAAAATCCCCCGCTACTACTAATTTCCCTTTTCCAAATTTCCCTATTTCATCAGTGAACACGAGGCTTCCATTACTGGACTCCTCGTATACACTGACTACTTTGGTGTCCCCAATTTGCACAGTAGCTACATTCTTGGAAGATTCTTTTATCATTGTTGCTCTGAGACCCTCTTTTGCCAAAATTATTGCTTTCAACGTTTTTTTGTATCAGCCATCCTGGCAGCAAAAATCGAGCATCTCGTTTGCTCCGTGTTTACACCATCTTTCATTCCAATCCTTACATAATTCACAGAGTTCCTCTCATTCTTATTACACTTCCTCATATCATACTCTCCTCCACATTTACCGCAGGCCACTGTTCCTGTGCGGTGCCTCTGCAGATGACCAAATCTGCAGCACTTGAAGCACTGCAGGACCTCTTCAAAAACCTCTACATATACACTAATTAACCCAACATTCACTTTTCCCCTTTCAATCAACCTTCTACACACATCAGGCCTTACTTCCATAACCCAATTTTCCTTGGTCTCGTCCTTGCAGGAGAATTTCCTAATTACTTTAAAAACATTCGTCTCACACTCATCGCTCACCATTTGTTTAACTTCCTCATTCTCATTAATTATCTCATTCATTAGCTCTGTCTCCTTGTATCCTTTCTTCACTCCTGTTATTTTAACTTTCGGCTAAATCTTCTTCCCTTCTCTCACTTCAATGTCTTTCATACCTTTAATTTTATCTACAATTTTCCTCTTCTGCTCCCCGTCCCTTCATTCCAAAACTACCGCGCCCCCATTCAGTCTTCTGTACTTCTTATCCCCTCTTTCCCTATTTCTTCATACGTTAATTTATTCTTCACCGTCTCTATTGTTGTCTTTCCGTCCGTGCTCCCTTTAATCCAAACTTGCTGCTTGGGCTGCGGAGCGGTTTCCCCCCTCCTCATCGCCTGCTTGTTTCCTATCTTTTTCACCGCTCTTGCGTACGACCTTCCATTTCTTACTTTACTACTTTCCATTACTTTCTACTTCCTTCCTTCTTTCTTCATTCGTTTCTCTTATTAGCGTCTCTATCTTACTCATTCTTTCATTCGTACTTTCCTCCATTTTACTCATTCTCTCCTCTAAGTTAATTTCCTTTTCAATCAACCCCTTTTCAGATTTTAATTTATTTATTTTCCTATTAATTTCATTTACATTCCTACATATTTTATCTAACAACTTACGCGCGAAATCCTGATCGGCCATGTTTAATTTGGCCTTGCCTGTCTGCTGGTACAGGGCCGTGGTAATCCTCCTCAGTTCATCCGCTCCTTTATTAATCTCTATAAAGTAATTTACAAATTCAGTATCATAATTTTCCTTATAATTTTCTATCGACAACTCATCTGTCTCTACCATCCCGTCCTCTGCTTCCTCTCCCTC